>OX384031.1:19773317-20373317 GCA_947534325.1 Agonum fuliginosum | reverse complement strand
CCATGTTTTTAACATGGCAAACACTATTGAAATTTATATTAATCTAAAACAAATGTAATATTGTATTTATGTCAAATAATTTCGAAAACTTAGAAAAACAGGTAATAAAAAGCCTTATATCTGTGAAAAATATATTTATTTATTTATTGATATCTCCATTACATAAATGTATAAAAACGTTAAATCACATGTTTAATCTGTTAATTTTTCAGCATAACCAGTGTTGACAGTTGTCCCAAATTTTACCCTAAAAACTAACAAAATCGGCCCAAATCCTTGCTTCCGCTTTATTCTAGGACAGAGAATAGGAATGAACCGATTGACACAAAAAAAGTGAAATTCCTCTTAAACACCTATTCTACACTTTAGCCAAAGATTCATTCACACGAAAACTCTTCTATGTTGAAGCAATTACTACATTTAATAGCTTACTTATGACTTATATAGCGCTAGTATGCCAACTTGTCACCCGTCTCATCTGTCAATATTTTTTATGCAGAAACAAAAATCAACCGAACATGGATTACAAGATTTCAACGTTTTATTTGATAAATTTATTTTTTAAATTTTACTGCAGTTCTTGTTACGTGCCAGTCTAGCATCCTATTCCCGTATTCCATTTAATCCTTTTATTTCTCTTCCTTGTTCGATTTTTCTTAACCTAAAATTTAGTTTATTTCATTAAATTTTTATTCAATTCAGTATTTCAATTTTTACCTTTGCTTGTTGTTTAAATTTAACGTTAGAATCCTTTGGTCATTTTTCAGAAATAGTATTAACTTCATTTTAATTCATTTCCTAAGTTTATTTGTATCATTTTAACTGTCAACATTATTTCAGCTTCTGTCAGTTTTGTTTTGCTGTAGCTTAATTCCTTAATTGTTTTGACCTTCTACGCTGTGTGAAAGTGCGATATTAGCAGCGCTGGTAGCTAATTATTTTGCTTAGATATTTAATTTAAAAATAACGTTAGTATTTATTAAAGTTTTATTTTATATTTAGTTTATTTAAATTTTTTTACAATAGTTACAAATTTAAAAATAATTCTGGATCCCGTATTTTGTTCCCACCTAAAAATTCCTGCAAGCTGGTTAGTGTACATACATTTCTTTAGTTTATAAGTTTGCTTTGTTGTCACTGTTTCACCACTAGGGTTGTATCTTCGTCTCTTTTCTCTTCTGTAGCTGCTATGCTTCTATCCTTTTCCATTTCTCCAAGAATGGTTTTTGAAAGGAACCGGAAGTTACTTTGGTTTTTTTCCTTGCTAAGCGAAGACACGTGCTAATACAATCCTGCGTGTCCTACTGTTCATCCTGTGACGATTTTCGCCGAACGCCATCATCCAAAACGAACCCGACGCCGCCATCGTGGTATTGGCAGAGCAGCGGAGTGCGGAGGGCAGTTGCGCCACAGAGACGGTGTGTTTCAGCATCCTCAGCTCAGTGTCGCCTTTTAGTAATTTTTAGTTGGTTGTTTCGAACTTTCACATCCTGTGTTTCTGAAGAAAAAGGTTTATATCTATTTTTGTGTTAATATTAGCTCTTTTTTTATTAATATTAACTTAGTTTACCAGTTTATGTTCAACTTAATTTTTATTATAGAGTATTTTGGTTTCAGACTTATCAGTGATATTTTGTGCCAGATTCATTTTAAGCATTATTCATTTAAATACTTGCGCATTTAAGTGGGTTATTTTATTGTTCTTGGTTATAATTTCTTTGAGTTGTATGATTTACTTACTGTTGGTCCGTAGTGTTTTGGAGTACTACGAGAGCGTTAATTTAATTTTTCTCATACGCTTTTATGCGCTCAACCATAGTTGTAAGCCAACGTCGATCGACTGCGGAGAAATCGTCCACGTTATCGTGGCCTACTGTCGTTTATTTCGGGCAGTGCATAGGCGTCCGCGTTATAAGTTGTACCGCTCGCTTTTCAATAACTTTCAACTCGCAGCCATTGCTGTTTCGTTCTCGATTAACCCGGACATTAAACAATATCTTGTATTTTGTATGTCATTTAATTATTTTGGCCACAGTAAAAGAAATTTTTTACACTTAATCTTTTCAATCTTCAAAAAATATCATTTCCGGTGAAGATATTTGTACCAAAATCTAATGAGGTCTTCCTATTCGTATACAATTGTAAAATACCAAATATCAAAATTTTTGGGTAATTGGTATTTGAGTTATGTGACTAAACACACACACACACGCACACGCGCACACACACGCACACGCACACACACACACACACACACACACACACACACACACACACACACACACACACACACACACACACACACACACACACACACACTACCCGATTTTTTGCATTATTCAAATACCTTCCTTTACAGGTAAGCGGAAGGTAAAAACTACTGCTAGTAGAGATAACAACAATAAACAGAAAACACAAAATCTAAGGTGAAGAAATCAGTTGTTCCTGATGCGTCATCTGAAACGTCTTCAGATCCTGAATTGCAGGATGAAGAAGACTGCGACAACGAAGACGAATAATGTTGTGTAGGCTGCGGTGAGGAATATAAATCCACGAGAAATATTTTTGATTGGCTTCAGTGCCTCATTTGATACTCTTTTTTTTAAAATAAAAACCGCATTTATTTTGTATATCACCATCTCACCCATATACACGAGTTGTCACCAACTAACCCATACTTCTATGGGTGAGATGGTGACTATTATTCTGTTTTGTTCACGGTTTAGAGTTAGTTAGATTTTTAGTTAGTGTTATGGAAGAAAACAATTGAATATTTTGTTTCATATTAATTGCTAGTGAAAAAGATTCTAGTATACTACACTGA
Source organism: Agonum fuliginosum (assembly GCA_947534325.1). Classification (NCBI taxonomy): domain Eukaryota; kingdom Metazoa; phylum Arthropoda; class Insecta; order Coleoptera; family Carabidae; genus Agonum; species Agonum fuliginosum. Next base: position 20,370,493 of record OX384031.1, on the reverse strand, counting down.
TCAAACCAAATAAGGTCGAAACACGTGTCCGTAGTTACCGCCACCTTACACAGTACTGAGTACCTACTTAGTACCCTGAACTCATACACTCAGTAGCGGTCCTGATCTCCTGATTAAAATCAGAATCTTTTTCATTACCAAATAACAATTAATATGAAACAAAAATTCAATTGTTTTCTTCCATAGCACTCTTGCAACAATCAGATTTTAATTAAATTATCATAATTTGCAATAGCGTTTTTCTCATGTTTTTGTTATGCCAGGGTATGAAACTAATATCTGGTTGAATTCAGAAAAAAATACTGAATCGAATAAGCGAATAAAAAAATTTGAAATAAGAAAGTTGAACCCCGTAGTTTGAGAACCACTGGTCTAATTTTTTTTTGTTTCGTTCATTAAAGTAGTCATATAAAATAGAAATTGTTTGCTAATTTAACCAACTTCGTAGCTCTTATACTTCTCGAGATAGCAATATTATAATATATGTTATACAATTGTTAACACGTGATTTATTTCCATGTGCGTATCTTTCATTTGCGCAATTTTTCATGTGTGCAATATTCCGTGTTTGCAATTTTTCATGTGCGCACTTTTCCACGTTCGCAATTATTCATAAGCGCAATTAATAGTCCATAACCGAAATAGGCCCTATCCGCAATTGTCCGTGTCCTAAATAGTCCGTGGCCGCTATTGTCTGTGTCTCGTAGTTTTCCTATGCGCATTTATCTTTTGCGGATATATCCTAGAACCTGTTGAACAATTAGATGATTTTAAGTATTGACCCGACATTTAAGTGTCATAAAAACTTGAAAGGTGCAATAAAATTTGATGTAAATTTTATCATCGCTTTTAAAACAACATTTACCGAGTTTCTCTGATTGTTCTGGTTGGTAAAGTTCCCAGATAGAAAGTTTGAAAGCCACTAGGCTTAACATAAGAAAACTTCAATCCTTGTGTTAACTAAACAGACTTTAAAAGTTTATCTTAATTTCGGTATGATGAGCTCTCGAATTAGCGGCCATTTTAATAATAAAAGAGATTAACGTGGGTAGATAATCCGGTACTGGACGTTTAGCTAATCGAATTGGAAACGATTCAAAATGCGAAACGCTCGGAACTTCACATATGTATAAAGTTTTGCATGAATTGCCCGAACGTTTTGTGTCACATCCGCTCGGCAATGGATTTATTTGTCCAGCAATAGTATTAAATCATTCCTGCATTGGAACACTCCCCATTTACCCCTTTAGTTTAACTCCAACTTGTTTCGACCCAACCAGTGGCTCCCAACCTGCAGATATACTTTTTCCTATTATTTGTCTACACCAACTTTATTTATTAACATAGGTACTTATGTATTATGTAATAGAATTGGATATAAGAGATAATTGAGTAGGTAAATGTAGTATTATAATACAAATTAATTATGTTCTTAGGATAACTTGCCAGCAGGCAGCAGAAACTCGAATCGCATTAAATATCGGTTTAGGTTCGGTGACTTTATATAAACCAGTAACCGGTTTTGCAAAAATTGGTTAAAGATTCGATTTCGGTTGAATGATCGTAAATAAATATCAATTAATTCATAATTTTTGTTCTACTATTAGACTAAAATATATAGAAAACCTAAAATAAGACAAAAATACAACACTTTTCTTGAAAATTTAATGGTACCTAGTAGGTAGAGATATATTTTGTTGACTATTTCCCTCATTATATTTTAACAAATTAAAATGCACTATTTTTCACAAAAACCATAGAAACTATCTATATAAACAACTATTCCAGTGCATATTTTTGAATATTGACATAGTATGCGTATATTCAACCGTAACCATGACACAACAATCAATAATAAATGTTTGTTTATTTTTCACCAAATGTCAAAATATTTAAAATGAAATTAAAAATTTTGCTAATAAATAAAATTGTGTTATTTAAAATTGTTAAATTTGATTTATTCATGAAATAGTCAATGGGTATACCACTCGATCATCAAAAATAATAGAAAATACTTTTGCCTCCTGGTTCGACGTATTTCCGCAAAACACCTCTCGACCTCCGGTCTCGAGTTGTTTCTATAGAAATACGTCTCATCAGTCGGCAGTATTTTCAATTATTTTCGAAGCTCTTGTGGTATAATAACTGAAAATTTTAATTTGTGCTTTAAACCGTTCCGAATCGGTTTGCATTTACTGTTTTACATTTGGTTATGGGTTAACAAAATATATTGTTAGCGTAAAAATGTCAGGTTACGCTAGTAGAATGTTACTAGTACAGTAAAATTAGGTTTTAAATGGGAACTAATTCCGATAAAGCTGAAAATTGGTATATAGCTTCGTATTACCTCTCTTATTAACATATTAAAAGTCCCCTACAATCCGAGTGGTGCGTCAGCCGCCATATTGGAAAGATGGCCGCCGTTTTCAGTTTTTTGCATTTTACTCGTTAGGGGGTTACTTTACAGCGAAATTCCAAATTAATAATTGTAGAGCAGAAAATTCTCTACAAAAAAATATTTACGGTTTTACGTATCATGAACGGTAAGCGAGAAAAATGCGAAAATACATCTTCTAAATTCGCAGTCAGTGGAATTGTTGTTGAATAAACCATGAATACATCTACTATAACATAAAATGTTATTATAATAATATATGCAATTGATAACACAAACATTATGTTACAAATTAAAAAAAAAAATAAGTATTTTTATTAATTTATTAAAGGTTTACCCCTATCCACACCATTTAGTGTACATAGTACAACGCTTTTGCAATAATATCATAACCTTGTTTCATGACACAAAAACGACTGTTTTTGACATTTTGTAGTAAGATAAACTATTTTAAAAAGTTTTAGTGGCCTTAGCAAGGCAAAATTTAAACTTTTTTTCAAAGAGAAATTGTAGTATTTTGTTTATTTCTTGTGTAATTACCTGTATATACAGGTTGGTGGAGTTAAAATGCGAACATAGGGAAATATATGACAATGGAGTTATCATGCTAGGCATCTTGATATACGTGGAATAAGTACTGTCAATGTCAAAGTACCTGTCATATTATTAAAAATTTTATTTTCATTAAAATATTTTTTATAAATATGTGTACGAGCAGAATGAGAAAGTTTACATGCACTTTTAGATTTTATTATTATTTCTGTTATTGATTACTCTTTTTGCCACACAATTCACATTACTTCGTTTTGTGACACTACTACAAAATATATCAAGATACCTGGCATGAAAGTTCGATTGTCATGTATGTTCCCTATGTTCGCATTTCACCTCCACCAACCTGTATAATACTTTATACTAAAATTTTTAAAGGCCTTGGTTAGTCTTAAATTTAAAGTTTTCTCCGAGAGAAAATAGTTAAATTTTAATACTTTTTTTGTTTTGCTGTGTTTAATCAACTGTAATTTCTTAATGAATTAAAATATAGACTTCCGGATTTAAAAATCAAGTTTCTCAGACATTTTTCTAATATATACATTATAATACAAACTTTAAAAAGTTTTTTCCAAGTTTTTTTCCGAGAGACAAAAGTGAAATTATAGATTGATTATTTTTAACTATGTTTAAATAACTGTAATTTCGGAACGAATCAAAATATCGACTTCCGGTTTCCGGCATTGGATTTCTGAGACATTTTTCTGTTAGCTTACATTATACTAAAAAAAATTTATGGCCTTGGTTAGCCCGTAATTAAAAAAAAATTCGATAGAAAATAGTGAAATTTTAATATTGTTTTTGTTTGCTGTCTTTAATCAACTATAATTTCTTAGCGGATTAAGATATCGACTTCCGGATTTAAAAATCGGAGTTTTCAGACATTTTTCTAGTATATACATTATTAGAATAACTTTTAAAAGTTCTGCCTGGGTCGAAATTTATAGTTCTTTTCCGGAAGACAATAGTGAAATTTTAGATTTATCATTTTTAACCGTGTTTAATTAACTGATATTTCTTAACGAATCATGATATCGACTTCCGGTTTCTGTCATTGGATTTCTCAGACAAATCTCTGTAAGACACATGATACTCAAGGATTCATTAAAAAATTACAGTTAATGAAACACAAGAGATAAAAGAAATATGTGTACTACAATTTATCTTTGAAAAAAGTTTAAATTTTGAAGTTGCTAAGGCCGCTAAAAGTTTATAAAATAGTGTGTTTTACTAAAAAAAATAAAAAAATGTACATGCTGGAAGCCAGAAGACAATATTCAAATTCGTTAGTCGTAATTTTCTTTTTTGAAATTGTGGCTAATCTATGACAATAATTATGATAGAAAAATGTCTGTAAAATCGAATGGTTCAAACCGGAAGTCGGTTTTATCATTCGTTAAAAATTACAACCGTTTTAGTGTCATGAAACAAAGTTATGGTATTATTGCAAAAGCGTTGTACAGTTGTACTATGTACACTAGGTGGTGTGGAAAGGGTAAACCTTTAATAAATTAATAAAAATACTTATTTTTTTAAATTTGTAACATAATGTTTGTGTTATCAATTGTATATATTATTATAATAACATTTTATGTTATACTAGATGTATTCATGGTTTATTTAACAACAATTACACTGACTGCGAATTTAGAACATGTATTTTTGCATTTTTCTCGCTTACCGTTCAGGTACGTAAAAACTTTAAATATGTGCTGCTCTACAATTTATTAATTTGAAATTTTGCTGTACAGTGACCCCCTAACGAGTAAAATGCAAAAAACTGAAAACGGCGGCCATCTTTCCAATATGGCGGCTGGCACACCACTCGGATTGTAGGGGACTTTTAGTATGTTAATAAGAGAGGTAATATACCAATTTTCAGCTTTATCGGAATTAGTTCCCATTTCGAGCAAAATTAAGTCTAATTACTTCCCCGATCTATGTAATACAGGGAAGTATTGTAATCGTGATTTTTTGACAGTTCGAGATTTTGGTAAATCTTTACGTTTTAGACCCTACTGAACCCAAAAAACATAATTTTAAAAAAAAAGTCGGTCTGTAGGTCTGTCTGGATGTTGCATAACTTAAAAATGCGCTGGAATTTTGGACTGAAATTTTATATTTAAGATCTTGAGCCAAAATCTGACTTCAAGTTCGTTAATGAGCTTTATTCAACCAGTGGTACCAACTTTATAAACATAATTTTTTTTATTTTTATCAAAATACTATCGTGTGTAGTATCAAATTAAAGCTTTTGGAAAAAGAATTTAGTAGAAAAATAAAAATAACAATTAACCGATCGTCAATTGTTTTTTTAAAATAAATTATTCAAATTGTGACGAGTTTGGTGTCAATTTAAAGCGCTCGGGGAGATAAGTTTAGTGAAAATGTAAAAAATGACATTCATGCAATATTCAATTTTTTCTCAAAAAATTATTCAAATTCAAAGTGTTATTATCAAAAGTTCTCTGGGGAAAAAATTTAGTCAGAGAATCAATAACAACATTTAAACGATGGTCAGTTGTTTTTACCGCCCGCATTATATTCTATAAGGGGAGGTATTATGAGGAGTTAAAATTTTCGAGTGTGAGTTTTTAGTGAATAAGTACGTTTTACAATCCATAGAATACGAATAAAGTATTTTCGAGATGATGTCTGTGCGCGTTTGTGTGTGTGTGTGTGTGTGTGTGCGCGTGTGCGTGCGTGTGCGTGTGCGTGTGCGCGTGTGTGTGTGTATGTGTATGTGTATGTGTATGTGTATGTGTATTTGTATTTGTATTTGTATGTGTGTGTGTGTGTGTGTGTGTGTGTGTGTGTGTGTGTGTGTGTGTGTGTGTGTGTGTGTGTGTGTGTGTGTATGTGTGTGTGTGTGTGTGTCCAGCAAACACAGTTAGATAACTATGATATGGCATACATAAAACACGTACACCATTCATGTCTACTGCCATATGGCATGCAACATATATGGAGCTTGCATGCGCTTTCCTATGTCAGCTATTCTCACCATGTATGCCACATGGGAGTTACGTTTGAAAGACAACGGTACTGCTATATGGCCACGGCAGGTTACCGCCATATGGCATATAGAAATGGCAGATACATTTCTGTATTACGTACTATATAAAATGTAGCAATAATTATTTTATTTATATTAAAAAAACACATGTTTAAGCAACATTTTATAACTAAAAGTTGAATCCATCGAGAATCCATAGAACCGGAGAGAGATACAAAAGTTAATTTGATATTTGCTGGATCGTGCTGGATTTGAACCATGGACCTGGACCTTCGGGACGATGTTCCTATACGCTGCAAACCGCTCGGCTAATCTGACATTTCGTATAGTTTATATGAAATATCAATTTAAAGTGTACAGTATAGTAGTGTAAATAATACTTAATAATTTAAAACTAATACTTTTAATAATATTGTAAATAATATGATTTTAACGAGCCCAGAGTGGTGGAACAAAATCCATAGCACAAGAAGTATACATTTCAAAAAGACAAATGCTTATGCGAACAAAAACTTCTATTTAAATACATTATTTTTTGTTGTAGTGGCTAATGGCTATGGATGTGAAGGTATTTTGATATTTCATTTTTCATAGAATCGAATTACTTAGTTGTTTGTTGGTGTCAAACTCATACATATTTTGGATGTGTATATAATAATCTAGTTTCATATTCACAGCTACTGAATTAATGTTGATTATATTTTCAATAAACTAGTTATCTCTTAAAATGTGATTCATACCAAAAAAAAAATAATAATGAACAATTAGGCGGAGTAATATATCATTTTATAACGAATCTGAATGAATACACAAATATTAACATAAGTACTACAATCCATTTAAAGAAATCTACATTTCTCAGCTTACATAATATTAATGGGTAATTTAGTGCATCCAGTAAAACAAATAAACTAAAATCGAATGCTTTAAGTACGAAATACGCAGACATGCCAAGCTCCAAGCTTCTGTCAAAATGAAAGTGACAAAGTGAGGTTATCTCTTGATCGATAAGATAGATTCTTTCTTTTTTCTATTTATTATATTAAAGATCACTACCTTTAATATATTTTATAGAAATAATTAATTTCTATAAAATATAACCGGTATTAACAGTTTCTTTTATAATGCTCCTAGCACTTTGTTTTACTTGCATGAAACTTTTTACGTAAATCTTTCCTAGTGTAAACAGACCATTTGAGCTTATTTTATTTCAATACAAATTATTATTTTAAAATTTTGTAAAATGGTATATTTTCTCAGGTGTCAGTTGTTATTTGTGGTTTGTAAATAATTTGCTTCAAAATAAAATTTGTTTAAATGAAGGCAAAAATGAATCTAAAGAAATCTTAGTATGTTGACCAATGAGATGATAGTATTCATTGAATGTTGGATTGGATGTACATTGAACAGGTGATTCGTTTCCATTTCCATTTTGCTATGAACTGTCAGTAAATATGAGATTATTTATTATAATTTCTGTCATTTTTCAAATTATTATTAATGTCTGTAAAGTGATGTCATGGAGATATGGCTACAAAAAGTTATAATCAGATGGCAGTGCCATGTGGCAAGTATGTAAGATATAAGTTCTAATGCCATGTGACTTCTGATCCATTAACAATTACGTGCCTGCCATATAAATGTTGGTTTCATGTCTGTCAAGTTATGTCATGGAGATATGGTTACAAAATGTTACATTCATATGGCAGTGCCATGTGGCGAGTATGTAAAATATGCCATGCGATAACTGATCCGTATCTGTTACGTACCTGCCACATATATATATTGGTTTTATGTCTATAGTGTTATGTCATGGAGATATGGTTTCAAAATGTGTCATCCATATGGCAATTTTATGCATCATTTATGCAATATTTAGGTTCGTCAACGATGTTCTCTAAATATTACATAATAGTTACGTATATGTTAACACTGTGTTTGCTGGGTGTGTGTGTGTTACAATATTTTGTGGACGATAACTCAAAAAATATCAAACATTTAACAACCAAATTTTACATTTAAGGTTTTAATACAAATCTTAAGAATCCAGTTATCTTTTGTAGCAATCCCCAAACCGGACGTAGTACTTTGCTAAAATATTTCGATAAATAATTAATTTATCACAAAATTTTCTATTTCAAATGATGGATTATATTTTTGTCATCTACAAATCGTATTTAAAATTTTTATCTGTACATGATACTATTTACAAAATAAATTATTGTTAATAATTCAGAATATAACATAAAATTAAAGTAAGTTATTAAAACTTATAGTCGGGGAAGTACTGTGCTGGCCACAGCAGATTTTTTTACTGTACTGTACGTCTTGTTGGTATATTTGTTTGTTAAGATAAATTAATGTACAACCCTGGCGATGATGCGGTAACACTGAGTTGATGTAAGACATTCCGGTAGCTATGTGGGATATTCCGAATAGTGCGGCGTAGGGTAGAAAGTTGGACGTTGACATGGAGCAGTGATTAGTGGCCCTGATACAATGGTAATTATTATTGCGTAGGCGTATGTGATTCTTTGTTGTTTGCATGGAAAAATTGTGTCGAGTCAATTCAAGTTGTGGTTTAAATGAAAATAATCTTAACAGATCTGAAGTTGGATAAACATCGTGCTAGAAGCGTAGAAGTGCATGTTTACGGCGTGTGGTGTGCAATAAAATGAAATGTGAAACCTTCAGATTAACACTTGTCGGCGATCAGTGATTAATATAGTGGATCATCAGAGTGAGAGAGATGTTGACAAAGAGTTTATATTTTTGAAGAAATTTGGAAGGCGATCTACTAAAGATAATTGAAAAGGTGGTCGAGAAGCAACCGATGATCGCATTACGTAAGAACGTGGCGCGTGCACAAGATGACGGCTGTCATGATATTGGCGAAACGATCGCAAGTGGCCCACTGAATCACGTGGTCACGGTCAACATGGTGTACAAAGCATTAGCACATCGCGAACGGACAGTGAAAGCTCTAACACAGCGATGCGCTAGAAGTGAGGTAAGAACAGGTGGCCATATTCCTGATCATTTCGTTCCAGACGAGAAGGCCATCATAGTGGTAAGATGGTTGGCAAAATAAGATCAGCTAGGCGCTTATCCATGAGCGGTTTGCACACGAATTGACATGCTGCGTGCAAGCGAAGTTTAGAACAATAGCATGTGGGTGATTTAATAATGAGAATTCGTTTTATTCAAGGTGAAATGCTTTATAAAGTTTAATTTTTCAAAGTATCACAGACGCAAAAAATTTTAGCAAACGATAGCAAAAAATAAGGTTAGATTCCTATAACATCGATATTATTTTCCACATAAATAATATAATAGTTTTATTAAATATTAAAATTTATATTTGTAAAATGAGGAAAGTAGGTAGTAATCAGCTTTTGAACACCAGGAAGGACGAAAGTATTTAAAGACACGGCTTCGCCCTGCCCGGACCACCCTCCTTAGCTACGGCTCTGCATAGCACAAGAACAAGAGAACAAGTGAGACAATGACATATTACTTGTATGCTAAAAAGGTGTTGTGTTCTAGATGTAAGATTCGTGTTGAAAATACGGTATCACTGATTATTAACTGGCTGTCGGTGGAGTTAAGTGCAAATGAGTATAATATTGGTGTGTCTATCAGTAAGCGATGGAGTGCGTCGCGCCAATCTCTTTGAAATTCTAGGCGATTCGGATGTTGTCACCAGAAGAGCGTGCTGCAAGATACGATGCCACGAGTGAGATGCTTCAAGTGTTAGTCCGAAAGGTGTAGTGGATGCGGGAGTAACGGACATACGGCGTTAAATATCCAGAGCTTCGGCGTGGTGAGGTAAGAAACAAAAATTAATTTAGGTGGTCAAAATGATTACTAAGTTGGTAAAAGTAAATGGTTCTTGTATATAGGAGTCCATTAATAACATGCAGCCAACAAAATGTTTTGACAAGATCTATGGAGTAGATCTTAAATTTCGTGATATAAGGCTTAACCAAACGTTACGTAGGTCGATTTTTGGAGTTTACTCCTTAAGAATCGATTTTCATATAAGGCGCCCGGTATTGAAATTTTATGAGTGAAATCAAACGTTAAACGTTAACTGGTTTTTAAATCGATGACCTCATATTTTAAAATGATGTTCTTATAGGATCTGTTTATGTAACAGGCGGCAAACAGTATTTATTTATTTATTTGGTTTTTGTAAATTTCAAAAAGTAAGTAAGTAAGTTCCAAAATTATTTTAACATTTATTATTTTTATTACGCTTTCGGACCTTCACTTTGAAATTATTTTATATTTTTATTACCGTAAAAACTTGAGGAAATTTGCAGATTCTATGGTATTTTCAAATCCTCAGTTTTGGAGATATAACACGTGCTACTGCAAGACATTTTATTACTTATTTTGAAAAAGGTTTTTCTAAATTGTTTTATTACTTGCTGGAATGTGTCACGGTTAATTTTAGAAGTTAGTTTTAGTAACATTTTCTACTGTCCTTGCAAAACCAATCAAAGTTGACGATCTTTAAGAAACCACCCCTTATGGGCTATGGGGGCGAGTGCATTTGCTAGAAGAGGGGATCTAGAAACTGACGATATTCCTCAAGATCAAAAAGTAAGAGAGTCGGTTTTTATCAGTCAAGACGATAAGTAGTGATGCCGTTTGTCGAGAGTAGTCGAGAGTGCACCCGACTCTCGTCTCGACTCGGAATTTCCAAAACTAATAAAAGTCACTCTCGTCTCGTCTCGAAATTTCTCGACAAATCTCGACATGGAGTCGAGAGTCTCGAAAATCTCGAATCAACTTGGGTTGTGTGGTATTTATTTATTTGACATGCAAAACAAGTCAGTATTAGTTTGTTAGTGTTAGTGCGGCCTAGGCCCAGTCTTATAGGATTACTTATACGTATTTTGTACGAAATTATTTTTATTTTATTCTACTGTACTTATTCATCTATACTTGACTAGTTAGGTACCTAAATTTATAATTTTTATAATTAATAGTTATTTATTGTATAAGTGTTTTAGATGGCGTTTTATCCACGAAAAAATGTTTAAATGCGAGAACGAAGTTCGAGCGTTTAATTTTTTGAGTGGATAATGCGCAACTAAAACACGAATACAATATAACGTTTTATCCACAATAAAAACTTTTATTCAAAATTAATTCGTTTTACAAAATGTCATTTTATAATTTATCAAATTCTAGATCAAGATTGTAAGAAATAAATGCATTGCTGTGATGCTTTGGTATTTGTTGCTATGACAGAATGTTTGTTTGAGTCGTTTATTCGTTGTTGCATTGAAAATATTTATGAATTCGGTAAAAAATGGAAGAAACTTACTCTATTCCTACTGAAGTTTTTGAGGAAGCTCGGGAAGCAACTTTACGTTTGCTGCCAGCCAAGTCTAAGGAATTATATGAAAAAGAGTTTGCTGAATTTAACAGCTGGAGAGAAAAACGGAGAGTAATGGTAAAAAATGAAGAAGTCATGCTTTCATATTTTTATAACATCAAGAAAAAGTATGCGGTTTCATCAGCGTGGTCGAAGTATTCCATGTTGAAGGCTACTATAAAAGTTAACGAAAATATAGATATTTCAAAATATAGCAAGCTGACAGCTTATTTGAAAAGTGAATCTAAGGGGTACAAACCGAAAAAAGCAGCCGTTTTGGAAAGAGAACATATTGAACGATTTTTGACAATGGCTTCTGATGACGAGTTTTTGATGATTAAGGTAATAACAATCATTGTGAAGACAATATAAGGATTAAATTTGAATTATTTTAGGTTGCAGTAATAATGGGAATCGCCGGTGCCTGCAGATGTTGTGAATTGACGAATTTGAAAATCAATGATGTACAAGACACGGGATCATATTTACTTGTTTCAATACCCGATACCAAGACCAATATTTCACTCAGGTTCACCATTATCGAGGAAGGATTTTCTGTCAATGCTGTGGAGTTGTGTAGAAAGTACATTTCCCTACGTCCAAAGAAGTTGCCACACAACAGATTATTTATACGATATATGAATAAAAAATGTACTGTTCAACCTATTGGTATTAACACATTGTCAAAAGTACCTTTAAAAGTTGCTTCGTTTTTGAACCTACCAAACGCGGAAACTTACAGTGGCCATTGCATGAGACGCACTTCAACAACTTTGTTGGCCAATAAAGGTGCTGATATTACAACTATTAAACGGAATGGTGGATGTCGAGCCTCCACTATAGCAGAAAGCTATATCGAGGATTTCATTTCAAACAAACTTGATATTGCACGGAAAATTCAAGGAGAATCTTCCGGTTCTAGAGAGGAAGAGACATCAATAATTCGTACTACCGAAAATATCGTCAACAATAAACTTGTTATCAATGGAAACGAAATCAAATTAGATAAAACGGACAATAAATGTGTTAATATAAATGTAAATGTTAATATTAATAAGTAATTCAATAAATTTAATTGATTTGTGTTCATTATTCTTTCATTCTTTTAACAGTGGAATAAAGTTACTTTATTCCACTAGTAGATAATAAGTCACATTATATAGTTGCAATGAGCACAAATAAATGCTAATTATGAGATGATTGTGGATAAAATTAATTTTATATGCCTGCGGTCGGCATCGCTAGTTTTCCATATCTCAAAATCCGCCAGAAACTCTTTGTTGCCGGCCTAGGCCTAACCGGAAGTTATAGGTTGGCATCTTGACATTACTACAGTTGTCAAGCAGATGTCAATTTTATGCGTTGAATATTTTTTATACAAGAATTAACAAGATTTTGACAAATTTTAGACGTAAATCGTTAATAGAAACTGAAATAAATATATTTTAAGCTCAAATGCAAGTATTCAGTACACAATTTTTTAGGTTATGTATAATAAAATACAAATTAATTAAATTCATTTTGTATTTTTGTAATGAAATCGGCACATAAAATATTGTGTATTACACGTCCAGAAACTGTTATGCTAGTGCTCGTAATTTGCAAGCCTCGCCTGTGGCTCGGCGTGTCAAAAATACTCGCTCTTGCAAAAGGTCAGTTTCTGGCCTTGTGATACAAATAACTATTGTTTAATTAACAAAAATGTTTCGTATACCTATATCTTTACTAAACTTATTATTTTGTTAATAACTGTTACATAATTTTAGGAATAGGTATTATTTTTATTAAATATTTAGGTAATTGATTTATGTAGATCAAAATAAAGATTTAATTTTTAAACATGTAAGTTTGTATACATTTATTGTTTGTTGATCTTGGTAATATTACTTAAAACACAACTTTTTTGTGAAAGATCTCATTTATGATCTGGTCCTGATATTCCAGCATCATTAGCATCTAAAAATGCGTCACGGACAAGAAGTGAAATTTTTTTTAGAGTAATTGTTTAATCCTATCATATTCACAAAAGCATATTTCTGTTAATTTTAATTTTAAGCAAATAGTTACTAATCAATTATATAAGACGAGACTCGAGAGTCTCGACGAGACTCTCGGCGAGATTTGATTCTGGTCTCGTCTCGGTTCGAATTTGTAGTCGAGAGTTGCCTCATGGTCTCGTCTCGATTTTCTCGACAAGACGAGACGAGACCGAGACTAGTCTCGACTCTCGCGGCAACACTAACGATAAGTAGTCTTAACAGTCAAAATGTAAAGTTTAATAGTTTTGTGTTTGTAAATAGTTTTAGTTTAAGTTCGTTAATTTTAAGTGTTTAGTTATATTTGAAATTCAAGTAAGTTCCAGTACTTTTGTATTGTTCAAATGTTTATAGTTAGTACATTGTTCCGGGCATATGTTTTTTTTATGTATTTGCAATTTATAATTCCATTTTCTTGGTCAATTTGTATATTCCCAACTTTCTTCATTTACTTAATTGTAATTATATTTAAATTTTAGTAATCACGTGTTTTCTTTCTTATTTTATAAATTCCTCTCCGTGCCCAAAGTTTTAATAAAGTAATCAACATCAGATTTCCACTGTTACACTTACATGGCTAAAGAATGAAATTTACAAAAAAAACCTTGCCGTATTTTGTTAAATAATTTCTAAAAATTACAAAAAATGCGAGTTTTACATAAATTATTACAGTCAATGGGTGAACTGTTTAACAAAATCTCTCTATACCCGTCGTCCACAAGCCCCGAACCCTGGACGAGTTGAAGGAGGCAATTCGCCCAAGTTGAGGAAGCGATGTTGGAGAGAGTCGACGCTAACTTCCAAGAACACCTCCAGCAATGCATTGTCAAAACGGTCACCATATGACAATACGTAACAACCCACCCGGAATGATGTTTAATAGATTGATAATTAATGTATAACTTATGTAAGGTAGGTTCTTTATACTTGTGTAGCTGTGTCAAGCATTCATTCAGATAATAGAATTGATGTGGTGAATTGATAAAGGTGAATTGTATGTGTATTTAAATTTTTTAAATCAGAGCTTATTTTGGATTTTATTTCTGGAAGTACACTGGGGACGACTAGGTATGGTACAACCATTGACGCGATGTTTTCACGATTCATAAACCACGTACCTATCTACCGACGTTCAAGTATCGTATTTTAGTTACCACAAATCTATTGTCACAGTGATTAATAATGTCGAGAGTATTGATGTAATTAATATTTAAATCAACCTTCCTAACAATGTATGCATGTAGTATAAGTAATATATATTTATGTAACATGATTGATGTATAATACTTTACCGAATCAATATGAAAAATGTAAATAGAATAAAAATACATACATGCTTGCAGTATTATAAGAGATGTGTTTATTTACCATCTTATTTCTGGAAGTACACTGGGGACGACTAGGTATGGTACAACCATTGACGCGATGTTTTCACGATTCATAAACCACGTACCTATCTACCGACGTTCATGTATCGTATTTTAGTTACCACAAACCTATTGTCACAGTGATTAATAATGTCGACAGTATTGATGTAATTAATATTTAAATCAACCTTCCTAACAATGTATACATGTAGTATAAGTAATATATATTTATGTAACATGATTTATGTATAATACTTTACCGAATCAATATGAAAACTGTAAATAGAATAAAAATACATACATGCTTGCAGTATTATAAAAGATGTGTTTATTTACCATCTTTGCCTATTCAAAGACAATCGTACTTAAGGAGTAAACTCCAGTCGTTCGTCGGAGCTGACACACACACAATTTTTTTTGTTTTTTTTTTTGTAATTTTCAAATAAAGCTATTCTGATTGATACTTTTGTATTTTTCTGGTCTTTAAATTACCTACATAAGATTATGGGATGATAATATATGGAAAAAATTAAGACAATATTATAACGATTTTTTAGTGATGGGATTTGTCACACCCTACATATGTACTAATTTTTTTTTCTATGGTGGTTTACGGGACATGAGATGTATCTAATGTGGCTTTCAGGGACACCATTCGAAAGAGGAGACTTTGATCTTTTTAAAACTCAAAGTCTTATTGATTTTGGGTCAAATGCAACCGAGTTATCATGGTTTGAAAATTATATATATATATATATATATATATATATATATATATATACAGGGTGTCTATTTAACTCGGGCCACTATTGGTAATTCCTAAACTAGAACAGATACGACTTCGGTTAAATTAGACAAAAGTTGCCTTATCAGAAGGCCATTCCAGTGATGTATTTGTTTATCCAAAAATATGCACAGGTAACTAGATAGAGCAAAAACTTTTATTTTTTTAAATGGCAATCACAGATAGCTATGGTATCATTAAAAGGAGTATTTTTTTCTCTTTTCAACTGTATGTAATTTTCATCATTTATTTTTTAAATTAGTGTTTTATTTATACAGAACCTAATACACTTAATTCTAATGGCACTGATTAAAGTAGGCTTTGATAAAAATAATTTAAAATGATTTATATTGTTTTAAATTTTTTTCTCGTATTGCTGTCAGTTTTTATATTGTTAAAAGTGATTTTTAGTACTGTTGTCATATTAAATTGTTTTTATCAAAGCCTACTGTAATAAGTGTCATTAGAATTAAGTGTATTAGGTTTCGTGTAAATAAAACATTAATTTAAAAAATAAATGATGAAAATTACATACAGTTGAAAAGAGAAAAAAATACTCCTTTTAATGATGCCATAGCTAACTGTGATTGCCATTTAAAAAAATAAAAGTTTTTGCTCTATCTAGTTACCTGTGCATATTTTTGGATAAACAAATACATCACTGGAATGACCTTCCGATAAGGTAACTTTTGTCTAATTTAACCGAAGTCGTATCTGTTCTAGTTTAGGAATTACCAATAGTGGCCCGAGTTAAATAGACACCCTGTATATATATATATATATATATATATATATATATATATATATATATATATATATATATATATATATATATATATATATATATATATATATATATATATATATATATATATATATATATATATATATATATATATATATATATAAAGAAGCAACAGTCGTGGGTGTGACAGTCAGTAAATTGGCCAAAAAATTAAAGTAGACTCTTTAAAATTTGTTAAGCTTTCGATTTTATTTTAAATCTTCATCAGGACACTGTAACAATATTGATATTATAATACAAATTTTACACAATTTATAGTGTAACATCAGACTTACATAGTGTTGAGGTTAGTTTAAGACTAGCATCTTATGAATTAGGACAAATTGTCGTCAACGTTTTTAAAATACACAATAATGTGATATTGATATATAAAGCAATATTTTAAAATAGTTCAGATCAAACAGAATCATTTTGAGGTATTTTGACACAAAAATGGTCGAACAGTAACAGCGTGGTTAGATGTTTGAAATATTGTTGTCAAGTAATGGCTACCAGTTTTTGCCGCGCTTTAACAAGAAAAACACTTAATCTTGAAATATAGACAAAAAGGAAAACGAAGTTGCAGAAACTATCACTAGGTGGACAAGAAACAGTTTAGAATAAAATTTTGAAATTAAAACCGCCAAAAATCAACTTTAACCACCTACATCATTTTGAACACTTTGAATTGATGTGTTATGTGTGTTATTTTTTATTTCGGCTAATTTTAATAAATTATATTATATTATATATATAAATGCATCAACTGCTTTAATCATAATACAAAGTATAACACGGAATTCCCAACAAACCACCGTACTAACGATTTGGAGTGTAATTGTTACAAAAAATTTTTAAATATTATAAAGTCCAAAACAAGTTATAATCCGAATCTATAGCAGTCACAGAGTTGCTCCCAAGTTCCCTTAATAAAAACTCTCCTAATTCTAATAATTTAAGAGAAAGTTTCTGTGTCTATACAGCATCGGTCCCAGATGGGCCATACAATGGCCATCAACTAGGCTTCGTCTGTGTCGACACGAGGGCAACCCCTCCGGTACTAACCAGTAAAATGATAATGGTAACGTACTTCACAGTTCATCTCAGAAATCCAAAAATAGAGCACAGTCATAGACAGCTGTTTCGGCCTTTTAGGCCTCGTCAGTATGACTCAGCTTAGATTCTGATGTTTTCAACCGTACACAACAGGGTAGGTGTCACCTAGCCGACGGTAAGGTGAACGGAGAAACATCTTGAAAAATGGCTTTGCAAGACGTTCTGCTGCTAGCATTGACAATAAGCCTAACAATACGTTTCTGTAAAATAAAGATTCTGTTAGCTGATAATGAACTTCCCCAGACAACAACAGCATAAGAGATAATTGATTGGAAACGACCAAAATATAACAATAACAAGGTTTCTATTGAGACAAACTGTCGTAATTTACATATTAAATAACACAGTGATTTCAGTTTAGAAACTACATGATCTACATGTGGGCTCCAGTTTAGGTTTTCGGATATAAATACTCCTAAGACTTTAGTGCAATAAGTGATTGGTATACTACCGCCATTGTCCATGTTTCTAACTAAAATACTACAAATTTGTTTATTGTACGTATTACGAAAATGCATAATCACTGTTTTATTGTTATTAATCATAAGTTTATTAAGTGTGCACCAATTTAAAACATCAGATATTTGATCTTGAAGAGGACTTTGAATAACTTCTGATTGTTGTGATTTTACTATTTTACATATATCATCAGCATACAGAAAAGTTTCACAGTAGTAAGCGCTATTTTGGGCTCTTTGTATATTGGGACTGCTAGTCAGAAGATCATTTATATTATAAATATGATGAAGAGTAGAGGGCCGAGTTTAGATCCTTGCGGGACTCCCTGTGGTTTTAGTCTTTTCTCCGAAGAAACAGTTGAGGTTGTACTCATATGTTGATGTCGTATTGAGACGATTTGTTCCCGATTGAGAAGATAGTTCCTTATTAATTCATTTGGAATCCCGCGAATACCTACTTTATGAAGTTTGTCAATTAGCAACTGATGGTCGACATAGTCGAATGCCTTTGTAAGATCAAAGAAAAGCCCATAGGTTTGATGTCGGTTGTCGATACCCGAGTATATATTATCCACGATGTTGATGAGCGCAAGTTCTGTTGACATTGATTCCCGAAAACCAAATTGATTGTGGTGCAGTACTTTTTCTTTTTCCAAGAAGTTGTATATTCGGTGATATATGACTTCTTCAAATACTTTGGAAAAACACGATTGTACGGCAATCGGCCTGTAATTATTTATTTCATGTTTGCAGTTTTTTTTGTGTATTGGTGTTATGCGGGATATTTTGAGTTTATCTGGGAAAGTTCCAGTGTTGAGGCAGTTGTTTATTATATGAGTCAGAGGAAACTTAATATATTCTGCAATATATTTTAAGATATGGCATGGTATCTCATCATATCCGTGTGATGTTTTCTTGCTGATACGCCTAATAGTGGTTAAAATTTCGTCTTCGGTCACTGGTTCCAAAAAAATTGAATTTTTGTGGTTGGGAGTATCAATATCAATGGGCAGCTCAAGGTCTGAGAAGTTTGTACTGTTTGCTATTGTTGTGAAAAACTTATTGAACTCATTGGCAATATTTATAGGATTAGTTTCTAGATTATTATTGATTTGAATTTTTAGATTAATAACTTCGTGTTTATTCGGTCTATTAATTATGTTCCATGCTGTTTTGGAGCGATTTGTAGATTCTGTCAAGAGGTTGTCGTAATAAGCTTTCTTTTGTTGTATAATAATTTGCTGTAGGGATTTTTTTGATTGTCGGAAACGATGCCAATCGTTGGGATTCCTAGTTTGCACGGCAATATTGAATAGGTTTTCAACGTTATTATGATACAATTTAATGTCTTCTGTCATCCACTTAGCTGTGTCCTTATTGTTTGTGAGGTTTATTTTGCGTATGGGGAAGGCAGTATGGAAAGCATGTAGCAAGGATTCGTAAAAAAGGTTAAATTTTAGATTTGTGTCATTTTCCGAATAAATTTCTTCACAGGTTTCAGAATGTATTAAATAAACGAAATAATTTATGTTGTATTGGTTGAAAATTCGACCATAGCGACACAGTTTATTGTTAAGTTGAAGATTTACATTATCAATTTTGAAATATAAAGGGTTATGATCTGATAAGTAATTTCGAATGAGAACACCCGAGGTAAAGCTGTTCATGTTGGTGATGAAATAATCAATCAGAGTTGCACTATACTCGGTTTCTCTTGTTTATTTATTTATTTATTTAAGAAGCTATCCAACAGACAAAAGCCCAATAACAGGATAGGAATACACCAATATAAAAATACAAATAATATCTGAAAGTTACAAATAAAATATGAACTATTAAAAATACACAAAAATTATGCACATAAACATTTCATTAATTTTTTAAAATCTAAGTGAAAAATGTCAATATGAGAAAATTGCATTTGATATAAGACACACATCCGATGAATTGGTGAAGTAAGATGTAGATTAGTTCGGGCCACAGGAAGATAGAATATTACGATGTTTCTGGTATGGACTGAAGGAGTATGAAAATTAAGTAAGGATAAGCAACGAGGATCATCGACAGCACAGTGTATGAGTTTGTGAAGATGGATTATACACATGTTTGTACGGCGCTCAAATAGACTCTTCATCTGGAATAGGTTCAGTAGATGTTCATATGGGACTGATTGATCAGGATAGGTTCTATTTGTTTTGAAATAAATGTATCTCAAGAATTTCCTTTGGATGGATTCTAAATGATCTTGATGAGATTCATAAATAGGATTCCAGATTACTGCACAATATTCAAGTTTGGACCTCACATAGGAATAATATAAAGCGAAAATTGCCGAAATATCAGTAAAAGAACGGGTGTTTCTAATTATGAAGCCCAACATACGAACAGCGGTATTACGTACATCATTAACATGACTGAGAAAAGACAAGTTACTGTCAAATCTAACACCAAGATCTTTGATAGAGGAAGTGCGCTTAAGTATCACATTCTGAATTGAATAATCATAACTCAGAGTTGATAATTTTCTAGTGTACGATAAAACCATACATTTATCAAGATTTAGTTGAAGGTTATTGTTAATACACCACTGAGAGAGATTATTCAAATCATCTTGCAAAAATAAGAATCATTCACGGAGGAGATAGGGTAAAATATTTTTAGGTCATCAGCAAACATAAGTTTGTCACAACAGATCACATCAGTGACGTCATTTATAAATAAAAGAAAGAGCAGAGGGCCTAGATTCGACCCCTGTGGCACACCAGAGGAGGCAATGAATGAGTTCGAGTAATGGCCTTTGAAATTAACAAATAGTTCTCGTTGCTGGAGGTAAGAAGATAAAAGTGAAATAAGTGCTGGCGAAAGGGAGAAGGACTGTAATTTGCCAATCAAGATACTGTGGTCAATTCTATCAAATGCTTTAGCAAAGTCAGTATAAATGCAATCTACTTGACATCGAGCATCAAGAACTGAAGATAAAAAATGTGTAAAATACATTAGATTAGTAGTCGTAGATCTTTTTTGCATAAAACCATGTTGGCAAAATGAAATCTGATTTTTTATTTTTGAGTAGATGGTAGTATAAATTAATTTCTCAAAAACCTTACTAAAGTTAGACAGCATAGCTATAGGACGATAATTAGTAATTTTTGAGGCATCTCCTGATTTCAAAATAGGCGTGACACGCGTGGTTTTCCATATATTTGGGAAGATGTTACTTTTTATACTGAGATTAATAATATGATGCAAAGCATTTGCAAGAGGATCTACACAGTCCTTAATTAACAAACCCGGAACGCAGTCAGGTCCAGATGATAGAGACGGTTTGAGGCCTTTTATAGCGTTCTGTATTTCACATGTAGAAACATAAATTAATGAGATATTATCGTGAGTCAACGGAGTGGTGTTGGTAGGGACATTATTTGAAGAGGAAGTATAGACTGAGTGAAAGAAAGATGCAAACGTATTAGTAATATCATCAGGTGTGGTCAATAACGAATCTTTAAAAAACATTGAATTTGCAGACGAGGACACTTTTCGCTTAGAATTTACAAAACTCCAAAATTTCTTCGGCTCAGATCTAATAGAGTTTTCGCAAGATTTCACGTAATTATCATATGAGTTTTTAATTAACAATTTTAGGTCTGATCTTAATGCTTGAAATTTTAATAAATGAGCGTCATTATAAGCATACTTACGTGATAAATTGCGAAAATGTTTCTTTTTTTTAAATTTATTAATGATATTTTTGTCAAACCAAGGTGGATATTTATTTGTGTGACTCAATTTCACTGGAACGCAGATGTCAAAAAAAGAATAAAGTGTTTGATAAAAGAATTCAGAAGCTAAATTTACATCAGAGAAATTTTTAAGACAGTCCCAGTCAAATTGGTCAATTAAACTATAAAGTTTAGGAAAATCAGCTTTCTTAAAATTATAATGTACAAAAGTGTTTGTATTGAGATTTGGGGTATTATTTTTAATAATTTTTGGTGGAGATAAATGAAAAGTTATATTTAAGGCAGGATGATGTGAATATTCAACGTTAAATAAAAGTTCATCAGAGTGTGTAACGTTACAATCAATATTAGAGATAATTAAATCTAGTAATCTATTATTTGTGTTTTTGATAGAATTAAACTGCTTAGCATGAAAAAATTCTAATAGACTCATGAGAGCATTTACTTTAGGGGAATCTAAGCTACAGGCATATTCAGGTATATTGAAGTCCCCAGTAATTAAAAAATTATTACTTTGGAGAAAAGGCAAATTTTCGAAGAAGTCAAAAATTGAGTTATAATCTGCAACATTCAGTGCGGGTGGAATATATAATACAAATACATAAACAGATTTATTATTGGACATTAATTTGGAACATACTATATCCACATTAACCGGGAGAATATCAATAAAATCACATAAATCAACGCTGACAGACGAAATGTTTTTGTTTACAAGTAGGAGTACCCCACCACCTCTGGTCAGTTTGCACGCTTCAAAGTCACGGTCACTCCGATAGACAGAGAAATAGTCAGATTCTAATTCGGCATCATGAACACTGCTAGTAAGCCACGATTCGGTGAGCGCCACTACGTCATAGTCAATCACAGCGCTGATGGATTGAAGGATCGACAGTTTTGAGTTGAGACCTTGAATATTCTGATAGTAGCAATTCAATAGATGAACAGATGATTGCGAACAGGAATTGAGCTGTGATTGCTATTTCATGCCGAGGATGTTTGCTTTGAAACGCTTATAAGTTTCTTTGTAAACGTGACAATCTTTGTTTCTAGCATCATGTGCAACGTCAACTTTTGTGTTGTGAAATTCATTAAATTTGATGCAATTAATGCACTTGAATGAAGCAGATTGACAATCTTTGGCATCGTGGTTATCTGAGCACCTCGCACAACAAGATATAGTTTTTGTGCATTGTTTCGCAGTATGATGAAAACCACAACATTTGAAACATCTCCGTAAGTCTATGGCATCATATACTGCACACAGATCATAACCGACAAGAACCTTCTCATTTTTTAGAATCGAGTTGTATGTAGAGGTGTCAAGTTGAAGAAGAGCTTGGAATATGCTCGGATTTTTTTTAGTAGGGCCTAGATTAATAACTTCACACTTGTACCCAGGTGTAAAACATGATTTATTTTGGTGAAGAAGGTGCTCCATAAAGGACTCATTAGTGAAAGATTCAGACATGCCTACTACTCTAACTCTTGGATTTAGCGCAGGTAATTGTTTAACAACATATTTATCATTCATGTTGTTATGTACGAGTTCTTGTAGTTTATCGGATTGATCTGTATTAATTATGAGAGCACCCTTGCTAGTTTGACGGACTGAATTAATAGTAATATTTGCAGCAACTGGATTCACAGTCTTTAGTATATCGGACTTAGTAGTGGCCACTGACTGAGAAGAATTGATTGGTGTCAAAATTACTGGTGGATTAGGAGTCGGTTTGCACAATATTGCTGAGAAAGATGGTTCAGCCGGAGCTACGGGCACAGATGGAGTGGTACATTTTAGAGACGCCTGAAGTGTCGATTCAACTTGAGCATTGATTTCGGATTTTAAGGAGGTAACATTGTCAGTAATTATTGACGCAATATTATCTTTGATATGAGACAATAATTTGTCTAAAGTTATGTTTTCTAAATTCGCAGAGAAATCGCTGATTTTAACATTGATGTCACTAAATAATTGTTGAATATTGGTATCTTCCGATTTATCAATAATTACACAGTTTACGCGACAAGTAGGACACCAGAAGAGAAATGATTTGGATTGGCGTACGATGTTACAAATATCCTCGCTAAGATTGGCACATGCTGGGTGAAACCATTGACCGCAACTTCCTTCACAGCCAATAAGATTGTCCGTTCTTTTCGCTCTACAGTTGGCGCATTTACTCATTGTGGATGAATATGATCATTAGGGTACGTAAAAAGTAACCAGATGATTAAAATTTGACAGATGACAGAGTTAAGTCAAAACAACACTGAGTAATTAAACAAGTTAATTTACGCGAATAGTGGATAAGTCAAGGTTTAAAACTGATTTAGTCAAGTAGTTAAAATTGATACAGTTCATTAGCGATAAAATCAAATTACGGCTCACCAAATGGAAGTCGAGATCAAAGAATAAAAACACTGCACCACTTGCATTAAGACGAACATGATGATAATAATAAAGTCCATAACAATGCAAAATAAACCACTCAGAAACTAAAATATTGCTCGATGCACATGTTTTTGCAGAGTTTTAATTCACTAATATTTAGATTTGATTTATTAAATATGGCTACACCTCCACCTCTGGTATTAGAACGGCAGTAATAGTTTGATAGAACGTAGGTAATTCTTTATTTTTAAATGGTTTATATTATCCATTGTAAACCAGTGTTCGGATAAACACAAAACATTAAAGGTATTTTCTTCAAGATAGAGTTCAAAATTTTCTATTTTATTAGTAATGGACTGTATATTCCAGTGTAAAATATTTAAATTATTAGATAATGGTAATCGCGTTTAGACCTTCGACCATAGATACCTTAGACCCCGCACGCAGTCATTTGTTTTGAAGCCGACACTTCTGTCAGTTAGCCCACAATTGGTGTAATGCGGGTTGCATTTTCACCAAAGTTGATGTAATGCGGGTTGCATTTTTGATTTGACAAGTGACAGTTCGTGATTCACATTATTGTTAGTATTCAATAAAATACAATCAAAATGCACAAGATAACTTCTAAATATACAAAATTGTGACGGATGACAACAATAATGAAAGAATCCAAGAATTAGCAATAAATGTCACTTAAAAAGTGTAAAGTATGCAACTTGCACTGCAGCAACTTTGGGATCTCTATCTCACTTCACACAGCCTCTCTGTCATTAGTGCTGGCTTCAAAACCCACTGTACATTTAAATAGGCGTTACGTGTCTAGAACATATATGGTCTAAGGTTTAGACGAAGCGCGTTTCGGTAAGACGCTGCGTCTAGAAATCGTGTTGCCTGTGGGGCAATCGAGACGCCGCGATTCAGAAGTCGCGGAGTATTCCTACTGCATTTAAATATGTCAAAGGGCTATAGATTGAAATTTTCTCATGCTGAAGATGCACTACTAATTGCAAAACATCTATAAACTATAAGGCAAAAACGCGAATTACAAAAATCTAAATATTAGAGATAATAGTATGATCAGAAATTTTTGAAGACTTTAATAAGATGCCGAAATATCCTTCTTTTTATGTTATTTATTTTATTTCTTTGTTTCTTAATATAAGATCATCATCTTCTCCATCTTTTATCCAACCATAAGTATTAGTATGGAATATTTATTTATTTAAGCCGAAAGAAGATGTAGGTAGTTGAGAAAAAATAATTTCCTATTTTGTTTTCAATTTGTAAAATTTTGTGTAAATTATTCCTCAGTCTAAACTGGACTCTTGAGGTGTACACCTCAATAGCAATTTTTAATATTTGTTAGTTAGTAATATAATTTCAATACTAAATTTAACTATGTAACTTTGGTAAGTTTTTGACACGAAATTAATCTCTATAAAAAAAAATTTCAATATTGTTAACAATAATAATTATATTGTAGCTTGATAATGGCCTAAATCAAGGTCGAAACGTCGCAATTGACTTAATAAATAATTAAAGCCTGAAATCCAACAAATTAGGAAATTATTTTTTCTCAACTACCTACCTACATAAGTATTAGTATCTATCGTCTGAAATTCAGAAGTTGTAATGAGGACAGTACTAAATCGCGTGTTTTAAAACGTGAAAGATAGACCACCTCAATGCGATTAAACGTAGCGTATCGTTTACTCGCTGCGACAAAACGCAATAGATAGACTATAGCTTTACAGGTAAGCGGAAGGTAAAAATGTAAGCATGCCAAGCATTTTTTGATTAGTGAATTAGTAATTATTGTAAAAAAATATCACCGCAAGTGAACGAATTGCAATGATATCACCCAATGTGCATTGAGCGAGTTTTGTTTTACATTATCAAAAATATTTTTATTTTCATATCCGCCTCCAAGACAAATGTTTTGGTACGCCACTGCAGGCGTCTCCAACCTCCTTAAAACATTTTTGTAGACCGAAAATTCGCAGTTGTAAGCGCAGAGAATATCTGATTTGTATTTTTTTTTTGATCCACCAGATCTATGTTTGACAGGTTTATTTGTATTTTCGTTTGTGTGTTTATTGTTTGTGGTTCAATACAATGTTGTGGACCCGATAGCAGGTGACAATATTATTGGATTGCTAACATATCCAAACCAGAATTATGTCTCAAATTATGCGCCGTGACATACAGAATATTTGTGTACACACAATTATGTCTATAATTCTATTCATAAAAACTCTATCTATAATTATGTACAGAATTCTGTCTATAAATAATAGGCTTAAAGCCCGTTTGTCACGATCTATACTTCTGGACAGAATTCTATACACAATTATGCACCGAATTTTATAGACCGTGACATACACAAATTTTTGTCAATTGTAATATATCAAGGCATCAAGGGACCATTATTTTGCTGGAAAAAATTATTTCAAAAGATTGTTGCTTGGTAACATTTCGAGACATGACATGATCAAAATCCCGAGCTGAATGCGAGGGATTTTATCATTCAATTTGTCGAGGAATGTTACCTATAAGTAACAATCTTAAGAAATAATTTTACCTGCAAAATAATGAGACCCGAGATATATTTTGTTAGACTATTTCCCAAATAAACAGACATAAAATATGAACTAATAAATTTACGTTGGAGTGTCCTAATATTTTTATTATTAAATGTTTTCTAATGTCGGAGTAAGCAAAATTTGACACTGCTGCAGACCGATTAGAATAATTAGTCGTGGTTTTTCGTGTTTGACATTTAATTTTTTTACTAACCTTTTAGTGTCAAAATTTTATTTTAGTTTCTTTCTTTTCACAAATTCATTAATAATTGGTTCCAAAGTAAGGTTTTTGACGTAACAGTATTTTTTGGTGTTATATTTGATATATTTTTAATTTCATCGTAAGAAGTTGTCACAAAAAGGTTCATTTGACACTTTTAATTTCAATTAAAAACAATACAAAATCAATAAAATTGTCATAACAACGTATGACGGGTAAATTGTCACTTGAACAATCCCTAGAGCATTTTTAAATTTTTTGCCGATAATTATGTACGTCATGGGTCAGAATTTTAAAAATTGAAGCAAATGATTGGTTTAATTAATATGTGGGAAATAGTCATAGTTAGTTTTCTGTCTATAAAATTAAAACATGTTCTATTTTTATGAACAGAAAATGTGCACTAGTAAGCGCAGAGAATATCCGATTTGTATTTTTTTTTATCCAACAGATCTATGTTTGACAGATAGCAGGTTTAATTGTGTTTCATCATTAAAAAGAATTTAGTTTAGTTTGAGTCTTTATTGTTTGTGGCGAAATACAATGTCGTGGACCCGAGAGCAGGTGACAATACTATTGGAATGCTTAAAATATCCAAACCAGAATTATGTCTCAAATTATGCGTCGTGATATACAGAAAATTTATGTGCACATATAATAATATTATATCTATAATTATGTCTATAATTATGTACAGAATTCGGTCTTATAATTCTAGATCGTGACAAACGGGCTTTAATTCAAATAGTTACTTAATACAATAGGGGGCATTTAAATAATAAAATCAAATCGAATTTAATGCGAAGTGTAAAAATATCAAATTTTAATTCTTGTTATAATTACTATGTAATAATTCTAAGGCTTTCAGTACTTTACATCCGAGTGACTATACTTATTACTCCGATAGTAGTATATATGTTCATTATTATTATATACAATAGCCTATTAGACTACTCCCGATTAAAATTTTTCAAACGCAGCAAAGCGCTGTTCATACTGTGTATAATGTAGGTACACAATGTACACCCTCTTCGACCTCCTAATACTAAAGTGTATTACATAACAACAACAATTTTATATTGTTACCCATATTTTCCTTCCTACATTTAAGACTAACGTTCATAATTATAGAAGAAAACATTGAGCAAATTCCGAATCTAATTATTTTACGATGTTAGTCTCTAGCAGATGGTAACAATTCGTAATCCTGTTTTATCACCCCGTTCTAATCATAGCCCAATAAACCATTTTCCAATTATTCCATTTGGTCTGGAGCATCGTCTGCTTTCTATAGCTAGTGTGGTGCACCCGTATATTCCAAGGTACAGAGTACCGAGACTATTCCTACCGGTAGTAATATATTCCATGCTGCTTGTGCGCTTTGCTTTGTGTTTTCTGATCCTTGCGGTTGCATTTGATGTTTGATCCCAAGAAAGCGACGATATCAACAACAAGGTTTAGATTGTTTAGATATCGCGAAGAAGGTGTCTTTTGAAATAAGAGAGGTTGTTAAAAAATAATTGTATTAAAACACGCTGAACAGACCATTTTAAAAATTTGAATGATGTTGTATTGGTTGTTTGTTTTTTGTAATCATCTTGCTGTGTTGCTATTAAAATTTTATTTATCCTCGACTGTATATTACATTTGTTTTAAGTTTAATTATGCCATTGAAGTCAAATTAAGGTACGGAATTATATTGGGGTAGGCAGCTAATTGACCCAGAGTTATCGTTATCATAATGCAAAAAAGAATTCTGCGTTGCATGGTAAGAGTAGCATCGCGCACTTTGGAGAACTAAGTATTTGTTAAGGCGGTTGTATAGTCAGATTATGAATTTTACTGAACCATCTAAACAAAGAATTAATTCATATATCTGGATAAATAAATAAAACCTTTTTTGCATTATGTAACCCCGAAAATTAAATTTTAGAAGGATCAACACCAGTCATCAAAAGACGAAAATAATATGTAATTTTTCCCATAAAATTGGATAAATAATAAGATTGTTAAGATTTGAATTACCCGCCAATAATATTTACTTAGCGAAACCAACAGATGACGTTAAGTGTACAATTCAATAAAAAGTGTAGAGTGAAACGTTCACACCAAGCAAGAAGCACGCTGTTGTAGTTGTGTTGTACGATCCCCTCCCTCTCACACTATAGGTGCGGACACTTATTTTTATTCAATGAAGCATATTTATGAAAAACTAATTGAGAAAAAATTGCTACCTACATAATTTTGAATACAATAACTAATTAGTTTGAGTT
The DNA here is from genome assembly GCA_947534325.1 of Agonum fuliginosum. Classification (NCBI taxonomy): domain Eukaryota; kingdom Metazoa; phylum Arthropoda; class Insecta; order Coleoptera; family Carabidae; genus Agonum; species Agonum fuliginosum. Next base: position 20,341,386 of record OX384031.1, on the reverse strand, counting down.
GTAGAAGATGTATGCTTTCAGTTATATTTATTAGAAAAAATCCACATAACTTCCTTGTACGCCTTTTCTTAATAACTAAAATGTAGAATAATATAAAAAAATCTGACGTGGCCACCACAAGACCTCCCGCCATATACCTACTTTATTCTTTTAACTTATTATACAAATATATTAATATATAAGTACTACTGCTACCGACTGCTACTATACTCACAAATATATTTTAGTCATTTTATTTAAACTGCAGAAGAAGATATAAAGCAAATTTTACTATTGTCACTGTCATGTCATAATCATTTAAATTTTACGTAGTAACAAATGTTAATCGATCATGGACTACAAGATACCGAAATACTAAATTATAAATATATACTTTAATTATTCTTAAATTATACCAGATACAAAAATATTTATAAAATACCGATTGTAGGTAATAATCACATAATCTTTCATTTAAAATAAAAAAATTGTCTTAAATTAAATATTTATCGAAATATTTGAAAAAAGTACTACTTCCGTTATATAGATTGAAACCAAAAATAGGAGATGCATAACTAGATGCTATAACAGTCCTAAATACAAAATTTCAACTTTCTACGTCTAACCGTATTTGAGTTATGCGACACACATACGTACGTACGTACGTCCGTCCGTCCGTACCAGTGACCTCTAATAATTATGGACGGGAAAGCCGTATACTTTCAACACATAAGGGGCTGGCTCCTGCGAACTGTCATGGGAGAGAGTTCTTCCTTGTCTTTTTTAACATGCCATCTCTTTCTAATGTATGCAACTGCACATGCTCTGAAATTTGGCAATTGCAATACTGTCGTTGGTTAGAAAGAGACAACCTCACTGCATTGTTGCGGGCTGCATACGATTTTTTTGAAGCCACGGGCAGATGTTTTCTTTCCGGTCCATAATTAATAGAGGTCACTGGTCCGTACGTACAGACGTCATGACGAAACTAGTCATAATGGATTCAGAAAAGGTCAAAATGGATATTTCCGTAAAAATCTGAGAACCGAAATTTTTCGCGATTACAATAAGTACTTTCTTTTACTCCGTACAAGGAAGTAAAAAGTTAATACATAACAGGGTATATATTCATTTTAAAAAAATCTGCTGCTCTCGCCTAATTCTGCTTATTCTACTAATCTAATAAATAGCTTTACTTACATTTTAATAGTTTCATATTCATGTAATATGTAAACGATAATGTAAACCAAAATGCATGCAAAAGATGTCAACTACTGTACTGTCACTGTCATAATAATTCAAATTTTATGTAGAAACAAATTTTAGATCATGGACAACAAGATAGGTACTGGAATTTCAAAAAAATAGAATATTAATTATTGTACTTTATTTTATTGTTAAATATTACCAGATTCAGCAAATTATATTTATAATTAACTGTACCCATAGGTAATATTTATATTATTCTACATTTTAGTTATTAAGAAAAGTATGAACAGGGGTGCGTTCCAAAACCATACTCCAGAGTATAGAGTATGCTCAAAGTCGTTCCAAAAGGCTTGAGTATATCTCCAGTGGAAACTCTGAAGTGTTCCAAAACTGTTCGAGTTTACTCGAAGAGCATACTCTTCGTACCCTGTAAAATAGGAGGGTACAAACGTACTCTGGTGACTTTGGCGCCAAATAGTGCTAACCTAAATTGTCTGTTCTATAATATCTTATTATTATTAATTTATAATGGACAACGAATAGACTGGGTAAGTCTGACGTCACATGTTTCGCGGGTAGCGGGAAACAGTTTTCAACCTTTCCAAACAAATTCGGAATACATGTTATTCTTCCATAAGCGATTATATTTCTTCATGTTACTTATTTATCTTTGAAGAATAAGCATTCAGAGGTTTTAATGTACATTAGTTACACTATAATAATTGTATTGCACCATTTTATTTCATCTCGTAAGTATTTATATTCCTATAAACACTTGTAAAATGGTCAGTTTGAAGGTTATGTTGACATATTGTCTTTGTGACATTTGAACAGCACCACATTTTTGCTGTATTTACAATGATATTCGCAGTTATAACACTTAACACCCTTCTATTATCCATGATGCAAGATCAATTTTGTATATCAAATAAATGTGGTTATAGGTTATATCACCATAAAATATTTCCTACTCTACGTCGTTCCGAAACCCCACAAAACCCTGGAGTAACCTACTCTTACTCCAATACTTTACCTTGTGCTCCATGGTAAGGTTTTGGAACGCACCCCAGTTTAATAGGCGTACAAGGAAGTCATGTGGTGTCCACGTCAGATTTTTTTATTTTAGGTTACCGTTTTAAATTTAAGGTTTTTTTAAAGATTTAGTGAGGTACGTTTTCAACAATTATTATAAATAATACTAAATATTTTTAAACTATTTCTTAAGCCTTAACGCTAGATGTCAGTTGATCTGCATTACTTAGAAAGCAGATTCCGACAAGTTCAACCAAACGATTTGTAGGTTAGGTAGATGTCAAAATCAAACAGCTATCAACGTTGGTGATCGGTACTGTACTTGTGATCAGGTGGTGACCAGTTTATAACTAAAAATGGGACACAATAAATTAAAAAAAGTACATGATTTGTTCAAATATGACAAGACACAAAATATTTCTGAATGTAAAACATGTGAGAAAAAAATTCGGGTAAGTCCATTTAACGATATAAGTTATAAGTCGATATAACTATGAATCTAGTTTATAAAATAAAAATAACTATTTATATACTTATTTAAAGAGTTTTTCCTTTTTTAAAACCGAAACCTTTTCAATAATACCGATATACCGAAATCTGTTTCCGTCTTTAAACCGAAACCCAAATCAAAACCGAAATTTTGTTTTTACGATGACCGAAACCGGAATCGGAACCGATAATTTGAATGTTTACCATCCCTGGTTATCTCCCATACCTTTGATACATAGACAGCAATTCATAGTTCATAGGTATTAGTAGAGTGAAATTATCATCGAAGATCGATGTAACTCCTAAGGTGGGTTTTATTTTTTTTTTCGATTACATATATAAGGCAGATGTGGGAAAAAAAAATTTAGCGATTTCTGGCTGGAGCTTCGCGAAAAAATGGCCAAAAACTAGTATTTTGATGAATTTCGAGGGTATCACTTCACTATTTTCGTAATATCTCCGGTTCTAATAGTCGTAGAAAATTTTAAAAAAATGCAAATTACTCGTGAATGAATAAGGTATTAGTCTGATTCGGTATAAATGCTTTAAAAATGATTCCTAACCTCAAAAACTGAAAATGATTTAATTGTTTGAATTTTTTACTAGAACTGTAATAAATCGCGCTAAAATTATTAGATTTTCCTGAAAATTAGTGAAAATGTGTATTTTGATGACATAATCACGTGGTTTAAATTTCGCAATTTTACGGCCACAATCGCTATTATCCCAAAATAATTGAAATGGCCGCCATTTTTTGCCAAATCATCGTAGAGCAATTTTTTTAAATTTAAATTATTATATATATATATATATATATATATATATATATATATATATATATATATATATATATATATATATATACAGGGTGTCTGTTTTTAAATGAACCAGCATTTATCTCGCTTATTTGTTGATTTAGCGTTTTTTGTCAAATACATGATTTATACAGTATCATGTGTAGTAAATGATAGCGGATGTGAATCCTTGGTATCACTTCCGGTTTTTGAGGAAGTCATAGCAACTTTCAAATTTTAAATGGAACATTGTATTTTTTATTACGAATTTGAAAAGTGCATTAAATTTGCTTTACGGTGGTATAAAAAAGTTATATGTTGTATTATTAAAATATTAAATTACGGGCACTTAAATTATGCACCTATGAACGCTGAAATAAGTAAGCCTTGCCGCGAAACAAAAACAATAGTTGAAAGCAGTTACCTGTCAACATTTTGAACATCTTTTATTAAATTAAAGTTAGGTACTCTCGAGGTACTCTAATAAATGAATTGTTTCTTAATTATTCATAATATGCGTTTTCTTTATTATAATTAGATTTAAGAGATATTGTTGACAGGTAAAACTGCTTTCAACTATTGTTTTTGTTTCGCGGCAAGGCTTACTTATATGTCAGCGTTCATAGGTGCATAATTTAAGTGTCCGGAATTTAATATTTTAATAATACAACATTTGACTTTTTTATACCACCGTAGAGCAAATTTAATGTACTTTTCAAATTCGTAATAAAAAATACAATGTTCCATTTGAAATTTGAAAGTTGCTATGACTTCCTCAAAAACCGGAAGTGATACCAAGGATTCACATCCGCTATCATTTACTACACATGATACTGTATAAATCATGTATTTGATAAAAAACGCTAAATCAACAAATAAGCGAGATAAATGCTGGTTCATTTAAAAACAGACACCCTATATATATATATATATATATATATATATATATATATATATATATATATATATATATATATATATATATATATATATAATCCTTCTCCTCTATATTTACGGCTGTATCCGTTCCATTTGGTGTAATTTAAGAATATTTTGTTATACTCGTAGATAATTTTACGAGAAACATTTTTTGTGCAAAATATTTTTAAATATATAATGCACAGTTTTCAATATAAAGCAAGAAACCGTTAACAATCAACGACGTAGTTTGACAGCTGTCATTTAGTTGGTTGTCAACGAATCAAATCATAGAACGGCGTCAACGGCCGCGACGTTTGCCGGTGCCAACGGTACATGTAAACTTAGCTTTATGTATATGAATGGAAAGGTGAGAATGTAACCTTTACTTGGGTCAAGGTATCAAAATGCCAAAAGTAAAGAGCAAGGAGAAAAAAACATGAAAAAAAGTCTGCTTTTTCTGGAAAAACCACTGATGTTGGCAAAAAAATAAGAGCACAGCCAAAATGTAGACATTCTCAGCTTTATAATGACGTGCCGTGCAAAGCAATCCGATTATGTATACATTTTTAATTCAAAATTGTTCAAAAGATTTTCCGGAACTTCGAGAACAGCCAAAAACCGTAAATGAACAAACCAACTTTTTATCGAAATGCAAGAAAAATAGAAAATCAACATTTCTGAGATGAATAAAGGACCCATAATAAGAAAAATTCAGAGTAAATGAGTATTACTGAAAAAATATACGAACAAGTTCCTGACGGTCCTAAAAATGCGGTATAAAAGAATGTTTGACCCCTTTTTACCTCTCGCCTCATATTCTATAAGAGAGGTATTGTAATGGGTCAAAATTTTCGATTATGAGTTTTTGGTGTATAAGCACGTTTCAGGGTCTCTAGAATACGAATTTACTATTTTCACGATGTTGTCTGTGTGTGTGTGTTTTTTTTTTCGTCCACGATAACTTAAAAAGTATCAAACTGTTTATAACCAAATTTCATATTTAAGGTTTTAATAAGTATCTTAACAACGGATAAGATTTTGGTAGAAATCCGCAAACTGGCAGTAGTACTTTTTAAAGTTTGAAAAAGTTTTCCTTAAATATATTGGTATATTATTTATTTATGACAATTTTTGCAATTAAAAGTAAAAGAAATTGTAATTATCTATGTCTACAGTTAATTATAAATAAAAATTGCTGAATCTGGAAGTATTTAACAATAAAATAAAGTAGGTACAATTAATATTCTATTTTTTTGAAATTCCAGAATCTTGTTGTCCATGATATGAAATTTGTTTCTACATAAAATTTGAATTATTAAGACAGTGACAGTACAGTTGACATCTTTTGCTTGCATATTGGTTTTCATTATTGTTTAAATTACATGAACATGAAACTATTAAAATGTAAGTAAAACTATTTATTAGATTAGTATAATAAGCAGAATTAGGCGAGAGGTCATGTGCTGGCCACAGCAGATTTTTTCAATACGGCCAAAGAATCAAAACGTGACTCGAGTCACCGGGTATGATAGCTGTAGATTTCGCCTTTCACCGAAACTTTGAATAATAAAAAAATATGCATTTTTACCCAAGTTATTCGACAATTTGTCCGCCCGCTCATGTGTAGATGCATGGAGCGTGCTCTCCGGCATGCAGCAGGAGCTCAAAATCCAGGGTGCGCTTGGGCCCGTTTATCTCGGATACGGTCAAATTTTCGAGAAAGATCATAACGACCATTTTTGTAGATAATAAACTGATCTTCATTTTTACCTAAACAAAAATTCTCTGAATGCCATATTTTAGCAGATATTGGCGGGAAACCGATTTTTGGAACCTTTGGGGCCATTTTTCTCCCCCGTACAAGAAAAATGTTTACAGAACTTTTTCTTATTTACTGTACCTGTCAATACCGACAAATTAATATAAAAATTACATTGGTGAGCGATTTTATCAAGGTTGGACCCTTCATTTACTGGACTTTTATAAGTTTTGGTACCATAACAGTGGAAAAATGAGTGAATCAGTTAAAAATAATGGAAATGCCCGATTATCGAAAAACGTAACCCTGACTTGACGTTTTACTCGTATCCAAATCGTGCTTGGAAAGTTGAGCGTAAAAAGTTATGGATTGTACGTATACGATGAGTTCCGCAAGTACATACGAAAAGTACCTATACAAAAAGGTGTAGATGTAATTACCTTATTTATTAAAATTGTTAATGTGTAATTTTCAACCTTACAATAAAATACCTAGTTAATTTTGTGGATAGGTTCTCACAAGAAAAAGAGTAGAAAATATCACTTGTATTTGTCAACTATGATGGTTGATTTACTAGGAGAGACGGATCAACTACCTGCAGCATTGCGCGCAACTGAAAACGCAACTAATTCACAAATAACAAGAAGTTACAGCACCAACAATGCGCAACTTACAACGGCCGATAGCAGCGCAGCACAAATGAAATTAACAGTGAACTGAATATGTGTTTTGACCGTGGTTTTGATTAGTAGGTAGTTGTTTGTTTTGTTTCTCATAATGGTAACAAAATAAATGGGATATAATTCCAACCTTATAATAATTACTAAAGTTATTTATTTAAAGTATAAGTAAATACTTACATTTTATATAACGATTTTATTCATATTTTGCTATAAATTGTCACTTGTTATACCTTGCCCGTGTTTTATTTTTAATCGCTTCCCCCAATAGCTAGAACGGCACTCGCGCGGCATGGAATCGAATCGGGCTGGCGTATGTTTATTGGTTACAATATTTTTATTAATAAAAAGCGAATTAGTCACATTTTGTCTCCTCATATTGATCTTTAACTCTTCAAATTAATGTTACATAGACAATGAATTAATGTAACAAGAACATTGGTATACATAGGTATTTATACAAAATACCCATAGCACGAAAACTCAATATAGTACAATAAAATTGCTATATTTGTTAATATACTTATTTAACTGACTATAACATTTTACCATTATTACAGTCGAGGTTATAATTATTATTAATATAGGTACTTTTATAAATTGTATGTTCTTTAGTTTTTTTAAATTCAACACACTACCTCTTACATTTTTTATTCTTGTTGTACTTATATGTTTCCTATGTAGCACCGAGTGTTCATCTATTGAATGACGAATAATGACCAATTCTTCAAAAAATAATGAATATATGTAACTAAAGAAAAAATATTGATATTTAAAAAACATTATTTAATTACAATAAAATAAAATAGGTATAAAATACCTACGTCATGCTCTAAAGATTTATTATTTTTTAAATAACCCTAAATTTTTGGACTACATATCATACTCAACTTATGATTTAAAAAATTGAAGTGGTACAAAATACCTACCCACGTTATGGATCCTAGGATTAAGGAGAAAACTAAACATACTTTTTAACGATTAGTAGTCAATTAATTTAAAATCGTACTTTCATTTACATTACAATTTAATTATTACGGTATTTGCCTGCAGCACGTATAAGGAACCAATTTCGATATTTGTACTTCATTTATTCGTAGTTTGAAATTACAAATAAATGACTATAATTCAACTATGATGGATATGCACGAAAATTAATAATGATGTTTTATGTAAGTAGTATAAGTTTAATAACAAAATGTTACACATTGATTGTAAATACATAGAATAAGAGGAAATTGAAATACAGAGTGTTATCTGTGTTGTAATTATATTCAGTAGCGTGAAAAGCGAAGGAAATGTGGGGCATCGATCGTCACGAGATTGTGAGATCGTCCGAGCGGTCAGGTCGGGTCAGCTGGACTCTGATCTATGAAACTTTTATTGTTTTGTACTCTGCTTTAATGTATCATTCAACTAATTTCGAAGTTGTGTTTAATTAAAAATAAATTATCCCTTGCACATGATGGGGCAAAATAATTAAACACGATTTACACCAACAAGAGTATTCTAAGAAGTATAGTAATTATTATTCTGTTCGTAGGTATCTTTATAATTATTATATAAAAATTAAATAATTTATTTAACAGGTTGATAAAAAATTATTTTTATTTATTTGTCCAAGACTATAAAATATAATCTTAATTTGAATGCAGGGTAGGTCTGTAGCAAGAAAAATATGTTGATCTGGCAGTCCTTTTATCTAATAGATTATTAGTAATATGTGGGCAAAATATATAATTATTTATATCGTCTATGTAGACACAATTCACAATTGCATGTTTGTGCTCCTTAAAAATATCAAAATATAATACATTTCAAAGAGAGCTGCAAAATACACCAGTAATTCAAAATTAAAAGATATGAAAAACACAAACTTACTATCGGATTCATTATTATAGTCAGTTGGGTTTAAGGGGATATAAAGTGAACTGAGAAAAGTTGTGAAATGACATATACAATACAGCTGTCACAATATCTCAGAAACTGTATGAGATAATGCAAATATTTCTTCAATAGCCTAAATAATATTAAACATTTTACTTTGTAATAAGGTTAAAATTATGAAAAAAGTTATTATTTATAATAAATAATAATAAACAAACTATGAACCTTTCTTTATTTAAAAAAAAAGAAATAGTTAAATTTGTTCTTAGTTTTTAAGAAAACGTGACATTAGAAAACATCAAAAATAATAAATTTCGCTTGACATTTACTAAGAAAACCACAGCAACACAGGTTCGCCTGTAGCAGCTATAGTTCCTGAAGTCTCCGCAAGTCGTTGAAGTATGAAGTGTTTCAGGAATTGTTATTTGTTAGATTTGGCCGAGGAGTTGGTTTTGGCTTTCAAGAAGTATAGTTATCATGAATATTTTTTGACAGATGGTTTAACCAATCATATTGTGTAATGATGACGTCAAATGACTTAATGCAACCAATAGATTTGATAATGTATCTGAAAACACAACGGGTGTTGTGTTTCACATTTTGTTACGATAGTTACAATAAATAAATAAATTTGTCAAATTGAACGTCAAAAATGTTTTGTAAAATGAGTCGTTTTGGTAGTGTTTTTTTAACAAGAAAAATTCTTCCTAAATACCATTCGAGATAATAATTTTTTGAGAGAATTTTTGTCTATTCCACGGCAACTTATTGCAATTTCACTCCACAAAACAACATCTGACAATTCCCCTCAATTTCGTTTCGGGAAATTGATAGATGATGTTTTGTGTCGTGAAATTTTGTTAGAAATAAGTTGCCGTGGAAACGATAAAACAATTCTCAATAAATTATCATCTCTTATGGTATTACCCCTGAATATTCTAATTGTAAAATTACAAAAAAGTTAAATTGAGTAACACATTTTTTAGAACCGATCATTTATTGGTTAGTATAGAAATTTTAGCAAAAAACGAAAAAATACGGAATTAATAATTGTATAGGTACTAGAATATATTACATAAATAATATCACATCAAAACACAATTCTGTGCGAGTTTTTTTTATTTTTGCGAGAATTTATTTATTCTATTTAATTTAAAGGAGATGTAAAGCGATATCAGAAAATACGCAAAATATCCTATCCTGCTGTCACAATATCTCAAAGGGCTGCGTGTACATTCGTGTCCTAATAGTGTCGTTTCGTGCCACTTTACCGGCCAGGGTATTCTATCTGGGATATACCTATAATCCTTTCCCAACAACGTAAACAAGTAAGTGTTCGTTCGTTCCATTTTCTGTATTATCATGCGACGACTTAGACACACATTTATTTTATTATTATGATTACGTAAAACGTAGTATAGTGTAAGTAAATTATAATGGGGGTTTCCAATCCTACGGCTTTTAAAGAAATCATATCTTAGAAACATATATGATATCAATTTGCAGCATATGTAAATTATGGGAAAGTATACTCTTATATAGGGTAAGAATAAAATGCTGATCAACGCTGACCGCTGGAACGCACTGATCTACGAACAGTAAACAAGTAAGTGTTCGTTCGTTCCATTTTCTGTATTATCATGCGACGACTTAGACACACATTTATTTAATTATTATGATTACGTAAAACGTAGTATAGTGTAAGTAAATTATAATGGGGGTTTCCAATCCTACGGCTTTTAAAGAAATCATATCTTAGAAACATATATGATATCAATTTGCAGCATATGTAAATTATGGGAAAGTATACTCTTATATAGGGTAAGAATAAAATGCTGATCAACGCTGACCGCTGTAACGCACTGATCTACGAACAGATGGACGTAAAAAACCGCTGATCTACTAAACTAAACTAAATAAAGAAACCTAACACCCTTCTTGAGTCCCAAATTATAAATTTTTGTAAAACTCTGATTGAGCTGAACTAAATAAACAAACCTAATACACTTCTTGAGTCCCACATACTAGGTATGTATTGATTTTATTCTTTTTCACGTTCATCTGGCATTTTTTCGCAGATCAGCACGTTTCAGCGGTTAGCGTTGATTAGCGTTTTATTATTTCCTCCCTGTACTCGTATACTACATTTTAATACAATTAATAACCTAATACCTCATTTTTATATGAATTATGTGTCCTATATTACCGCATGTTTACTAAGTCGTCGGATGGTAATACAGAAAATGGAACGAAATATGAACGAAAGAACACTTACTTCTTTACCTCCCGCCGTGAAAGTATTATATTATAACCCATAGAAAACCCTGGCCTGGTAAAATGGTACGAAACGACACTGTTAGGGTCTTAAGGCGCTACACTTGTAAATTTAAATTTAACATGAAGAATCATGACTCATTAGTGAATAGTGAATCAATAAATGCAAATTATTAATTCCTGTGACATCAATTAACAAAACTTAGAGCTAATTTTTATCATTTAATAATCCATAATAAAAATTTTCTTTTGAAATCGATAATATACATTAGGCGGAAGACGGGTATAGAGATATTTTTTTAAATAGTTAACCCATTGACTGTAATAATTTATGAAAAACTCGCATTTTTAGTAATTTTTATTATTTAATTTTAAATACAGCAAGGTTTTTACCTCTCGCCTCATATTCTATAAGAGAGGTACCTATTGTTATGGGTCAAAATTTTCGAGTATGAGTTTTTGGTGGATAAGCACGTTTCAGGGTCTCTAGAATACGAATTTAATATTTTCACTATGATGTCTGTGTGTGTGTGCGTATGGACGTATGTGACGATTTTTCGACCACGAAAACTTAAAAGGTATCAAACCTTTAATAACCAAATTTCATATTTAAAATTTTAATAAGGATCTTAACACCGGATAAGATTTTGGTAGAAATCCGTAAACCGGAAGTAGTACTTTTTGAAATTTTAAATAGTTTTCCTTAAATAAATTGGTATATTATTTATTTATGGCAATTTTTGCAATTAAAAATAAAAGAAAATATAATTATGTATGGGTACAGTTAATTTTAAATACAATTTGCTGAAGCTGGTAGTATTTAACAATAAAATAAAGTGCAACTAATATTCTACTTTTTTGAAATTTCAGTATCTTGTTGTCCATGAACATATGAAATTTGTTTCTACATTTTTATTTTATTATGACAGTGACAGTACAGTTGACATCTTTTGCTTGCATCTTAGTTTACATATTATATGAACATGAAACTTTAAAAATGTAAGTAAAACTAGTTATTATAGATTAGTAAAATAAGCAGAATTAGGCGAGAGGTCGTGTACTGGCCACAGTAGATTTTTTGGCTAAAGTGTAGAATAGGTGTTTAAAAGGAATTTCGTTTTTTTTTGTGTCAATCGGTTCATTCCTATTCTCTGTCCTAGAATAAAGCAAAATTTTGGCCGATTTTGTTAGTTTTTAGGGTAAAATTTTTGACAACTGTCAACACTGGTTATGCTGAAAAATTAACAGATTAAACATGTGATTTAACGTTTTTATACATTTATGTAATAGAGATATCAATAAATAAATATATTTTTCACAGATATAAGACTTTTAGTACCTGTTTTTTTAAGTTTTCGAAATTATTTGTCATAAATACATTATTACATTTGTTTTAGATTAATATAAATTTCAATAGTGTTTGCCATGTTAAAAACATGAATAAAAAAAAAAGAGTTTGTTTATAACAACCATTGTTTAATTGTTGTATACAATGTCTGCTGTAGTGAACATCATTTCGTTGTACAAACTTTGTGAGGACAAGTCTGCTCTTTTGCACCAGTTGCAGGAGTGGAACTTGATTCCACGAACTAGACGGTGTCGTAAATGTGGGGGCAGCCTGACGTTGACCGAGGATTCTTCTCGTATAGACGGCTGGATTTGGAGATGTCAGAACAGGACCTCCCAAAGGAAGCAAAAGGTAAAGACTTGTGTGTATGCGGTATCATTTAGATACATCACTACTGTACTCAAGGGTGGTGTGGAAATGAGTATAATGGAATTAAGGTTGTGGGGCTCTAGTACGGTTTTGTTAGCTTTGTTAGTGTAGTAAATACCAAAACCGAGTTTGTGGGGCTCTATTACGGTTTTGTTAGCTATGTTAGTGCAGTAAAAACAAAAACCGAGTTTGTGGGGCTCTATTACGGTTTTGTTAGCTATGTTAGTGCAGTAAATACCAAAAACGAGTTTGTGGGGCTCTATTACGGTTTTGTTAGCTATGTTAGTGCAGTAAAAACAAAAACCGAGTTTGTGGGGCTCTATTACGGTTTTGTTAGCTATGTTAGTGCAGTAAATACCAAAAACGAGTTTGTGGGGCTCTATTTCGGTTTTGTTAGCTATGTTAGTGCAGTAAAAACAAAAACCGAGTTTTTAGGGCTCTATTACGGTTTTGTTAGCTATGTTAGTGCAGTAAATACCAAAAACGAGTTTGTGGGGCTTTATTTTTAGCCATTTTGATACATTCAGGTTCACACACAAAAACGTCATTTTATTAATTTTTTTTGCAATTTTGACACATTGAGGTTAACCAAAAAAATTTCATTTTTTTCAAAAAAACATATTAAAAACACTCTTCCGCTGCCTAACTTTGCTTGTTTAGGTCATATTTAGGCATAATAAACGATCTCCTCAAAAAAACGCATTTTCTCTTAAACAACTATTCTACATTTCAGCCGATTTTTTAAAATTTCATTCTACAGCCATGTAAGCACAACCTATAAGTACCTACATCATTGTAAAATATGAGGTAATCCGTAATAGATTTCAAAACCAAAGTCATAAAATGATTCATTGTAACATGATTTTTTGCTTTGCATTTTATAGAAAGAGATGTATGGAAAGCCATTTTACTTTTTAATGTGAGTAACGTTTTTTTCTTAATATAAATTCACATATCCGTAATTCAATTTAAGATATCAGAAATTCAATTTCAGATATCACAAATTGAATTTTTGATATCTTAAAATAAATTATAGATATCTTACATTTGTCGAATTCATGATATCAATAATTCATTTAGTGATATCAATAATTTATTTAATGATATCAATAATTCATTTAGTTAAATCAATAATTCATTTTCAGATATCAATAATTCTATTTATGATATCTTAAATTCAATTTGTGATATCTGGAATTCAATTTCACATATCATAAATTGAATTACGGATATGTAATTAAGGATATGTACATATCCATAATTCAGTTTATATTGTTTCGTAGGTTATTTTAGAATGTTACTAGACCAATTATGGATATCACTAACTGAATTACGGATATCACTAACTGAATTAAGGATATCACTAAACGATTTACGGATATCACTAAACGAATTAGTGATATCACTAAATGAATTAAGGATATCACTAAACGAATTATGAATATCACTAAATGAATTAAGGATATCTCTATATAAATTATGGATATGTAAAATGTGTGGAAAATTGAACTAAACAAAATTAAATTAATGATATCTACAATTTAATTTCAGATATCTCAAATTGTATTTAAGATATCAAAAATAAAATTACAGATATCAAAAATTTAATTTTACATATCTGAAATTTCTTGGATAAAAGATATCTTAAATTCAATTATTGATATCTGTAATTGTATTTTTGGTATCCTTAATTCAATTTGAGATATGTGAAATTAAATTGCAGATATCATTAATTTAATTTTGTTCAATTTTCCACACATTTTACATATCCATAATTTATTTAGAGATATCCTTAATTCATTTAGTGATATTCATAATTCGTTTAGTGATATCCTTAATTCATTTAGTGATATCACTAATTCGTTTAGTGATATCCGTAAATCGTTTAGTGATATCCTTAATTCAGTTAGTGATATCCATAATTGGTCTAGTAACATTCTAAAATAACCTACGAAACAATATAAACTGAATTATGGATATGTACATATCCTTAATTACATATCCGTAATTCAATTTATGATATGTGAAATTGAATTCCAGATATCACAAATTGAATTTAAGATATCTTAAATAGAATTATTGATATCTGAAAATGAATTATTGATATCACTATTTTGTGTTTTTGCTTATATCTCGAAGACCGTTCGCCCTAGCTAAAAAGAAGTTATGTACAAAATTGAAGCTGATAAAATTTCCTATAAGAAGATCTTTTTACTTTTTTGTATTTGTTACAGTTTTAGAGTTATATGCCCGTCAAATTCACAAATTTTCGAAAAACTTTGTTTTGTCTCACGTTTTTTGATAAACTTTGCCTTATAACTTTTTTACCGCTAATATGAGAAGAAAGAGTCTTTAAAAGAAATTGTAGAGCATTAAATTATCTTTTAAATGAGTATAATAAACAATATCTTATCTTAAATTGATCAAGCGTATAAGCAATTTAAAAATTTCCGGTTTGCGGCGTTAGATTCCTTAGTAAATTTTACGTAAGACACATTATATTAATTTTTTGTAAGGCCCTTGATAACCCAAAATTTAATTATTATCTTCAAGTGAAAATTGCAAAATTTAAAAATTAAAAATATTTTTTGTGTTTAATAAACTCTACTTTCTGAACGGATAAAAATTTAGATTTCTGGTTTGCAGCATTGGATTCCTTGGGCATTTTTATGTAAGATACATTGTACTATTTTTTAAAGGCCTCTAATAATTCGAGATTTAATTATTTTCTCCGAAATATGCTTCTAATGCGCATGGGGCGAAAACGATGACAAATACTAAAAAAATAATTAAAAGGGATTTTTATAGGAAATTTAGTCAGCAGAATGGTTATTGATGCATTCTACCAAGGCGCTCGGGATATACAGGACTCTAGGCTGCCTGCTGTGACGTCACATTCGCCGGCCATGGAATACTCGAATTTAATGCACTTAACAAAGAAAAGAAAATTATTTCAGTGCTAGTCTTTAGCAATCACTTATACATATTATAGGTAAATTATATCAGTTTTTACACGGTTTTATTTAACTTCATCTCTGTATTCATTCAAGGGTTAAGTCAATATTTGACTCTATTCTACCTATCCGATTGACTTCAAATTTTGCACACATGCGTATTTGCAATGGAAATTTTATATATTGATCTATTTGATAAATTTGGAGACCCACAAATGGGGCCTATTTTTCTTACGCGGAAACGGTAAAACATACGGAATAAATTTTTCACATTTTAACTCCTTGTATTTAGTAACTTAATTGCACAGTGTCAAAACTTTTGGGGGCCCACAAATGGGCCCTACTCTTATTTCATATATAATTGCATAATGGGAGATAATAAATTTAATAACTAAATGTTCATTCATATGTTTAAATAATATCTGATTTTTTCCAGTTCTAAATATCAGTATTTAATGGATTAAAATAATATTTTATATAAAACATGTTTAATACGGCGGAGCCCGATGTCGCCGCGTCGGCCGTTCTGAATGTTATATTTAATGTTAAATATCTGCAATAAATATTAAAGATAGAGTTCCGCAACTACAGAATTTTATTTAGAAAATTAATCGCTCTATCAGATTCTTTTAACCGTTTTCCGATATCTCTTTTAGTTGTTGAGATAATGCCAAAAAACATTTTTCACTATATTGTTTATAACTTTTGTAATAATTTTTATACCACTTTGTAGTTTTAACAATTTATTAGAGATTTCATTTCGAATCAAATGACACCAAGATCAAAATTTTAGCACCATAACAACTGGAATGATCTATTTTCAAACACAATTAAACGCTTCGACTAGGCCGGCGACTGTAACTTGTTCGCTCAGGAGTGGGGATGGCTGGAGGCCTGTATATTCCAAGCGTCTCGATTCTACGCAGGTATTATGTTGTAAATTACCACTATATCATTTCTGCAATGGAATACCCATCATACAACTAGAAGGAGAAATACATAATTTTGTGTCATATATATCGAAATTTTAAAATTGCTTACACACTAAATAAACCAAATAATTGTAGAAACTAGCACTGAAATAATTTTCTTTTCTTTGTTAAGTGCATTAAATGTGATGCGCATCAAGTATTCCATGGCCGGCGAAGGTTACGTCACCGCATGCAGGCTGGAGGCCTGTATATCCCGAGCGCCTCGGTAGAATGCATCAATAACCATTCAACTAAATTTCCTATAAGAATCCCTTTTAATTATTTTTTTAGTTTTTGTCATCGTTTTCGTCCCATGCGCATTAGAAGCATATTTCGGAGAAAATAATTAAATTTCGAATTATTAGAGGTCTTTAAAAAATTAATACAATGTATCTTACATAAAAATGTCCAAGGAATCCAATGCTGCAAACCAGAAATCAAAATTTTTACCCGTTCAGAAAGTAGAGTTGATTAAACACAAAAAATATTTAAAATTCTTAAATTTTGCAAATTTCACTTGAAGATAATAATTAAATTTTGGGTTATCAAGGGCCTTACAAAAAATTTAATGTAACGTATCTTACATAAAATTTACTAAAGAATCCAACGCCGCAAACTGGAAGTCGATATCTATATCCGTTCAGAAAGTAGAGTTGATTAAACACACAAAATATTTAAAATTCTGATAGTTTGCAATTTTTACTTGAAGATAATAATTAAATTTTGGGTTATCAAGGGTCTTACAAAAAATTTAATATAATGTGTCTTACGTAAAATTTACTAGGGAATCTAACGCCACAAACCGAAAGTAAATATCTTTATCCGTTCAGAAAGTAGAGTTGATTAAACACAAAAAATATTTTTAATTTTTAAATTTTGCAATTTTCACTTGAAGATAATAATTAAATTTTGGGTTATCAAGTGCCTTACAAAAATTTAATATAATGTTGCTACGTAGTAGCGGTGTTAGCGCAATGCGCGAGCTCTCGGCTAGACTCAGGGAGGCAAGGCCGGAGTAAGTGAAATATATAATAAGATAATTTAAACAAAAATAATTAAATTTACACATACCTTTGGGCGCCACTCTGCCAAAAGAACGACGCGTGGACAGAGGCGCGCTTGTATGTCGTCCTGAAACGGCTCAGAGGAATTTATATTGAAATTAAAATGCAGACTGTTGAAAATCGTTACTAGTATATTAAGGTCCCAAATGATACACAATATTGATGATGATGATATGATGATTATGATGGTGACGTAGTGTGGCCACGCGCAAAATAAAAGGGGCAACAGGGTGTTAGTACTTGCGGGCAAGTGCGGTCCTGGTGATGACGTTGTACACTCCTTCGGCTGTGCGGTTGGCGATGAAAACTGATGAAAGCTGATGACGACGTGGTGGAGAGGGTTCCCACACAGACAGAGTGTGGAACCTGGTGGAAGCTGCGGTGCAGATGGTGGCGAACAATATAATTACGCAACCACTAAATACTCTGGCTCAGTCCAAGACTCGAGACCGGCAAAACGGCACTTAATGTTTATAAAATTAATACTTGAGTCGATGAATAATATTTAAATATGCCCGTAGGCTAATTATTTAGAATCCGCACTATGGCGACGAAACCACAGACTTTAAACGTGACGACTGTCTCCACACTCTCGCACACACTAACGTTTTTACTTGTTTCTCACCAAATTTAATTAATTTAAATTATTGTCACTCGCGCACTACGAGCTTCTTCGACAACACATAGAGGGCATTAATGGCATGAATATGAATGAATGAAGATGCGTGAAAATGAATTCTCTTATAAACTAACAATTTTAGAAAAAAAAATTAACGTAACAATGTGTCAATGAATCTAACGCCGCAAACCGGAAATTTTTAAATTGCTTACAAACTTCATCAATTTAAGATAAGATATTGTTTATTATACTCATTTAAAAGATAATTTAATGCTCTACAATTTCTTTTAAAGACTCTTTCTTCTCACATTAGCGGTAAAAAAGTTATAAGGCAAAGTTTATCAAAAAAAGTTTTTCGAAAATTTGTGAATTTGACGGGCATATAACTCTAAAACTGTAACAGATACAAAAAAAGTAAAAAGATCTTCTAATAGGAAATTTTATCAGCTTCAATTTTATACATAACTACTTTTTAGCTAGGGCGAACGGTCTTCGATATATAAGCAAAAAATCTGACGTGGACACCACATGACTTCCTTGTACGCCTTGTGTGTTCATACTTTTCTTAATAACTAAAATGTAGAATAATATAAAAAATTCTTTTAACATATTATACTAGTATACTCACAAATATATTTTAGTCATTTTATTTAAACTGCAGAAGAAGATATAAAGCATATTTTACTATTGTCACTGTCATGTCATAATCATTTAAATTTTACGTAGTAACAAATGTTAATCGATCATGGACTACAAGATAAAGAAATACTAAATAAAAAATATATACTTTAATTATTCCTAAATGATACCAGATACAAAAATATTTATAAAATACCGATTTTAGGTAATAATCACATAATCTTTCATTTAAAATAAAAAAATTTGTGTTAAATTAAATATTTATCGAAATATTTTTAAAAAGTACTACTTCCGGTTTATAGATTGAAACCAAAAATAGGAGGTGCACAACTAGATGCTGTAACAGTCCTAAATACAAAATTTCAACTTTCTACGTCTAACCGTATTTGAGTTATGCGACACACATACGTCCGTCCGTCCGTACGTACGTACGTACGTACGTACGTACGTACGTACGTACGTACAGACGTCACGTCGAAACTAGTCATAATGGATTCAGAAAAGGTCAAAACGGATATTTCCGTCAAAATCTGAGAACCGAAATTTTTCGCGATTACAATACTTCCTTACTTCGTACAAGGAAGTAAAAAACAAAATCCGGAACCTTCTTCGTGCCTCCTTGCACCCCTCTCAACACCTAGATCCGTGAACTTTTGATATGTTTACCTCCTAACTAGTCCAAACACAGCCCTGAAGTCAAAAATTGGGATCACGGCATTTCCATCCAGAACCCTTCATAGACTGGACTATGGGCCTTAAAACGAAAATGCACGGCACGATTGTACAGTAATGTTCAGAAATAATGCCCAGTCGCCCCACTCCTATGCTGACGATTTATGAAAAATTGATGAACAGAGGCAGAAGATACAAAGCAAAAGATAGCTATATTCCCAATTTTCTCGGAAAAACAACATTATAGTTGAATTTTTTTTGCAGAGGAGTCACGTCATTAAAACATTAGAAAATATACAATAACTGTAGTAATGACCTAGTGAAGTTAAATGAATAAAATAAATACTACTTTTTTGCATACTATAAGAATAGTGCATTTTCATTAAATTTACAATAATAATAAAGCCGAACATAATGTTTTAATGCATTCTTAATTTATTTCAAATAATTGTTGTTTGTTTTTTCTCCACACATTGGCATTACTGAATTAAGAATTGTGTTTAGTGTTGTACGTTTACATGACATTCATATTTTTTCTGTAACGCTATAGAGTTCTAACTGGAAATATATTAAATTTTACAATGATATTTAAATATTAATCGTCTAATAATTCAATTAAATTAATCGAAAAATAAGCATCGCATGTAAATTTAATAATGCAACATACATTACATTTTTTAAATTTAAATTAGTATACTATGTAAATCTAGTATTCCGTGATGTCGTTATCTGGTTCCGTGACGTCATTATCTAGTGACCAACATTGATGACGTGACTCCTCTCCAAAATTTTTACTATAGCAACGGTAAACATAGGGGCTTAAAATTTTGTAATATTTTGTAAATTAGGATTCACTACTTTCGATGATACCTCGAATAGATACTTTCTTATTGAATTACTTCTATTGTCAGAATTCTTCATTAAAATTAGAACTCATTATTCATATCTATTTATTTATGAAACATATTGTAGTGAATTAACTCAAATAAAATTAGTAGATTATGAAATTATGCGTTAAGAATTATCATAAAAAAAATAATTAAACGATGCTTTTTATATTTACATATATGTATTTCTAAAGTTTGTAATACAAATACACTAATAGGTAAATAAATAATGAAATATATTTAAGAATAATGTAATTTAATTATTCTCTTTCGTATTTCCCATAAATCTTAAAAATCCATTCTAATTTTAAGATTTAAGATTGCCAGGGGTAAATTTGAAAAGTCATTATGTATAATGTTTTTAGAAGCCGTCGACCTTCATCTTACACCAAAAAAGGAGTAATTTTTTTTGTTAAAACTAGGTATATAATTATAGTGTAATTCATGACTTCAATTTGCGCTTACATTGATAAAGCTATTTGATAAACTTAAAAATGTATGACTCAATTATAGTTAAACAAGACTATACAGTATACAGGGTGGTTTTGAAGTTAATGTTATAAATTTAAGAGTAAGTAGTATGACATGTGTAAATAATGAAGCATTTGCTTGTTAAAAAATAATATAAATTTGTTCTGCTATATTGCTATACATCCGGTCAATTTTTTTAAGACAAAAACATAAAAATTGAAAAAATTCATTTCTCTATGGCAAACTAATTGCCAATTTGAAATTTGATAAATTTTGCAAGAAAATATAAGAAATACAAATGAGTGTGAAAATGCACATAATAAAATTATAATTACAACTTCAACCTTACATTAGGCTAAAGGTGGATTTATGCAGCCAAACTAAAACTAACATTAAAATTAACATTAGCACTTGCACTAACATTAACATTAAAATTAAGAGGAGGCATTTATGCAGACTTACATTACGCCTGCGCAATTGAAGCATTCTTAGTTTGACACATGTGATCAGTAGGTTAACCTATTTGTTTTCATTCGTAAGAGTTGTGTTTTTCTGTCAATATAATTAATATTTGATACTAAACAATAACAATCGCTAACAAGCAAGCAAACTAACCAAACAAACATTTAAAAAAACGCTCGAAAAATAAGAATTCTACAAGTGACGTTTGTAGCGCTTGCGCAGTAGTGAATCCAACTAACATTAAATTAAGAAAGTTGGAAGTTGGTCATCTTTCTAGTTTAGTTTTAATAGAGAATTTTTGAAAAAAAAGTTTTAATGTTAGTTGAATGCGTAAATCAGTTCGTACACTTGTGTATATTTAACTTCTTAGTTTTAATGTTAGTTTTAATCTTAATTTTAATTTGGGCTGCATAAATCCACCTTAAATTGCAACTTTAAACTTGCAATTAGGCACTAGATCTTGCAATTAGGCTTAACTGCAACTTTGATCTTGAAATTAGGCTTAGATACAACTTTAAACTTGCAATTAAGCTTAATTGTAACTTTTACCTTGCAATTAAGTTAAATTGAAACTTTTGTAAGATTTAACTTATTGTTAGTTTAAAGATGCAATTAAACCTAATTGAAAGATCGAAGTTGCAATTAAGCTTAATTGCAAGATCAATATGTGACAATAAGCATAATTCTAAAATTACAGTTGCATTTATAATTTTATTTTGTGCATGGGCTTTCTACGCCGTTGTATGAAGGCGATGTACAGTGTACAGGTTGCACCAAAAAAGCCTTCCTGTTTGTTTCAAGACTGAAACTGAAAACGAAATCAGAAGGTCTTGGGATTCTAATTATTTAGAACATATTTCATCACTGTAAATTTGGGTTACTTGGAAAAAGTGATGTGCAGTGAAATTTGGCTATATGGTGCTTTTGTAACACGTTTTTTTTCAACGAACACGTAAAACATCAGCAACCAAAATAAATTAATTATATCTCAACAGTATACACTCACCTATTGAGTAGTCTAAAATTTCTCTGTCTAACTGAAACATGGGCTAGTAATAAAGTAATAACTCTTTAAATACCCTACAATAATTTCATAACATCTACAACAGCGCAAGATACTGTAGAAAAGACTTTAAGTGTTGTGGTGTCGGAATTTGGACAAGATCAGATGTAAATATGACCTCTATCGACCTTGTAAACTTTTGTGTTGATAAACAATTTGAAATCTGCGGTCAGCAGTGGACCTCAATGATGTCTTTGAACTTTGAGTCACTATTTAAACCTAATGTACATCTTTTCTTAACTGGCGATTTAACTGTTGGTCCTAAAAGAGATCACGATGAATTTATTTTATTATCTGGCATGTTACGTACTTTTAATTTAACAAATATTGTTGCTAGTTCCAGTCGTGGCAATAATACCTTAGATTTCATCTTCGTATACACTTCAACTTGTACTGTTATTGATTAATGATTACTTTATTTCAGATCACACAACCATATTATCAAGTTCTAATGAACCCATTGATAATATATATATATATATATATATATATATATATATATATATATATATATATATATATATATATATATATATATTTCGTTCTTCAGAATATAAAAGAGTTTTTCCGAGTAACTCAATAAATTGTTTTTATAAGGATCTTGAAAGCGAGAACTGTAGCAATATTATATCACTAAGCGACTCAAATGAAGCCTTCAATAAATTTTCTGAAATATTTTTTTATCACTTAAATATAAATTTTCCTTATAGAAATTTTAAAAATTTAGTAACAAAGCTTGGGTCTATAATGGCATTAGAAAATCTAGTCAAAATTTGAAAGATCTCTTTCAGTTACAGAAGCTATATCCTCAGTTAGCTGAACAATACAAACTTGGAAAAAATAAACACTGTCTTTTAATAGAAAATACTAAAAAAGAATTCTACCAGAACCGGATTTTCTCTTTTGATAATATTAGCAAAAATGCAAAGTTATCAATACAACGAACAAGAGCAATTAATATAAAAAACAAATTAAATCTATAACACTGAATGGTGAGTTAACCGAGAATACTAAGATAATTGCCGATAATTTTAACACCTGTTTCAGAGATACTCCTTAAAATGTTTAAACCAAAATTATAGTGAACACACACACACGCACACACACGCACACACGCATACGCACACGCGCACGCGCACGCGCACACACACATAAACACACACACACACACACACACACACACACACACACACACACACACACACACACACACACACACACACAACTACCAATTTTCATGCCTAGTCATGAAAATCTTACTTTCATGCCGCAAATTAGTCTGGCAATGACGATTTTCATGCCGATTTTGAAAAAAAGCAATTTTATTGCAGAAACTAATTAACAACATCAAAACAAAAAATTTGAGTCGAGGATCCACTCCGCCGGACCTCCCCACCCCCGGGTACCTCCCCTTAAAGTTCGTCAGTGCGCGCTCTGCTTTATTATTTATTTACTGGAGAACGGTTATAGCTACGGCAAAAATTCAAACACTGAAATATGCACAAATGTACAGACTATTACTGTATATTTTTAGTTTCTCAGGTTTTTGCTTAGAATATATCTAAAATATGTGTTTTTTCAGATTTGGATCACTTGAATTGAAATATTTTTTTATTTTTACGGCTATACTAATCATTTTTTGAAGTTTTTTTTCAAGTAAAACTTGTGGAAAATTTACTTTTCTATGTATATTCAAAATTTCAGCTCCTAAAGATGAACCATTATGAACTGGTGATTTGTTAAACATTATTACGCGCTGTCATAGCGCAGCGTCTTGAAGTCTACGATGAGTGGGGGGGAACACGCGTTTATTTAATTCTGTAATTGGGAGTTAATCCTGTAGGCTGGTTACCAGCAAAAAAAAAAAAAAGGTGAAACATTTTTAGTGCGGATGGTTTTCTAAAAACTTTTGATACATATTTGAAGCTTTTTCTTCAATATTATTTAAAAAATTAGTACATTCTTTTCTCATAACTAAATTATTTTCAAAAGAGTATAAATTCGAACCACAATCCAAAAAAGGATTACCAAATTCTTCAAAAGTTTGTTTGAAACATTTTACTTTTTCAGTGAAATTAGCTTGAAAAGATTATGTTTCTTCGTGATGCAATAAATTAGGAGCATGTTGGATAAATATTTTTTGGAAGTCCTCAATCAATCTAGCGATTTCTGGTCCAGAAAGCATCCATCTGTAAAATGCACTTGTATTTTGTGTGAGATTTATGGCACCACCAACACCTTTTATAATAGCGTTATTTTGTTCATGGGCTTGATCCAGAGCAAAATCGGAAAATCGACTGCCAGATTTATTTAAAACAAAAAAACCATTTTGAAATGCTTCCATTAAAGACGGGTGGTTTTTATCTAAAGTGCAAATATTTCTAAGATAAATAGATAGGTATATAGAGATAGATAGATTTATTTTAAGTTAAGAGAAATAGTTAAACATCTGCAATAATGAGTGATTAAATAAACGCGTGTTCCCAC
Source organism: Agonum fuliginosum (assembly GCA_947534325.1). NCBI lineage: Eukaryota > Metazoa > Arthropoda > Insecta > Coleoptera > Carabidae > Agonum > Agonum fuliginosum. Next base: position 20,316,356 of record OX384031.1, on the reverse strand, counting down.
CCACTCATCGTAGACTTCAAGACGCTGCGCTATGACAGCGCGTAATAATGTTTAACAAATCACCAGTTCATAATGGTTCATCTTTAGGAGCTGAAATTTTGAATATACATAGAAAAGTAAATTTTCCACAAGTTTTACTTGAAAAAAAACTTTAAAAAATCTGACGTGGCCATCACACAACCTTCCGCCATACCTAGACTTTAAACAGAAATGTATACGTACAATCCGGTGCCCATTTAAAATATACAAATAAAAATCTAAAATATTCAAACAGAAATTTGCATCACCTAAATAAAAAGATTCATTCACAGGAAAACTCTGCTGTGTTGAAGCCATCCTCTGTTCAATTACTACATTTAATATCTTACTTATGACTTATATGACGTTAGTATGCCAACCAAATGCCAACTTGTCACCCGTCCCGCCTGTCAATATTTTTTACGCAGAAACAAAAATCAACCGATCATGGGTTACAAGATTTTAACGTTTTATCTGATAAATTTATTTTTTAAATTTAACTGCAGTTCTTTAATGCTACCAGATAAAGACAATTTTTTTATATAGTAAGTTGCAAATAACTTTGCCTCTTATTCTTATTACAAATAAATACTATATTTATCCAAATTTATATACATTTTTGACAATTATCTTTTTCAATCTTCAAAAAATATAACTTCCGGTGAAGATATTTGTACCAAAATCTAATGGGCTCTTCCTATTCGTATATAATTGTAAAATACCAAATATCAAAATTTTTGGGTAATTCGTATTTGAGTTATGCGACATCCGGCATCGGCCCGGACCACACACATACACACACACACACACGCACACACATACACACATACATACAGACATCATCGAGAAACTATCAAAAATGAGTTGTAAGGACCCTAATTCGTGCTCATCCACTAAAAACTCACAACCCGATTTTTTGCATGATTCCAATACCTTCCTTTACAGGTAAGCGGAAGGTAAAAATGATTAGTATAGCTGTAAAAAAATAAAATATGTCAATTCAAGTGATCCAAATCTGAAAAAACACATATTTTAGATATATTCTAAGCAAAAACCTGAGAAACTAAAAATATTCAGTAATAGTCTGTACATTTGTGCATATTTCCGTGTTTGAATTTTTGCCGTAGCTATAACCGTTCTCCAGTAAATAAATAATAAAGCAGAGCGCGCACTGTCCAACTTTAAGGGGTGGTATCCGGGGTGGGGAGGTCCGGCGGAGTGGATCCTCGACTCAAATTTTTTGTTTTGATGTTGTTAATAAGTTTCTGCAATAAAATCGCTTTTATCCCAAAATGCAGTATCATGCCTATTTTCGAGCATTACAGACCCTACTATTGCTAAGCTTGACAGTATTGGCTTTAGAGACTCATCAGTTTTCTCACATACAGGCAACAATATGTATCATTGTGTAAAAGAGAACGGCTTAAAAGTGAAATCTGATCTTGTTATTATACATAGTGGTGTAGGACAAGGTACAATTTTAGCTTCCTTGCTATTTATAATTATTTATATTAATGATGTAAGTAAAACTATTGGTGATGACTGTCATATAATTTTATGCGCGGATGATTGTTGTTTCTGATGTTGATAACAATTCAGTTACTGATCAATGTAATTATTATATTCGCAGTCTAGTTGAATAGTGTAATTCAAATTATCTCTATCTAAATCCTGAAAAGACAACGTACCGTAAAGTGGGGCTACTTTGTGACGATTTTGGAAGTTTTTTGAAAATATCTCATTGGCTATTGCTCCAAATGCTGTAAAACTTAAATGGATGGAAAGATTGAACCTTCTGCTTTCATTTGCTATACGATTTGTTAAAATATATGTTGCACAAAAAAAAAATGCGCATAATAAAGTGTCACAATTTAACCCCATATGCTGGGGTTACATTGTGACGTTCATATTTTTCAATGATAACTTTGTGAAAACGCAAGTATGAGACAAAGTAACCCCTGGGTAACATAGATAAAACTAAAATACGAAGCCAGATACTTAAAAAATATTAAAAATCGTATAAATGGTTACTGAAATAATAAAATGAAATTTGGTTGCAAACTATTATTATTTATTTAAAAATCTACATTATAGAATAGAAAAACATTTTATATAACGTAAAAGTCAAAAGAAAATAATAATAAACAATATTTAGAACAATTTTATCATTAAAATTAATGATATCTGAATTTCCGAAGTTCATTGTCACAATAATATAAAACAAAATCGTTCCGTTTATGAACTCGTCAATGAGTAATGTATCCAGATTAGTGTATGGTGTAAGGTTTGATACAAAGATCGATAAAATGTATGATTCAATGCAAAAAACCAAACACAACACTAACTGGGATACAAGACTCGACACTAGGTTGATCACGAAGCGTTTCGATCTTTCGATCATCATCAGGTGACTGGAGTTGGAGGATGGGAGGTAGGGTTTTATATTAGTAATTTTAACGGTTGACAGATTACGTCCGATTGGCTATTAATTTGAATGTTTATTACCGGTTGACTGATTTTTTCTTTAAATATTTCTAAATTTTCGGCTATGTTTAATCTATTACTTTTACTTTGTTGTTTACAAATTGACATGATGTCTTCAATTTTACCTGCTGTATGTTTATGATTTAGTAAATGTGTCGCGTAATTTGAATCACTTTTAAGATTTTTAAAGGAATTAATTTTTGTTGTTCGAGAACTCACTGTCCCAAAGTAACACCCACTGGCACTAAGTAGCCCCACTTTACAGTACATAAGATTTCACACTTATCAGAATGCTAGTAACGTAATAAATCTTAATTTGTATGTCAATGATAATGTTATGGTAAAACAAGAATGTTCGAAATTTTTTGGCATGAATTTGGATGAAAACTTCAACTGGGTTGCGCAATGTGATGATTTAATCGTTAAATTAAATGTCACATGTTATCAGTTAAGACAATTGAAATACATTCTGGACACAAAACAACTACTGATGTATTACTACACTAAAGTTCAATCTGTTCTTAACTATGGAATATGTTTTTGGGGATTTTCTATTCATGTGAAATATGTTTTTATTGTCCAGAAGAGAATAATCAGATGTCTAGCACAAGTTCCTCAAAGTCATTCATGTCGAAATCTTTTCAAACAATACAAAATAATGACAGTTCATTCAATTTATAATAATCTTCAAGTTTGTATTTTGTAACGTTCAAATTTAGCACGCGCGCATTCCAGCCCGATTGGTGCTTACGTCAGTTCCGGTCCGTGACATTGAGGCTAGCCGCGCCGTTGCCTCATGACTTTTTGCTTGCCGACCGCCGACCGTGGTCTATGAGAGACGTGTCTTGTTGCCGCTAGTGAAATTTTCTATCTTGGAACAAATGTACATTGTATAATCGTAGATTATGGTCCAGGCAAAATGCTACAAAATTCGCCAAATAAACAAAAAAGTAGTAGACTTCTGAAAATTTGCAGAACTATAAAAGATATGTAACATTTAAGATTCTGATGAGTCCCGAGCAGTAGAAAATGTGCTCGAGCCGCCATATTGGAAAAAAAACTAGGTAACTTAATATTTTACGGTAAATATTATTATTATAATATTGTAGCTTATAAAATTTTATAAAAAAGATGCTAACTTTTTTACATAGAGCTAATAGTTTACGAGAAAATATATTTTGGTAGAACGACGCTAATATTAAATCATGCCTTAACTTTGTTTCCTGACACAAAAAGGGCTGTAGAAGATACGTTATTTTAAAAACTTTTAAAGGCCTCTTGGTTGAGGTGATATTCAAAGTTTTTGTGCGAGAAAAACCAAATTGTGGGTGTACTTTAAGGGGATAATCTCAGATTAGGATGATCTCTTTTCGTACCCTTTAAAACCCGAACAAAAAACACGTTTTTTCGCAATAAAACGTCCAACTTTGGCCATGTTGGAAAAGTTGGAAAATATTTGTCTACTCGATCCACAGAAAACGCATTGAAATTTGTTCAATTACCTGTGCAGGACCCAAAGAACGAAGTTCCTACGACGATTTGGCACGAAGTTATGGGCGTTTGAAAAAAGTGCATTTTGTGGTTTTTTGACTCATAAATCGGAAGTTTTTTGACGATTTTTTTTTAACGAATTAAATTTTCTTTCACAATTTCTAATATTTTAGGCAATTTGAGTTATTCACAGGAAATATCCAATTTCATTTTTAAAGAAGTAAACAAATCTCACGAGTTTAAAGTTTAAGCAGACCTTCAATATCAAGAAAATTTAAACTTTAAACTCGTGAGATTTGCTTACTGCTTTAAAAATGAAATTGGATATTTCGTGTGAATACCTCAAATTGCCTAAAATATTAGAAATTTTCAAAGAAAATTTCATTCGTGAAAAAAAATTCGTCAAAAAACTGCCGATTTATGAGTCAAAAAATCACAAAATGCACTTTTTTTCAAACGCCCATAACTTTGTGCCAAATCGTCGTAGGAACTTCGTTTTTTGAGCCCAGCACAGGTAATTGAACAAGATTCAATGCCTTTTCTGTGGATCGAGTCGACAAATTTTTTCCAACTCGGTACACATCGCCAAAGTTAGACGTTTTTTTGCGAAAAAACGTGTTTTTTGTTCGGGTTTTAAAGGGTACGAAAAGAGATCATCCTAATCTGAGATTATCCTCTTAAAGTACACCCATAATTTGGTTTTTCCCCGAAAGAATCGTCTAATTTGGTTGAAAAGTCGCTGAGTTATGTGCAAAAAACAAAAAAAATGCCCTTTTTTTAAAAAAATTCATAACTTTGTTCCAAATCATCGTAGGAACTTCGTTCTTTGAGTCCTGCACAGGGAATTGAGTGAATTTTAGTGCCCTTTTGATGGATCAAGTCAAAAAAAATATTTTAAACTCCATACACGTCGTCAAAGTTGGACATTTTTAAAATTAAAATTTATTATTTTTCACCGGGGTGCTGGAGGGGGGCGGAAGGGGTTGCGCTAAAATTCGCAGGCATGACTTTAAAGTAGACACTTAAAAGTTTTTCCCCTCAAAGATTCACCGAAATCGATTGAAAATACGCCGAGTTATAGAGTTTGAAAATGGTCGAAATTTCACGAATTTCAAAGTGTTTCATTTTTTTTCCGCCAGTATATTATTTTTAATTTTTCAGTGGGGCCTGGTTTATTTATTTTTGTCAATAAACTGACATTTTTACTATCATAAGTGAGTTACAATATTTTGGTTGGTAATACCTTTTTAATTTGAAAAAAATTTGATTTTATTCCATAACAAATTAGGTTAGTACCGCTTTAAATGTTCATTAATTTATTTATTACACATTAAATATAATACAAATTTTCAATAAGGTGTATCTACTATAATTATTATTAGTTTTGTTAATAGTTATATTAACATTCGTAACTGTACAGTTAGTAAAATTGATGGATGGCGTAGTAGATACATTATCTGTTTTGTGTCACCACAATTGTATCGACAACAATGGACAACTGAACAACAAAAATCTGACGTGGACACCACATGACTTCCTTGTACGCCTTGTGTGTTCATACTTTTCTTAATAACTAAAATGTAAAATAATATTAAAATTCTTTTAACTTATTATACTAGTATACTCACAAATATATTTTAGTCATTTTATTTAAACTGCAGAAGAAGATATAAAGCATATTTTACTATTGTCACTGTCATGTCATAATCATTTAAATTTTACGTAGTAACAAATGTTAATCGATCATGGACTACAAGATACCGAAATACTATAAATTATAAATATATACTTTAATTATTTTTAAATGATAGCAGATACAAAAATATTTATAAAATACCGATTGTAGGTAATAATCACATAATCTTTCATTTAAAATAAAAAAAATTGTCTAAAATTAAATATTTATCGAAATATTTTTTAAAAGTACTACTTCCGGTTTGTAGACTGAAACCAAAAATAGGAGGTGCACAACTAGATGCTATAACAGTCCTAAATACAAAATTTCAACTTTCTACGTCTAACCGTATTTGAGTTATGCGACACACATACGTCCGTCCGTACGTACGTACATACGTACGTACATACGTACGTACGTACGTACGTACGTACAGACGTCACGTCGAAACTAGTCATAATGGATTCAGAAAAGGTCAAAACGGATATTTCCGTCAAAATCTGAGAATCGAAATTTTTCGCGATTACAATACTTCCTTACTTCGTACAAGGAAGTAACAATCAACTGATTCAGGGAGAAGCGGTTGCAGTCAGTTCACTTAATATTGATTAGCAGTACTAAATCCCAAAGTTTTTTCGTTTTTAGAATGATGTTATTATTTTTATATTAATTTTAAAGCAATTCTACGTAAATATTATTTACCTAGCAGTGTGAAAATCGTTTCTTTTAATTCTGTTTTGCATTTTGGTAAAATTTAGAGCTGGTCAATATAATACTATATTACGTGTTTTGAACGCATCCAATAAATCGTTGATTAATAAAAATCATGCATTTATATTAATTTAGTTTACAGACCTGTAAGCATACCTTCAATATCGAGAAAATTTAAACTTATTAAACTCTTGAGATTTGCTTACTTCTTTAAAAATGAAATTGAATATTTCGTGTGAATAACTCAAATTGCTTCAAATATTAGAAATTTTGAAACAAAATTTCATTCGTGAAAAAAAACAATTTCGTCGAAAAACTTCCGACTTATGAGTCAAAAAACCACAAAATGCATTTTTTCAAACGCCCGTAACTTTGTGCCAAGTCGTCGTAGGAACTTCGTTTTTTGAGTCCTGCTCAGGTAATTGAACAAATTTCAATGCCTTTTCTGTGGATCGAGTCGACAAATTTTTTCCACTCGGTACACATGGTCAAAGTTGGACGTGTTTTTGCCCAAAATCCCCTAATCTGAGTTTAGAGCTACTATGGGGTTTTTTCCTGACAAAATTCGTCTAATTTGGTTGAAAAGTCGCTGAGATATGTGCGAAAAACCAAAAAATGCCCTATTTTAAACATCCATAACTTTGTGCCAAATCATCGTAGGAACTTCGTTCTTTAATAATAATAATATATTTATTGGCCCATAAAAAGTACAATATTTTTTAGCCTAGTCGGTCATAATCAAGTTATTATCTACAACATAGTAAATACAATGCAAATTTTGAAATGGAATAATTTTAATGCATAACATTGTTGCATTACATAACTAAGTAATAATTAAAATAAATTTAAGATGCACAGAAATCCTTACATTCAAAAATTTCATCAACTGAGTAAAAACATCGGTTTATCAATTCAATTTTTACATTATTTTTAAATTGTTTTAAAGGTATATTTCGTAGATCTGAAGGGATTTTATTATAACATTTGATACAATTGTATATTGGGCCTGTTTTAAATATGTGAAGCCTGTGTTTGGGTATGTTTAAGTCTTTATTGTTTCTTGTGTTATAACTATGTGTGCTTTGATAGTCGTTCCACAGATGTAAGTTAGATTTAATAAAAACAAGACAATGGAAGATATACAAACAAGGTAAATTTAGAATGTTTAGGCTTATGAATAATTCTCTACAGTGGTATCTATTTGGTTTCTTGTTTATTATACGCAATACTCTTTTTTGCAGGCTAAATATTTTATTTCTAGATGTATTCCAGTACCATAAAATTATATACCGTAGGTTAATACGGACTGAAATAGCCCAAAATATGCGAATTTTGGAGTTTCTAAATTCGTTTTATTACATAAGTTTTTAAATAGGTATAAAAGTCTACTTAGTTTTCCTTCTAATTTTTTTCTATGGGGAGTCCATGAGATAGCTGGGTGCTGGGTCTATAGTAAGACCTAATAAGGAAGCGGTGTCTTTTTGTACATCATGGACACCTTTAAGATTAAAATTTATAATACTAGTTTTACTCTGGTGCAGGTGAAGATTGTTAGCACTAAACCACTCACTCGCTTGATTAAAAACACTAGCGCACTGATCTTGTACCACTAGAGTATTGTTGCCAGTTATTATAAAAGTCGTGTTATCGGCGAATAACACTGTATCCTTACAGTGTATGTGATTTGGCAAATCGTTTATAAACAGTATAAATAATAACGGTCCAATTACAGAACCCTGTGCGACAACATGGCGGACATGTAGTATGTCTGAATTTTGGTTGTTAACGGTTACACATTGTTGTCTGCCGGTTAAATAGGATCTTAGTAGATCATTTGTTACTCCCCGGATGACGTAGTGAATTAATTTGTCCAAAAGAATGTCGTACGAAATGCAGTCAAAAGCTTTCGTAAGGTCGCACAGTACCAGGCCCCTACAACTCTCATTGCCGGTCAGATAAAAATGTGTCTGCTGAGTGTGTCGAGCATGTGGACTTGCGGGGCGGGAGGAAATACTTAAGATAGCGGAGTTGTAGGTCCTAGTTGTCAGGTGGTTGTCAGTGAAAAAGCGTGTACTATACGTCATATTAAGCAGTATAAAGGGAAGTAGGTATAATTTGTACCTCATTGCAAGTCTGGTTATGACAGTTGCAAAGAAAAATATAGTGTTTTTAAAGTTCCACTTGATATGATTGAAATTTGGGACAAATACATCCATAGAAGTGACCGTAAATTATACTTAAAAGATCATATAATTTTTTTCTTATTTATCTTTTATTTTCAATTCAATGTATATTTTTATTGTTTAATTAATAAATGTTTATTTGATTTCAGTTCTGTATAATTATTCTGTTATTAAAAAATTTAATGTTCAACATCTTACGGAAAATATTATTTCATAATTTTTATTTTTGTATTATCTAAAAATTATCTAGATACATTTTATTTATCTTCTATCTATTATCTAGATAATTTCTTTAATGAGTAGATAAAAAGTATTATCTCTTACACTGCATATTATCGAGTTGAACTTATTTGCATTATCAAATATTACCTGTATATCCTTTGTATAAATATTATGTTTTTATGTTTCATTATAAAAATGTTATATTAAAAGGTGTAGGTATTTATTTTTTTGCATTGCCTTCTTTCATGATAATATTGAACAATTTATGTTTACAAAAATTACAGAAACTGTACATTCATATAAATTTGATAATATATAATTTTACTTATTGTTTCTCAGCTTCTCAATTAGTGTGAACATGAACTGTCTCTTTTTTACGGCTCTGATTCTATCTAGCTCCAAGTACTTACGGATTCAGTATTAATTATAACTGAATGAATTAAATTTTTGACCAATATGTTATTTTTTTACTACATTAAAATATATTTTGTACGTCTGACATGTACGGTCAAATTCAATATATACATTGTGTAGTTAAATTTTGCAAATTTTGTATAGGTATCCATTTAACTATGTTTTAAAACAGGACTTACTGATGTAACCGCCTCTATAGAGGCTATAGCGGCGTTTTTGTGAACTACGACCATCTCAGCAGACGAATTGTGACTGTGAGTTAGGTTACCTACTATGTCTTGTATAGTGCACAGTACCAAAGCTGTTTTGTCATTATTTTCAAAGGCTTGTAAAATATTCTTCTGTCATGCTATTACTGTCCTCGCAATTATACATGTGAGTCCAGTTAGCTTTTTGGAGTTCAAAATTTAATTCTTCATAATTTATTTTAAATTTATACTGTGGTTTAAAGTTGTTATTAACTTGATTTGTTATTTTCGAGAATATTATCCCGCAATGATCTGCTAAGCCCTCCATCATCAAATTTGTTTCGAAATACTGTTTGTCTATGTTTGTAAATATGTTATCTATGCCAGTTGCAGAAGTTTATGTAACCCTAGTTGGAGTATGTATAGTTTGATGTAATCCGTAGCTGGCAAATAAATGATCTGCTAAGCCCTCCATCATCAAATTTGTTTCGAAATACTGTTTGTCTATGTTTGTAAATATGTTATCTATGCCAGTTGCAGAAGTTTATGTAACCCTAGTTGGAGTATGTATAGTTTGATGTAATCCGTAGCTGGCAAATAAATTTCTCAAGTCCTGTGCATTCTTATTGTTATGTACAAAATCCACATTAAAATCACCGCAAATAATTATTTTGTTGTATTTTGTAGTTAATAATTGCAAACAGTCCATTAGTTCATTTTGGAACTGTTCAAGGTCTCCGTTAAGTGATCTATATACACATGCTATAATAATATTTGTTTGCATTTTAATCGCACATATTTCGAAATTTAATTCTATTTATTTTCTTCGAACGCATGGTATTTCTTCGTATTGAAAATCTTTCTTCACAAGAATTGCAACTCCGCCATGTATTGTTTCCACTCTACAGAAATAAGTGGCTAATTCGAAGTTTTCAACTGTGTTGTAAGTCATTTCTTCATACTTTTGCCAGTGTTCAGCGATACAAATTACATTAAAACCCCTCTACTTTAAGGGGGTAAACTCAGATTAGGGGATTTTGGGCAAAAACACGTCCAACTTTGACCATGTGTACCGAGTTGCAAAAATTTGTCGACTCGATCCACAGTTCCTACGACGATTTGGCACAAAGTTATGGGCATTTTGTGATTTTTTGACTCATAAATCGGCAGTTTTTTGACGATTTGTTTTTCACTTTCTTTGAAAATTTCTAATATTTTAGGCAATTTGAGGTATTCACACGAAATATCCAATTTCATTTTTAAAGCAGTAAGCAAATCTCACGAGTTTAAAGTTTAAATTTTCTTGATATTGAAGGTCTGCTTAAATTCTTTTCTGCTTTACTATGAATGTTTATTATAAAATGTTAAATATATTTAATTTTAAGTATTATTTGGTTTTCGTTTATTTCATGGCACTAGTGATTTGATTAAAATTAAAATTTTTTAAAAATTAATTTTTCCTGTTCCGGATAAAAGGAAATTATGAGTAAGGATTTTTACCTTCCGCTTACCTGTAAAGGAAGGTATTGGAATCATGCAAAAAATCGGGTAGTGAATTTTTAGTGGATGAGCACGAATTAGGGTCCTTACAACTCATTTTTGATAGTTTCACGATGATGTCTGTGTGTATGTGTGTGTGTATGTGTGTGTGTGTGTGGTCAAGGCCGAGTGTTAGTCGCATAACTCAAATACGAATTACCCGAAAATTTTGATATTTGGTATTTAACATTTGTATATAAATTGGAAGAGCTCCTTAGATTTTGGTACAAATATCTTCATCGGAAGTGATATTTCTTGAAGATTGAAAAGGTTAATTGTCAAAATTGTATATAAATTTGGAAAAATATAGTATTTATTTGTTATAAGAATAAAAGGAAAAGTTATTTGCAACTTATGTTATAAAAAAATTGTGTTTATCTGGTAGCATTAAAGAACTGCAGTAAAATTGAAAAAATAAATTTATCAATTAAAACGTTGATATCTTGTAATCCATGATCGGTTGATTTTTGTTTCTGCGTAAAAAATATTGACAGGTGAGACGGGTGACAAGTTGGCATACTAGCGCTATATAAGTCCTAAGTAAGATATTAAATGTATAGTAATTGAACGGAGGATGAACTCAACACAGCAGAGTTTTCCTGTGAATGAATCTTTTTATTCAGGTGATGCAAATTTCTGTGTTTGAATATTTTAGATTTTATTTGTATATTTTAAATGAGCACCGGATTGTACGTATACATTTCTGTTTAAAGTCTAGATATGGCGGAAGGTTGTGTGATGGCCACGTCAGATTTTTTTCTCTACAAATAACTATTTTTTATTTTGCTGACAAACAATTAGGAGAGCCATTATTTGAACATTTCAAAATTAACATTGAAATCCCTATGGTGCGTTTACCGACACACCACCCTGTATATGTATACTAACAAATATTGCACGTAAATTTACAATTATTACAGATGGATATTCTGTCAATATAATCGATATATACAGGTTGTTCCACAACTAAGGACAAAAAATCAAAGGGTATATACTGTACGACGTGCCGATTATAAAACAATTTTTTTTAAATTCGCAAAAAAATTTGCATCGTATTTCAAGTACTTAAACATTTTTGGTCGGTAGTTATTTTCAATAATTTTTTTCAAATCTTTTACAATGAAAGTAATTGTTTACATAATATCGAATACTTACTAATAAATGTCAAAATATAAAATATACCATGACACAGTGATACTTAAAATGTAGGACGTCAAGTAAACTACACTGAACTTTGCGAATTTAAAAAAAATTATTTTTGTTTCATGAACAGCACAATATTATATCCTTTAATTTTTTGTCCTAAGTCGTGGAACAACCTGTATATATCGATTATATTGACAGAATATCCATCTGTAATAGTTGTAAATTTACGTGCAATATTTGTTTTCGTGTTGGGCAAAGTAGCCAGCAAATATATTCCTCTATCATCAATGTCATCTACTTTACACATAATTTAGTTAGTTCTTCTCAGCGGAATGCCCCAAAAGTGCCCAAGATTAATGCAACTTTTTTCAATAAATAGGTACTTATTGTCTGGTGTCTCAGACAATAACTTTTCAAAATATGCGTTTTTGATTTTTTCGGTGTATACATTCTAGTTTTTCCGTTTAAACATGCTGTTAGTTTCATAAATCTGCAATATAAAATAAATGTAATGAAACAAAGGGATACTGGGATACAAAATTTGTTCAACCACTTTTTCATATATTTTTAATGTAGCTTTTACCAAGGAATACTTAGTCCATAATGATTTCGCTTTATGCATGCTATTAATATTGTAGAAATATGCCAACATGATGTCTTTATTTAATCCACTAACATATTTTTCTTTCTTCCAGCTATCAAAATTATTGTATTCTTTCATATTTTTCTTTCGATTTAGGTGGTAATAAATCTAGCGTTGCAATTTGTGCTTGTTCTTTAACATTTTCCGGTATAAATACGTCAAAATTTTCTAAATTTTCTATGTTTAATTTGTAAAATTCTTCACAACACAAGATTTTCACTTCGCAATCAAATTATACTAATACAACAATGGAATAAACAACACCTTGGTAACTATAAACAATCTGCATTTTAATTTAGAAAGACGAATTACCCACTCAAGAAAATTATCTCTCTGCCTTCGACCTCGTGAGCTACAGATTTCTCTCGTGGGAAATTCCTTTCTTTGTCCACTTGTAAAGTAAATATCTATTGTTGTATTTTATTATAATTATGTGGACACGTAATTTTACCTTAATTATTATAATTAAAATTTTATGTTTAGAAAATATACAGGGTGTCTCTGTACTTCGGGAAAAAAATTAAAGTGTATATACTATAAGCCGTACTGATCATGTAACAAAAAGAATTTTTTTTTAAATTCGCAAAATAATTTGCATGGTATTTAAAGGAAACATTTTGTTAGCCACTAGTTGAAAGCTATTTTTAATGATTTTATTTAAATCTACTAATAATGCAAGTAGTAATTGTTTACACAACGCCAAATAAATGTCTAATGTTGTGTAATTAAAAATTATGTTTCTTTTAATAAAGTACGCTGTTTCAGTGGTTTTAAAAATGTTCATTTCAAGTAAACCACCCTTAATTTTGCGAATTAAAAAAAATCTTTTTGTTCCATGATCAGTACGTCTTACAGTATATACCCTTTAATTTTTTTACCGAAGTACAGAGACAGCCTGTATAATAATATTTAACAATTTGTTGTAGTGATTATTTAACTAAATGTAAAAAAAAACTTGCCTTCCTCGGAATCGAACTCGGTTTATCAAACTGAAAGTCAGACACATAACGTCTTATGTCATAATATATTATTCGTATAGTATTCACCGTTCTACACATCATTTTATAGTTTTTTTAGTATAATATTTGAGAAAAAATGGCGATTAAATAAATTTTTGGAGACACCAACATTAAAGGTGCCGACAGAGAGTGTCTGTTTACCATTGAGAGATTATTATTTGAATGATACAAACAAATTTTGTAGTTTTCCCGTTAAATTCATGCAAAGGTACTACCGTTTTTCTGTATAATATTCACGAGAAGACAGTTCTAGTCTTCTAGTTCTGTAGTCGTTGTCGTTTTACTAAAATTTCCATAATGTATTTACATTGTGGCATCCCTTTTCACGATTGCGGTTTTGTGAGTTGTTGTAGTGAGGGGTAAATACAGGTATACCCCAATCCCGCACCCCGCAAATTCCTGCCCATGCGTTGCGTGTAGTTTGCGCCCAAAACCGCATGAAAACTAAACTGTTTGTTAAATGGTGTGTAAACTTCGCGCCTCTGTAAAATTACCTCTCTGAAATCATTTCTCTTGTTTCTATTCTCTTCCTTGTCGAGAGAATAGTACGAGGGATGTTTTGTTTCGGTTAATCCTAGACGAATTTTAAGGCATGAGTAGTAATCTACCTGTTTTGCAGAAATTTTTAACCTTCAACTTGAAAATATTTATTGGGTTTTTTATCTAGTATATTGGAAAGCAAGTTCTGGACAAAACAATACAAATATTTAAGATTTTGGTATGGTCATCTATCGTATACCATTTTGAATTTTATTACTTCCCCGATCTATGTAATAGAGGGAAGTATTGTAATCGTGATTTTTTGACAGTTCGAGATTTTGGTGAATCTTCACGTTTTAGACCCTACTGAACCCAAAAAACATAATTTTAAAAAAAGTCGGTCTGTGGGTCTGGATGTTGCATAACTTAAAAACGCGTTGGAATTTTGGACTGAAATTTTATATTTAAGATCTTGAGCCAAAATCTGACTTCAAGTTCGTTAATGAGCTTTATTCAACCAGTGGTACCAACTTTATAAACAAAACTTTTTTATTTTTATCAAAATACTATCGTGTGTGGTATCAAATTAAAGGTCTTGGGAAAATAATTCTAGTAGAAAAACAAAAATAACATTTAAATGATCGTCAATTGTTTTTTTTAATAAATTATTCAAATTATACCGAGTTTGGTGTCAATTTGAATCGCTCAGGGAGATAAGTTTTTTTAAAATGTAAAAAATGACATTAATACGATTTTCAATTGTTTCTCAAAAAATTACTCAAATTTTTTTATTCAACCAGTGGTACCAACTTTATAAACATATCTTATTTTATTTTTATTAAAATACTATCGTGTGTGGTATCAAATTAAAGCTTTAACTGATTGTCAATTTTTTTATCATACATTATTCAAATTATACCGAGTTTGGTGTCAATTTAAAGCTCTCGGGGAGATAAGTTTAGTAAAAATGTAAAAAATGACATTTATGCGATAATCAATTATTGTTTCTCAAAAAATTATTCAAATTTGTTCAAGTGTATTATCAAATTAAAGTTTTCTGGAAAAAAATATTAGTCGAAGAATCAATAACAACATTTAAACAATGGTCAGTTGTTTTTACTTTCCGCATTATATTCTATAAGGCTATAAGGTATTGTGACGGGTTAAAATTTTCGAGTGTGAGTTTTTAGTGAATAAGTATCAGATTTTTTATGATATTTAAATTATGCCGAAGTTGGTATCAACTTAAATAGTTTGGGGGAAAATGATAAATTTATTTAAATTTTGCAGAATAAAGCATAAAATTAACGGCGTTACGAAAGTAAGTTATTAAAACTTATAATCGGGGAAGTACTGTGGTGGACACAGCAGATTTTTTAATTTAAATTTTAATCCTCAAAATATCAAGTCTACAATATTTCAAACAGTTCTTCAAAAGCATGCAAAACACAAATACCTAACTAAAGTTCCGTAATATACGAGTAGGATGATATTTTGCTTCAATAATATCAAGAAATAATTATATCGTTCTTGGTAGAATTAAAAACGACATTAATTCGAAGTTTGAATTATGCATATTTAGACTATAGAGGGTTGGAATATTTTTTTAACTGTATGAATATTAATTGTGTAATATTAAAAGGAAAATCCACGTTCCAAAGTAATGATAAAACAGTGAAAAATAGCCTAATATTCAGCCCAACAAAACTGCGTACATAATCCCAGGAAATATTATGTATGTAATATATTTATAAAATAAAATTTATTTTAATACGTTGTAATGATAAAATAATGTTGTATTATACATCCCCTTCTAATATAAATCTTAACGCTTCTTTTGTATTGCTAACATCGGCTTAGGAAAATTCTCGTTCCATTTTAAATCTAATATATCACCGAATCATTAATCATGACGCGCATCGAGTTACCCTTGACTTTGGAAGATTATTGCCACGAGGATTTCTCCTGGAATAAATCCAAATTTTTTAATTAACGACGTGGACAAGTCACATTTTCAGAGTCGGCTAACATTGAATTTTATGGTCCTATAAAGAAAAGAAAAGACATAATATCGAGACTAACTAGTTACCACTGTTACCCTACTAAAGTACCTACAATCAAAGAAAGGAGACAAGTAGGGCTGTCAATAGGTTCCGGATATCCGGATTTTAAATTATTCGGAATCCGAAATTTTTCAATTCAGATACACTGGAATCCGTGCGATATCCGGTAACCGGGTAATCCGGTATCCGGATAAATCCGATATCCAAATAAATCCGAATTCCGGTATCCGGAATCCGATATCCGGATAAAACCGAATTCTTTATCTGGATGAATCCGGAATCCGATATTCGGATACAACCGAATTATAAAATGTGGATAATATTGATATCCGCAAATCATTCATTCGGTTGAAAGCACAATAAAAAAAATCTGCTGTGGCCACCACACGACCTCTCGCCTAATTCTGCTTATTCTACTAATCTAATAAATAGTTTTACTTACATTTTAATAGTTTCATCTTCATGTAATATGTAAACGATAATGTAAACCAATATGCAAGCAAAAGATGTCAACTGTACTGTCACTGTCATAATCATTCAAATTTTATGTAGAAACAAATTTCATATCATGGACAACAAGATAGAATATTAATTGTACTTTATTTTATTGTTAAATACTTCCAGATTCAGCAATTTGTATTTATAATTAACTGTACACATAGATAATCACAATTTCTTTTATTTTTAATTGCAAAAATTGTCATAAATAAATAATGTACCAATATATTTAAGGAAAACTTTTCCAAACTTCTAAAAGTACTACTTCCGGTTTGCAGATTTCTACCAAAATGTTATCCGGTGTTAAGATACTTATCAAAACCTTAAATAAGAAATTTGGTTATAAACGGTTTGATACTTTTTAAGTTATCGTGGACGAAAAATCCTCGGTTCATACAAACACACAAACACACGAACACACAAACACACGAACACACAAACACACAAACACACAAACACACACACACACAGACATCATCGTGAAAATAGTAAATTCGTATTCTAGAGACCCTGAAACGTGCTTATCCACCAAAAACTCATACTCGAAAATTTTGACCCATTACAATACCTCTCTTATAGAATATGAGGCGAGAGGTAAAAATTTAAAAATATCTTCAGTACAAAACAATTTGGAGATTTGCGTGAGTTTTGTGGACTGTGGGTACTGATTTAGAATGAATTTTTGAGACAGAAGCAGAGCCGGCTCAAGAATGTCAGCGAAATGGTTTTTTTTATTTCTTTATTTGCCCCACGCGGCTATATTAATTAAAAATTAAAACTTAGAACAAAATTAACAGTAACAGCTTCCGCAAGGATGAAAATGCCCCAATGCGCGAATTATAATATAATTCTTGATTCTTAAATTTTTAAAAACAATACTTTTTTGTTTAAACTAAGTTTACAAATTATGTTAATACAACAGTATGAAGAATAGTGAATACGATTACACGATTAAGAGACGATTGATCTATGATACCATACTGATTAGTCCTGTGACTAACTATGGCGTGATCTTTAGAACAAAGGAAGATAAAGCGTAGTTAGTCATTTGTTTATAATATATATATATATATATATATATATATATATATATATATATATATATATATATCAGGTCTTGGATTGATTCCGTGTTCTCGATCTGGTGTTAGGTCTTGAACTGACGTTCGTTGGAGATGTAGCAGGCTTATATGTTGTGCTAGTGGTCCTGGTTGGATGCTTCACTGAGTTGTTCCGGGTTGTTGGCCCTGGTTGCTTGGTTTGGTCTTTCTGCGTCGTTGGTTCCGTTGCTGGTGTGGTATTCGGTGTACGTTTCTTTACCTTTTGTGCCAATTTGCTGAGTGCTGGTTTCCATGTGGGTGGTAATCTTCTTGTGTCGTCCCTTGTATTTAGATTATTTGGTCGTTTTTCGATTTCTATGACTTCTCTGATTATTCTTGTAGTTGCGTGTCCGATGTTAGTTATCATCCTTGTGTTCTCGAAATCGATCGTGTGTGATGTTGTTTTCACATGCTGAGCCAGAGATGAGGTTTTCTCGTCCTTTTTCACAGAATTTTGATGTTCATTTCTTCTAACGATGATTCTTCTGTTCGTTTGACCGATGTAAGTATTATCACAGTCTTGACAAGGAATTTCGTACACTCCTTGGCTCTCAAGGTTAATCTTGGTTTTTGGATTTGGCAAAATCGTATTGATTTTCTTGTCTGTGGTGAAGATGGTCTCGATCTCGTTTTTCTTCAGTACTCTGCTTATTTTGTCGGTGGTGCCTTTAACGTATGGCAGGTAGGCTTTAGTATGTAGTTTCTCTTCTTCTTCTTCAGTTTCTTTTCTTGTTTTTCGTGGTCTAAGAGCCAATTTTATGTTCCTCTGGCTGTAACCGTTTTGAAGTAGTGCGGTTTTGATGGTATCATCCTACTCGTATATTACGGAACTTTAGTTAGGTACTTGTGTTTTGCATGCTTTTGAAGAACTGTTTGAAATATTGTAAACTTGATATTTTGAGGATTAAAATTTAAATTAAATAAAATTCAAAATGGTATACGATAGATGACCATACCAAAATCTTAAATATTTGTATTGTTTTGTCCAGAACTTGCTTTCCAATATACTAGATAAAAAACCCAATAAATATTTTCAAGTTGAAGGTTAAAAATTTCTGCAAAACAGGTAGATTACTATTCATGCCTTAAAATTCGTCTAGGATTAACCGAAACAAAACATCCCTCGTACTATTCTCTCGACAAGGAAGAGAATAGAAACAAGAGAAATGATTTCAGAGAGGTAATTTTACAGAGGCGCGAAGTTTACACACCATTTAACAAACAGTTTAGTTTTCATGGTTTTAGATGGCAAGTGAGACCTTGCCGAAACGTCGTCTAAACAATGGTTCTGCGCAGAACCAAACCAGACCAACGCGAGAAGATACCCGGAAGAATTCAAACTGCATCAATAACACTCGCGGAAATATCAAGATCAACACACACACATATATATATATATATATATATATATATATATATATATATATATATATATATATATATATATATATATATATATATATGTATATATATATATATATATATATATATATATATATGTATGTATATATATATATATATATATATATATATATATATATATATATATATATATATATATATATATATATATATATATATAACTGCTCCCTTCTAAAATGGAGCTTTATCTTCTGAATTTTATTTCAGGTTCTATCTTTTGTTTCCTTAACTTAACAATTTTAATATATTTTCTTAAAATTATTAACAATATAATTATTACAATAATAGATATGATAATTGAATTCGTAATTTATATCATGAATTTTTGGAATTTCATTTATCATTATTTCCTGTTTATTACATAATTTGTTTTAATTCAAGCGTTTTGTTACTAAACTGCTTATTGTCTAATTTAAAATTAGTATTTTCAAATATAATTTCTTTATTATAATATGCATAATTTTCAAGCATATAATTATTAATAGCACAATTTCTGTTTGTTATAAATTTGAATATTCCACTAATAATAGTTTTGTGTTTTTGATAATCTTTACAAATTATTTCTAAATTTTGTTCTTTGCTAGCAGCAATTACAACAATATTATAATTTTCAATTTTGAATACAGCAAATGAATCATATAACCTATGATACAAACATTCTTGGTTTTGTTGATATTTAATTATATTACTTAAACATTTGTTTACTTCTATATAGTTTGTTTTACAAAAGTACTTATTTCTATTTCTAATACAATTATTAGCTAGAATTAATTTATTATTCTTTTCACTTATCAACTCTTTGTTATTATCAATCAGAAATATATCTTTATTTATATAAGTTGGAATTGGGGTGATTTGTAACAATTTATTAGGATTATTTTCATAAATTGGTATTTCAATTAAATATTCTATCATATTGTCTTCTAATTTACAATGACTTGTTATTTGCATAGAGATATCTCAAAAATCGAAATTGGAAACTTGTTTCACAATTTTTTGTAAATTTTTTAAGTTTATAATTGATGAATGAATTTTGTTTAAATTACAAAATGTTAAGCTGGTTTCAATTTCTGCTATGATTTCTACTAGATTAACATTTAATAAGATTAATTGATTTAAAATATCTTTTATGATTATTATATTTTGCCAATTACTATTTTCTTTTATTATTCTTTCAATCCATAATATTCTTGTTTTTAATTTATCTTCATTTTGTTTTATATTTTGTGTATTGAATTTTGAAATAACTTCTCTATTTAATCTAATAGTTTCTAAATTTTGATTCTCTAGAATTTGTTGATTTTTTTGATTTTATCAAATAGTTCATCATAACGTTGTCCGTCAGAAGCATCTAAATTACCGGTTATTACTTTAATTATATTTCCTAGTCCATTTATCAAACCTTTTTTTACTCTTCTTTTATTAAGAATAGTAGCAATTTTACTTCAAGTCTATACAGTTAAACTCTAAAATATTAATATATGTTTCTAATTATTTCTTATATTTATTATTATCATTATTAATATGAATAAACAAGTTATTTTTATGTATTTTATTTTATCATATTCTACAATAATACTAGTAAGATTATATCTATTGTGACGGTTTAAAAAATACATTTATTAAATTTAAAATAAAGTAAGTTGCTATACCGACTCTAGAACTAAATTCTACTTTGATCAATAGGGTGCAGCAGCTACGAGAGACGTTCTAGCGCTTAGCGAGGAAGTTACTGGCACGCGGTGCGAGAAGGACTTGGTTGCGAGGCATCAGCGTGGACGGACGCAGTGAGGCAGTGTCGAGTAATTTGGCTGATTTTGGTTGGAGAAAAGTTCGTTTTGGCTTCTAGTAATATTTTCTTTTAGGAGAGTTTAATCTCACGTAAGTGTTCTTACATTTAAATTCAGTAAAGTAACAGAATTCAATATTTGAGAAAATTTAAACCGTCACTGAGACTCATACATTGCATTAGAATTTAAATTTATCATCATAGTTATTTTCATTCAAAATAATTTACTATTTCACAGAAAGTTTCTTTTATAATTCTTAAAATTTTGAGTGCTCTTGCTCTGCGGAGCACGTTGCTCACGCAGCCTCGCTGTGACTCGTCCACGCACCTGCTTAGTTGGAAAGGCTTATGTTAATTTAATTTCTTGGAAACTACTCGAAATCTTTTTGAAACCAAGTCCAGTTTTTTTTTCTAAATTATATTTTTGCTTTTAGTTTAGAAAGAAATTTTTTTTTTCATGAGTGAATGTGTTCATTTTTCATTTCATTTTATCTCGCGATCATTCATGCAAATCAAAGGTATCATCTTCTCTAAACATTATTAGATCTAGGCTCTACTTATAATTTAAAAATTGTTTGGATAAAGTTAGATAAATTTTTTTTGAAATAATTTAGTTGGCTAGACGCCGCTTAGTAATTTTCGTTTCTGCGATATTCAAGTAGAACCTAGTAATAATAATACTAATTTTTCTGTACTTTGAAACTTTTCATGATCTAATTTTCATCATATCGTTATCTTTACTTGCACGTGGTCCCTATTCAAAAAAAAAGAAATATAAAAAAAAATAACCTCATCCAAGATCTTGCATTTGCGTAATTATTTGAGTTTTCAAGCTTGATAATTTAATACAGTTTTGTTCAATTTAATTCAATTTGTTTTTAAATTTTGGTTATTACAGACACTGTTACACACTCACACATATTGTAGTTTTTAATTCTGCTTAACTTTGTTATTGTTGTTGTTTAACGACTAGTATAGTTTGCTGTTTCAGAAGAAGTAGATTCAATTCTTAAATTGTAACGATTTTTGTATAATATTCCATTTAATTTAAATTAGTTCAAGTGTAACTAGGGCATTATTAGCTCAGCTGTAGTGCTGACTAGAGAGACTTTTAACGCTTCGGCCTACGTCAGGACGGCGACCAGCAATTAACCTAGTGCTGTCCGAGGCATAATTGTGGAATACAACCAATCAACTTCGCCCTGTCAAATTCAACCAACTGACGGGGGGCTGCAGAGGCACAGTATCTAGTGGCGACGGTCACACGATTGCAAGTAGCCCGGAAGTGGTGTCAACCAGCCAGCGTAGTCAACAGCGGTTGGAGTGGTGACATCAGAGGTTGTTTTTGGTTCACACAGCTCGTGGAGTATCCGTATAAGCATCGTCTTCAAGTCGTTAATAAGTCGCTCGTCGTACTTCTAGTTGAGGGAAGTTATTTAGCTAGTAATTTGGATTAAATTTGATCTGAGACAGTAAAACATTTTTTTTGGGATTTATTAAGCTTTTATCTCTCAAGTCTTTTTTTACACAAAATTTATATTTGCTTTCTATTGTAATTGTGACCACTCTCAACACTGGCAATCATTAAAGTTATTAAAGTTTTGAAATTATTATTATTAAATCTTAAATCTCAACTAACAGTGCAACCCTTAACCTGTCCGGTTCTGGCTTCCGGCCATCCTGTTTCACTTTCAAGCCAGTGGCGCCCTTATTCTTCAGCTTCTGCCTCACTGACCTACGGCCCAGCTCTCCGCAACATCGAGCTAGTCGAGCATTTGTGCGACCAACTCAGGTAGGTCACACAAATTTTGGCGCCCGGAACGTGAGGCCGAAGCTTGTTCTATTTTCTTTCTCGATTTTTTTTTTTATTTCACTCATATTCATTCATAATCAGTACAATTTATTTAATCTTTTGGAACTTTGTATCCAGTTCTAGACTGGTATCAGCAAAAATTGTTCAGTTTAGTAATATAGAATATTATTGTAAACAAATTTTATTATGGATTTAAATTTCCTATTGCGAGATGAAATAGTATACGAATTGAAAATTCGTGATGCACCCGTCTACACACTTGCTACTCCAATTTTAATTCTGAGGCGAAAACTACTCGAAATCTTTTTGAAACCAAGTCCAGTTTTTTTTTCTAAATTATATTTTTGCTTTTAGTTTAGAAAGAAATTTTTTTTTTCATGAGTGAATGTGTTCATTTTTCATTTCATTTTATCTCGCGATCATTCATGCAAATCAAAGGTATCATCTTCTCTAAACATTATTAGATCTAGGCTCTACTTATAATTTAAAAATTGTTTGGATAAAGTTAGATAAATTTTTTTTGAAATAATTTAGTTGGCTAGACGCCGCTTAGTAATTTTCGTTTCTGCGATATTCAAGTAGAACCTAGTAATAATAATACTAATTTTTCTGTACTTTGAAACTTTTCATGATCTAATTTTCATCATATCGTTATCTTTACTTGCACGTGGTCCCTATTCAAAAAAAAAGAAATATAAAAAAAAATAACCTCATCCAAGATCTTGCATTTGCGTAATTATTTGAGTTTTCAAGCTTGATAATTTAATACAGTTTTGTTCAATTTAATTCAATTTGTTTTTAAATTTTGGTTATTACAGACACTGTTACACACTCACACATATTGTAGTTTTTAATTCTGCTTAACTTTGTTATTGTTGTTGTTTAACGACTAGTATAGTTTGCTGTTTCAGAAGAAGTAGATTCAATTCTTAAATTGTAACGATTTTTGTATAATATTCCATTTAATTTAAATTAGTTCAAGTGTAACTAGGGCATTATTAGCTCAGCTGTAGTGCTGACTAGAGAGACTTTTAACGCTTCGGCCTACGTCAGGACGGCGACCAGCAATTAACCTAGTGCTGTCCGAGGCATAATTGTGGAATACAACCAATCAACTTCGCCCTGTCAAATTCAACCAACTGACGGGGGGCTGCAGAGGCACAGTATCTAGTGGCGACGGTCACACGATTGCAAGTAGCCCGGAAGTGGTGTCAACCAGCCAGCGTAGTCAACAGCGGTTGGAGTGGTGACATCAGAGGTTGTTTTTGGTTCACACAGCTCGTGGAGTATCCGTATAAGCATCGTCTTCAAGTCGTTAATAAGTCGCTCGTCGTACTTCTAGTTGAGGGAAGTTATTTAGCTAGTAATTTGGATTAAATTTGATCTGAGACAGTAAAACATTTTTTTTGGGATTTATTAAGCTTTTATCTCTCAAGTCTTTTTTTACACAAAATTTATATTTGCTTTCTATTGTAATTGTGACCACTCTCAACACTGGCAATCATTAAAGTTATTAAAGTTTTGAAATTATTATTATTAAATCTTAAATCTCAACTAACAGTGCAACCCTTAACCTGTCCGGTTCTGGCTTCCGGCCATCCTGTTTCACTTTCAAGCCAGTGGCGCCCTTATTCTTCAGCTTCTGCCTCACTGACCTACGGCCCAGCTCTCCGCAACATCGAGCTAGTCGAGCATTTGTGCGACCAACTCAGGTAGGTCACACAAATTTTGGCGCCCGGAACGTGAGGCCGAAGCTTGTTCTATTTTCTTTCTCGATTTTTTTTTTTATTTCACTCATATTCATTCATAATCAGTACAATTTATTTAATCTTTTGGAACTTTGTATCCAGTTCTAGACTGGTATCAGCAAAAATTGTTCAGTTTAGTAATATAGAATATTATTGTAAACAAATTTTATTATGGATTTAAATTTCCTATTGCGAGATGAAATAGTATACGAATTGAAAATTCGTGATGCACCCGTCTACACACTTGCTACTCCAATTTTAATTCTGAGGCGAAAACTACTCGAAATCTTTTTGAAACCAAGTCCAGTTTTTTTTTCTAAATTATATTTTTGCTTTTAGTTTAGAAAGAAATTTTTTTTTTCATGAGTGAATGTGTTCATTTTTCATTTCATTTTATCTCGCGATCATTCATGCAAATCAAAGGTATCATCTTCTCTAAACATTATTAGATCTAGGCTCTACTTATAATTTAAAAATTGTTTGGATAAAGTTAGATAAATTTTTTTTGAAATAATTTAGTTGGCTAGACGCCGCTTAGTAATTTTCGTTTCTGCGATATTCAAGTAGAACCTAGTAATAATAATACTAATTTTTCTGTACTTTGAAACTTTTCATGATCTAATTTTCATCATATCGTTATCTTTACTTGCACGTGGTCCCTATTCAAAAAAAAAGAAATATAAAAAAAAATAACCTCATCCAAGATCTTGCATTTGCGTAATTATTTGAGTTTTCAAGCTTGATAATTTAATACAGTTTTGTTCAATTTAATTCAATTTGTTTTTAAATTTTGGTTATTACAGACACTGTTACACACTCACACATATTGTAGTTTTTAATTCTGCTTAACTTTGTTATTGTTGTTGTTTAACGACTAGTATAGTTTGCTGTTTCAGAAGAAGTAGATTCAATTCTTAAATTGTAACGATTTTTGTATAATATTCCATTTAATTTAAATTAGTTCAAGTGTAACTAGGGCATTATTAGCTCAGCTGTAGTGCTGACTAGAGAGACTTTTAACGCTTCGGCCTACGTCAGGACGGCGACCAGCAATTAACCTAGTGCTGTCCGAGGCATAATTGTGGAATACAACCAATCAACTTCGCCCTGTCAAATTCAACCAACTGACGGGGGGCTGCAGAGGCACAGTATCTAGTGGCGACGGTCACACGATTGCAAGTAGCCCGGAAGTGGTGTCAACCAGCCAGCGTAGTCAACAGCGGTTGGAGTGGTGACATCAGAGGTTGTTTTTGGTTCACACAGCTCGTGGAGTATCCGTATAAGCATCGTCTTCAAGTCGTTAATAAGTCGCTCGTCGTACTTCTAGTTGAGGGAAGTTATTTAGCTAGTAATTTGGATTAAATTTGATCTGAGACAGTAAAACATTTTTTTTGGGATTTATTAAGCTTTTATCTCTCAAGTCTTTTTTTACACAAAATTTATATTTGCTTTCTATTGTAATTGTGACCACTCTCAACACTGGCAATCATTAAAGTTATTAAAGTTTTGAAATTATTATTATTAAATCTTAAATCTCAACTAACAGTGCAACCCTTAACCTGTCCGGTTCTGGCTTCCGGCCATCCTGTTTCACTTTCAAGCCAGTGGCGCCCTTATTCTTCAGCTTCTGCCTCACTGACCTACGGCCCAGCTCTCCGCAACATCGAGCTAGTCGAGCATTTGTGCGACCAACTCAGGTAGGTCACACAAATTTTGGCGCCCGGAACGTGAGGCCGAAGCTTGTTCTATTTTCTTTCTCGATTTTTTTTTTTATTTCACTCATATTCATTCATAATCAGTACAATTTATTTAATCTTTTGGAACTTTGTATCCAGTTCTAGACTGGTATCAGCAAAAATTGTTCAGTTTAGTAATATAGAATATTATTGTAAACAAATTTTATTATGGATTTAAATTTCCTATTGCGAGATGAAATAGTATACGAATTGAAAATTCGTGATGCACCCGTCTACACACTTGCTACTCCAATTTTAATTCTGAGGCGAAAACTTGCCAATATATTAAAAGACGAAGAGGAAGATGAGGAAATTGTACCAGCAGCTCCTTTGGATAGCCTACAAGAGGTAGATATATGTAATAACAAAACTGTTGAACTTTCAGAGAAAATATAAGCATTAAGAATTCCAATTAAAACGTCAGACAAGAGGTATGTTGAGACGAAACTGTCACATTTGCTACGCCGTATTGACCGTGTGAGCACAATAGACGAAGCAGTAATTAATTCCAAAAACAATTTAATAACTCAATTCCAAGAACTAGAGGTGACATTTGATGAAAAATGTTGGATGACTTCGCCAGAGGACGCACAAAAAAAGGAAGTAAAAACCAACAATGATTCCAGTAGTTCATCAAAAAGGAAACAAATGCCAGTATGTAACTGGGGGCTCAGCTTCAGCGGCGATAAAGGCACCATGAGTGTGAATGCTATTATAGAAAGAGTCGAGGAATACTGCAGTGCGAGAAATGTACCGAGGGAACAGCTAATTTTTTCAGCAATAGATTTACTTACAGGCCCAGCACTTACGTGGTACCGAGCAATTCGGCAGAAAATTTCAACATGGGATGAGCTGATCGTATTATTGAAAGAAGAGTATCAAGGCTTCGACTACATCAGTAGACTGGAAGAGGAAATTAAATCTAGAGTCCAGGGAGCAGATGAAACGGGGGGTCATTATTTCGCTAATATGATAAATTTGTTTGAGAGATTGTCGAAATCCAGGCCAGTTAAGGAAGCAGAAAAATTGGAAACGTTAAGAACTAATATTTTACCAGAATACATAATTGGTTTAGGACTAACGGAAATCAAGAACGTGGAGGAATTACTGAAGCATTGTAAGAAGTTAGAAAACAACAGGCTGATAGCTCAGCGTAGGACAAACCCAAGCCGAAAGACTTACCCACTAGAACCAGATGTGGCACAGCAATCAACAAGCCGACAGACATATCAGAGGAAAAATAATTACTATCAAAACGACCACAATGTGGCAGCGGCAGAAATTACAAACCGTAATTCAAGAATTACCTGCTGGAATTGTAGCAGGACAGGGCACACATTTAATGACTGTACTCATCCTAGAATCAAGTTTTGTTTTAGCTGTGGATTTAATGAAGTCACTAAACCAACCTGTCCTAGATGTCAATCAAAAAACGGAGTAAGGCGCACCGTAACTACGGCCGACGGTGCCAAGGAAGATCAATGAAGGCCGACTTCTTAGAATGGACTAAGTGGCTAAATGTTATACATTCATTTTGCAAAACTTCGATTATCGCAACGCTATCGGACGCACCCAAAAAGGATGATAGGCCGTTTATAAATGTAAGAATTGGTAATAAAAATGTTGTAGCTTTACTAGATACGGGCGCTAATGTTACTATCCTCGGAAAAAACGCATTATCGCTGATTGAGAAACTAAATATGGAAGTAGAACCACCACCAGGTAAATTTGTGAGGACAGCCGATGGTAAGGATCAACCACTACTCGGCACTGTAAAGGTAAATATTACTTTTCAAAATAAAACTAAGTCAATAACCGCCTGGGTTGTACCCAGTATACGTCATGCGTTAATTTTGGGAGTAGACTTTTGTGAAAATTTTAAAATTAAATTGGATTTTAGCAGACTGGAATGGCATGTGGAAGCCGCTGCACTAAATGCAATAAATTCGATTAAGAGTGTAGCAGAATTAACCGAGAACCAACGTAACTCACTAAATAATGTCATCAAAGCATACGAAGCCCTAAGTCAAGAACAATTAGGATGCACCACATATATTAAACACAAAATCGATACCGGAGATGCGACCGCCATAAAACAAAAGTACCATCCGCTGTCACCATATATGCAGGAACACATGAATAAAGAACTTCAGAGGATGATCGACTTAGGAGTTGTGCAACCGTCAAAAAGCGATTGGTCGTCACCAGTACTACTTGTGAAGAAAACATCTGGTGAGTACCGCCTTTGTTTTGATGGACGTAAGCTTAATGCAGTTACTAAGAAAGACGCCTACCCAATACCGATGGTGAACGATATACTTAACAAATTACGCGATTCGAATTTCCTATCATCCATAGATCTTAAGAGCGCCTTTTGGCAAATCCCTTTAGAGGAATCTTCCCGAGAAAAAACCGCGTTCACCATTACAGGTAAAGGGCTGTATGAATTCACTAGAATGCCTTTTGGGCTTTGTAACGCAACGCAAACTCAACAAAGACTGATGAATAAAGTTTTAGGAGAAAATTTAGAGCCACGCGTGTTTGTATATCTAGATGATATCATTATTGCTACAGATACATTTGAGAACCATTTAACCACCTTGTATGAAGTTCTAGATCGGCTTAAGAAGGCTGGATTAACCATAAATAAAGAAAAATGCGAATTTTGTCGGGCTAATCTGAATTTTTTAGGATACACTGTGGACAAAGATGGCTTAAGAACTAGTTCAGAAAAAGTGCAAGCTATTCAAGAGTTTTCCAGGCCTACCACGGTAACTCAGATGAAGAGATTTATTGGATTGGCATCCTGGTACAGAAGATTCGTCCCAAACTTTGCAAATGTGGTAGCGCCGCTCAACCAACTAACGCACGGCAAGAAAAAAAGTAACAAACTATTATGGAATCAGCAAGCTGAAGCAGCATTTAAACGGTTGAAAGTTTTACTGACAACTGCTCCAGTTTTAGCATCACCAGATTACACCAAACAATTTACAATTCAAACTGATGCCTCAAATTACGGTTTAGGAGCTGTACTCACCCAAGGCGAAGGAGAAGAAGAACATGCAATAGCGTATATCAGCCGTACTCTAACAAAACGGGAAAGAAATTATTCCGCAACTGAACTGGAATGCCTAGCTGTAATCTTTGCAATCGAAAAATTCAGGCCATACATAGAAGGCGCTAAATTTAAGGTGATTACAGACCACTATTCGCTCCTTTGGTTGATGAGAATGGAAGACCCATCAGGAAGATTAGCCAGATGGGCTGTGAGGTTACAGCAGTTTGATTTTGAGTTAGTACATCGGAAGGGCGCACATAATGTGGTCCCCGATGCACTGTCACGCGCGCCCATGGAGACAGCCTGCGTTACGATAGAAGAGGATGATCTAGATGATTGGTGTAAGTCAATGATCGAAAATGTTGATAAAGAACCAGAAAAATATCCGGATTGGAGAGTAGAGCAGGGAATTCTTTATAAATTGATTGTAAATGAGAATACAGCCCCTAACCTATCTCACTGGAAAATAGTAGTGCCGAAGAAGAAGAGAAAAGAAATATTTGAGAAATATCACGTAGAACCGCTGGCAGCCCACTTTGGGAATTTTAAAACGCTAAAAAGGATCCAAGAATTATATTACTGGCCAAAGATGCGCTACGACATCAGTTCTAGGGTAAGAAAATGTCAGATTTGTTTAGCTCAGAAAGTTCCTCAACTACAGATGCCAGGCCTCATGGGTAAACAGAAAGCGGTAAAGTTCCCATGGCAGCTTGTATCATTAGATTTAATTGGCCCACTCCCTAGGTCAACCAAAGGTAACACTTGTATATTGGTAATCACGGATTGGTTCACGAAATTTAGCCTCAGCTATGCCCTTCGTGAAGCCACGGTACCGAAAATTTGTCAGATTATAGAAGATAATGTATTTTTAATATTTGGGGTGCCACAAATTGTATTATGCGATAATGGGACCCAGTTTAAAAGCAATGCTTTTAAGAATCTTCTTGCTAAGTACGAAATTGAGAAAGTTTGGTATACTGCTAAATATCATCCGCAGGTTAACCCCGTGGAACGTTCAAAAGAGTACTGAAGACAGCCATCAGGTCATACGTAGGAAAAAATCACCGTTATTGGGATCAAGAGCTCACGAGAGTCAACCAAGCATATCGGACGGCCATCCACGAAGTTACCGGATACTCGCCAGCATTTTTGAACTTTGGGCGTCACGTTCCAACTTCCGGCAAATTTTACGGCGACATGGACCGCGAGCTAGCTGTTGGCCCAAGATACGAGTATGCCGATCAATTTCAAGAGTTCAGGGACCTTTATAAAGAAGTTGAGGCAAGAATCAACAACGCGTACCAGAAGAACAAAAAATATTACAATCTACGACGCAGACACTTAGAATTCCACGTCGGCGACAGTGTGTGTAAGAAACACTACACCTTGTCTAATGCAGCAGCTGGTTATTCAGCTCAATTGGCACCTAAATTCATCAAATGTAAGGTAATTGGCAAAAAATCTAATTTAGTATATCAGTTAGCAGATGAGTTGAACAAAGATCTTGGATTCTGGCATGTAAAGGACCTGAAGGAGGCTGCTGGTGATGCTAGTGAAGCCGAAGAGCCGGATGATGAAAATGAGGATGATTAAAGGCCTTAAAATTTTGTTGGAGAAGGAGGTGGTGTGACGGTTACTCCAGTCAAAATACGGGGGAGGGTTGTATTATTACTGGCAACTACCAGATTTGGTCTAGTATAGGTTTTTTGGGTCGCTGATCACGAATTTAGGGGTCATTTTGTAAAGAAATGTGCGGAACACACTTAAATTTGCAAAAATTACCCCCAAAATGGGGTATTTTTTTATATATTCGCACTTTGAGTGCCCAGATTTGGCACATAGGGGTTGATCAAGAATTTCGGGGATTTTTTTTATAAAAATTAATATTTCACCCTTAAATTAGCACAAAGTGCGAAAATAACAAAGACACCCTTTTTGGGGGTAGTTTTAGGTAATTTAAGGGTGAAATATTAATTTTTATTTTAAAAATCCCGAAATTCTTGATCAACGATCCAAAAAACCTTATGGACTAAATCTGGACGCTCAAAGTGCGAATATAGCAAAAATACCCTTTTTGGGGGTAGTTTTAGCTAATTTAAGGGGCTTTTATCACAGTAAAAAAGTATTTAACAAATTACTCCCAACCTATTAATCCTATAAATCTAAAAAAAATACCATATAAAGATAAAGGCAGTAAAAATCTAGCTACGTTGTCGAATTTTTTAAATTGTTATTATTATTATTATTTATAAACAATTAAATAACAATAATTCTGAGAAAAACTCTTCGTAAGTTTGATTGCATTGTAAATTTAAATGTTTATATCACATTATTATATAAAATTTTCAAATAGTAGTCGAGTAATTTGTTAAATAAATTTAAAAATTGTATGCGCGCTAGCCAATGAAATTGAGTATTTTCTAAACAAAAATGGAGCGAAACATAGCAATTAGATAAATAGAGACAACATGTGCTCATAAAACATAGGCTGTCAGCGCGGATACCTGAAATAACGAGGATTTGTGATATAGCAGCGCTGAGCGATAAAACCCCCTTAAGGGTGAAATATTAATTTTTATAAAAAAATCCCTGAAATTCTTGATCAGCGACCCAAAAAAACCCTTTG
This sequence comes from Agonum fuliginosum, assembly GCA_947534325.1. Taxonomy (NCBI): domain Eukaryota; kingdom Metazoa; phylum Arthropoda; class Insecta; order Coleoptera; family Carabidae; genus Agonum; species Agonum fuliginosum. The sequence goes on along the minus strand of OX384031.1, from coordinate 20,284,290 downwards.
TGCGAAATCTGGGCACTCAAAGTGCGAATATATAAAAAAACAACCCATTTTGGGGTAAGTTTGGAATAGAAGAATACATCCATTACTTTTAGGATTATCCACACAAGTCATGTGAATTTTAATGTTATAAATTTTAAGTAGATTTTTAACTAAATTATTATTAAATTCTGTTCCCGAATCATGAATTATTTCGTCTGGGATTTTATAACTGTTAAAGTACTTTATAAGTTCATCTACAATTGTAGTAGCATTTAAATTTTGTAAATAATAGATTTGTGCGTATTTAGAAAACTGATCAATTATTTTTAATTATTTTTGTTTCTCTGAAGTTAATGTGTCAACGTTTATTATTTGGTAAGGTTTATCTGGAGTTTTTGTTAAGTTGTCATTAATTTGATACGGATGTCTTTCATATTTATTTGATTGACATATTTCACAATTATTTATATATTTTTGAATATCTTGATGCATGTTTGTCCAATAATACTTTTGTTTAAGTTTCTGATAAGTTTCTAGAATTTATCGGTGATTAGTTTTTCCTAAATGATAATTTGTTATTATTTCAATTTGATTTTCTAATGATTCAACATCCTCGTATAAATGGTCGCATTTTATTAATTCATAGGAATTTCTTACAAAAGTTTGTAATAGTACATCATTAAATTTTAAATGTAAATCTTTTTCAAATAAACAATAATATTTACAATTTGGGGCTAAATAATTTTTAATAAAGTCTTTAATTTCTGACTCTAAATTATTTTTATTTAATTTAATTATTAATCTCTATTTCTGTCTATTGAATAGTCTATAAAGTTCAACTTCTGTATCTTTTTCATGTGTAGAAATAATTAATTGATTTTTACCTCAATTTATTGCTATTTCTTTATAAGTAATTCCATTTAATTCATTTTCGTCATCAGAGTGTACAGTTTCTGAATCTGTATCATTTACTTGTGGTATAATATTATCATTATAGACCAGTCGGGAAATCCGAAATTCGCTCTATTTCTAAAGTCTAGGTGCATTTTATGTAACATTTTGGTAACATGAGTTTCTAGACTAATTTGACCCCGCTGAATTCGAATCTGCCCGTTACCAAGCCAAATTTTGCATGCAACACCCGGAATCCAAGATGGCGGCCGTTTTTTGAATCTTCACGTAAAACACGTAAATATTGTTGTATTTTTGAGAATGATGAGACTTTTTCTAGGTTTTCGGTGTCTCTGATTTCATTGAATCACACAGTTTTGACATTCAAGTGTAATATTCAAGATGGCGGCCAAAGAAACCGGAAGTTAAACCGTCCAAAGAATATACAAAAACATTTTAATAACTTTTGGGTTATCAAGGGCCTTACAAAAATTTAGTATAATGTATATTACGTAAAATTTACAAAGGAATCCAATGCCGCAAACCGGAAGTCGATATCTTTATCCGTTCAGAAAGTAGAATTGATTAAACACAAAAAATATTTAAAATTTTGGTTATCAATGGCCTTACAAAAAAATTAATTATAATATATCTTACGTAAAATTTACCAAGGAATCCAACGCTGCAAACCGGAAGTCGATATCTTTATCCGTTTAGAAAGTAGAGTTGATTAAACACAAAAAATATTTAAAATTCTTAAATTTTGCAATTTTTACTTGAAGATAATAATTAAATTTTTGGTTATCAATGGCCTTACAAAAAAATTAATTATAATGTATCTTACGTAAAATTTACTAAGGAATCCAACGCTTAAACCGGAAGTCGATATCTTTATTCGTTCAGAAAGTATAGTTGATTAAACACAAAAAATATTTAAAATTCTTAAATTTTGCAATTTTCATTCGAAGATAATAATTCAATTTTTGGTTATCAAGAACCTTACAAAACATTTAATATAATGTATATTACGTAAAATTTACCAAGGAATCCAACGCTGCAAACCGGAAGTCGATATCTTTATCCGTTTAAAAAGTAGAGTTGATTAAACACAAAAAATATTTAAAATTTTTAAATTTTGCAATTTTCACTTGAAGATAATAATTATATTTTATGTTATCAAGGGCCTACCATAAAATTTAACATAATGATTCTTACATAAAATTTACTAAGGAATTCAACGCCGCAAACCGGAAGTCGATATCTTTATCCGTTTAGAAAGTAGAGTTGATTAAACACAAAAAATATTTAAAATTCTTAAATTTTGCAATTTTCACTTGAAGATAATAATTCAATTTTGGGTTATCAAGGGCCTTACAAAACATTTATTATAATGTTTCTTACGTAAAATTTACTAAGAAATCCAACGCCGCAAACCGGAAGTCGATATCTTTATTCGTTCAGAAAGTATAGTTGATTAAACACAAAAAATATTTAAAATTCTTAAATTGTGCAATTTTCATTTGCAGATAATAATTCAATTTTGGGTTATCAAGGACCTTACAAAACATTTAATATAATGTGTCTTACGTAAAATTTACTAAGAAATCTAACGCCGCAAACCGGAAGTCGATATCTTTATCCGTTTAGAAAGTAGAGTTGATTAAACACAAAAAATATTTAAAATTCTTAAATTTTGCAATTTTCACTTGAAGATAATAATTTAATTTTGGATTATCATGGGCCTTATAAAACATTTAGTATAATATATCTTACGTAAAATTCACTAAGAAATCCAACGCCGCAAACCGGAAGTCGATATCTTTATCCGTTCAGAAAGTAAAGTTGATTAAACACAAAAAATATTTTAGATTCTTAAATTTTGCAATTTTCACTTGAAGATAATAATTCACACTTCTAGGTGAATTTTATGTAACATTTTGGTAACATGAGTTTCTAATGACTAATTTGACCCCGCTGAATTCGAATCTGCATGTTACCAAGCCGAATTTTGCATGCAACACCCGGAATCCAAGATGGCGTTTTTGAATCTTTACGTGAAACAAGTAAATATTATTGTATTTTTGTTGTATATATCGTAAGTTGATTATATATATATATATATATATATATATATATATATATATATATATATATATATATATATATATATATATATATATATGTATATATATATATATATATATATATATATATATATATATATATATATATATATATATCGTAAGTTGAATCAATTGTTTGGTATATTCTTTGGACAGTTAACTTCCGGTTTCTTGAGCCGCCATCTTGAATATTACATTTAAGGCAATTGAATGTCAAAACTGTGTGATTCAATGAAATCAGAGAATCAATGAAATCACCGAAAACCTAGAAAAAGACTCATCATTCTCAAAAATTCAACAATATTTACGTGTTTTAAGTGAAGATTCAAAAAACGGCCGCCATCTTGGATTCCGGGTGTTGCATGCAAAATTCGGCTTGGTAACGGGTAGATTCGAATTCAGCGGGGTCAAATTAGTCTAGAAACTCATGTTACCAAAATGTTACATAAAATGCACCTAGAAGTGCGAATTTCGGATTTCCCGACTGGTCTATTAATATAAAATTCATTTTCAATTACATGAATATAAATTTTAATATGTGTTTCATTAAATATTTCGTTGATAAAATTTTTAATTTCATCGAAGTTTTGTTTGTCTAAACCACAACTGATTTTGGGCATATGTAATTCATAAATATCATTTTCTATACAATATTCTTTTAATTTGATTTGACATTTTTTAATATCTGGAATATCTGGTTTTTTATAATGTATTTCTTTTGTTATTAAGTGAAATAAGATATTATTTTTATTTATTTGTTGTGTATACATTTCTCCTTTATTTTTATTTTTACTTTTTAAATAATTTCGACTTTGGTATTTATTTTCAATTTGTTCTGCAAATCCTTTATACCTAATTTCTCATCAGATGAAATACAATGAACTAAATTATAATATTTATCAAATATATTTTCATTAGCTTCTATAATTTTAAATTTTGGTTTTATTCTTGGCTAGCGAACCCGGCTCGCGTTGCTACGCCTCCAACTCGAATTTATAGGAATCTCGTTATAAGAATTTTAAGTTATTACTATACCATACATGGTGGCAATTCTAACTACGCCCATGATACCATGTCAAATTTGAACCCAATCGGTTACCGCCATTTTTTTTAAAGATGGCGGACTGATATTTTAGTATGCTCATGTCATAAGTTAGATTATAAGTTATAACCATTACAATTTTGAACCCAATCGGTGCAGTACATTTTGAGTTAGCTAGCCACCATTTTGTTTCAAGATGGCGGACTAACATTTTAATATGCCTATGTTTCAAGACAGATTCTTAGCTATTACTGTACCAAATTTGAACGCGCTTAACTAACACCCCCCCACCCACCTGAGAAATGAAATTTAAACCCAATCGGTTACCACCATTTTATTGTGCCCATGTCATATGTTACATCTTAAGCTATTACCATACCAAATTTGAACTCAATCGGTGCAGTAAACTCTGAATTGCATAGGCGCCGACTACAATGCAATTTAACATCGTTATAAACATCAAATAAATAAATAAAAACTTAATACTAACCAATACTAACAATCCACAACTGTCTGTTTCAAAACACCTAGACCAACTGAATTCGAAATTCCTATTCAACAACTAATACATAGTAGTTTAATTAAATGTCTGGTTATATAATCTGTTTGTTATTTTGTTCAATTAAGTAACAAATCACTGTACATTTTCGTCATAAAAAGAAACAATTTTTTTTTGAAAATATAATATAGCCTATGTCACCCGGGAAAAGTGTAGCTTCCCAACGGTGAAAGAATTTTTCAAATCGGGCCAGTAGTTTCGGAGCCTATTCAATTCAAACAAACAAACAAACAAACAAATCTTTCCTCTTTATTATATTAGTATAGATAATGCGTCAGCGTTGCTATTTAAATTGCCTTTTTTATATTCAATTTCAAAATTATACTCATCTAGTTTAATTTTCTATCTCATTAATTTATAATTTGGATCTTTAAGAGACATGAGCCAAACTAATGGTCTATGATCTTGGATCTTGGATATAAAAGGGAGGGTGGAGTAGAAACTCCACATGCACTTAGGCCGCTCAGACGGGCCCATGGTACATCCTCCGGGTAGCACAGCTCCTTGCTACAGATCCTGAAGCCATTCCACACTCAGGAAGAAAGCCAACAGGTCAGCAGCGGGAGTTGTGCTTAGGGTGGCCATGTCCGGCCAGAATTCCCCTAGTATGGATCCTCTTTTTGAAGACAAAGCAGGGCATTCACATAGGATGTGCTCCACAGTTTCATCTTCTACTTCGCAGCCTCTACATAAAGGACTGTTGACGATTTTCATGCGGTGCATGTGTTTGTTTACACGACTGTGTCCCGTCAAAATGCCGACAAGAAGTTGAAGGTTATTTCGAGAGAGTCGAGTGAGATAGTTTGCCAGTTTAATAGTTGGCTTCGAAATTAGTCTCTTTGCATATCTGCATTGAGGTGTGGTAGTCCAGTGGACTGAAAATTTTTCAAAGCTAAAGTTTTTGACAAAGTCATGAAGAGTTGAAGTTGCCAACGGAAGTATTGGTTCCGGGCCACAAGGCAGGGAAGACGAGCCTTACCTAGCAAGTTCATCAGCCTTAGCGTTACCTTCATTACCGCTATGCCCTTTAACCCAAGTGAGTTCTACGGCATTGTTCTTGGATATGACGGACAGTGCTTGTTGACATAGCTCGACAAGCTTTGACGTGACTTTGCAGCCATTGAGAGCTTGAAGAGTTGCCTTGCTGTCTGTTGTTATCCTAATTAACTTGCTTTGAACCTGAAGTTCATTCACAAGTATTGCGCTCTGCATAATCCCCATAATCTCAGCCTGGAAGACAGTGGTGTGGACACCAAGGGGTATGCTAACGTTAAGGTTCAGTTCTTCGGAGAAGATTTCCGAGCCTGAGCCTGTGGACGTTTTGGAGCCATCTGTAAAGATGAAGATGTCAGGTCTGGAGGCTCCCTGACCATCTAGTATAACACGATAGGGTTTATCGAAGTTAAATTTGGGAGGTATGCAGTCCGCATTCATCTGCAAAGGAGGAGCAGAACGTAATGCTTCTTGCAGTATAGAGCTGTGTTTGCAGCTTACTCCTGATTTTGGTAGGAAACCTGAATGTGAGAGGCGTAGAGCAGTCTTTAGTGCTACCTCCTCTATATAAAGATTAAGAGGAGTGAGACACAGAAGGACTTCCATAGCCGCTGTCCGTGTAGTGCGCATTGTACTAGTAATTGCTAAACATGCCAGTCTCTGTACATGTTTTAATTTCGAAGATGCTGTTGATTGCCTGACTTTAGGCCACCAGACCAGAGCACCATACGTAATCATTGGCCTAATGATCGCTGTGTAGAGCCAAAGTGAGAGCTTGGAAGTTAGCCCCCAAGTTCGACCCATAACACGACGGCATTGCCAGAAGGCAATGCAGGCTTTTTTAACTTTTTGGTTTAGATGTTGACGCCAGGTCAATTTACAGTCAAGTGTAACTCCCAGAAACTGTATCTGAAAAGCCTAGAGTTTGATTGAAGAGTTTCGGCATGTTGAGTCTGCCGATTTTACGTTTTCTGGTAAAAAGGATCATCTCAATTTTGGTTGGGTTAACTGAAAGAGAGTGTTCCTCGCACCAAGATTCAAGAAGTTTGAGAGCATTGTTGGCCACTTCACAAAGTGTGTTCTCAAATTTGCCATTTAGCAGAATTGTAATATCATCTGCATAACCAACGGTGTAGAAACCATTGCTATTGAGTAGCTGTAAAAGGCTGTCAACTACAATGACCCAAAGGAGAGGTGAAAGGACTCCTCCTTGAGGACAACCTTTGGTAACGTAACCCCTTATGGTTGAGTTTTCTGACGAAAACTTAACGGCTCTATGTTCAAGCATGAACTGAATCCACATAATTAGTGGTTGTTCAACGCCATGTTCACTTAGAGCGTTGACTATGGAGTTAAAAGTCGCTTTGTCAAAAGCTCCTTCTATATCAATGAAAGCACCCAGGGTGGAATTTTTACATTCCATCGATCTCTCGATCCTACTAACTACAGCGTGAAGTGCAGTCTCGGTTGATCTACCCTGGATGTAGGCATGTTGATTAGGGTGAAGAGGATGGCGAGAAAACGCAGTCTCTCTAATGTATCTGTCGCACAGTCTTTCCAGAGTTTTAAGAAGAACTGAGGTATGACTTATTGGGCGATAAGATTTAGGTGATGAGCAGTCTGACCGTCCTGGTTTAGGAATGTACACTACTTTCACTTCCCTATTACCATACCAAATTTGAACTCATTCGGTGCAGTAAACTCTGAATTGCATAGGCGCCGACTACAATGCAATTTAACATCGTTATAAACATCAAATAAATAAATAAAAACTTAATACTAACCAATACTAACAATCCACAACTGTCTGTTTCAAAACACCTAGACCAACTGAATTCGAAATTCCTATTCAACAACTAATACATAATAGTTTAATTAAATGTCTGGTTATCTAATCTGTTTGTTATTTTGTTCAATTAAGTGACAAATCACTGTACATTTTCGTCATAAAAAGAAACAATTTTTTTTTTGAAAATATAATATAGCCTATGTCACCCGGGAAAAGTGTAGCTTCCCAACGGTGAAAGAATTTTTCAAATCGGTCCAGTAGTTTCGGAGCCTATTCAATTCAAACAAACAAACAAAAAATCTTTCCTCTTTATTATATTAGTATAGATAATGCGTCAGCGTTGCTATTTAAATTGCCTTTTTTATATTCAATTTCAAAATTATACTCATCTAGTTTAATTTTCTATCTCATTAATTTATAATTTGGATCTTTAAGAGACATGAGCCAAACTAATGGTCTATGATCTTGGATCTTGGATATAAAAGGGAGGGTGGAGTAGAAACTCTACATGCACTTAGGCCGCTCAGACGGGCCCATGGTACATCCTCCGGGTAGCACAGCTCCTTGCTACAGATCCTGAAGCCATTCCACACTCAGGAAGAAAGCCAACAGGTCAGCAGCGGGAGTTGTGCTTAGGGTGGCCATGTCCGGCCAGAATTCCCCTAGTATGGATCCTCTTTTTGAAGACAAAGCAGGGCATTCACATAGGATGTGCTCCACAGTTTCATCTTCTACTTCGCAGCCTCTACATAAAGGACTGTTGACGATTTTCATGCGGTGCATGTGTTTGTTTACACGACTGTGTCCCGTCAAAATGCCGACAAGAAGTTGAAGGTTATTTCGAGAGAGTCGAGTGAGATAGTTTGCCAGTTTAATAGTTGGCTTCGAAATTAGTCTCTTTGCATATCTGCATTGAGGTGTGGTAGTCCAGTGGACTGAAAATTTTTCAAAGCTAAAGTTTTTGACAAAGTCATGAAGAGTTGAAGTTGCCAACGGAAGTATTGGTTCCGGGCCACAAGGCAGGGAAGACGAGCCTTACCTAGCAAGTTCATCATTAATTTATAATTTGGATCTTTAAGAGACATGAGCCAAACTAATGGTCTATGATCTGTTCTGATTTTAAATTTTGTTCCGTATAAATATGGTCTAAAGTATTTTGTTGACCAAACAATACTTTATAATTATTTTCTGTAGTTGAATAGTGTATTTCATGTTCATTTAATGTTCTGGATGCATAAGCTATGGGTAAATCTTTTCCATCATAATTTTGACTAAGTACGGCTCCAATTGCATAATTACTAGCGTCTGTAGTAAGTATAATTTGTTTAGAAAAATCGGGTATTGTAAAATAGGTGAATTGATTAATAGTTTGTTACTTTCTTCAAAACCTTCATTATAGTCTTTATTATTTATATCAATTGAATTATTTTTCTTTAAACATAGTGTTAATGGTTTTGTTAGTTTTGCGAAATTTGGAATAAACTTTCTATAATATCCTAGTAGTCCTAAATAAGTTTTAATTTCTTTTGGTGTTTTTGGTATTGGATATTCTTTTACTGATTTGATTTTATTAGGGTTTGGTTTTACGCCTTCTTCCGAAACAATGTGACCTAGGTATGCTACTTCTTTCTTAAGAAATTCAGATTTATCTAATTGTATTTTTAAATTATGTTCTTTAAGTTTTTGAAATACTTGTTTAATATTATTTAAATGTTCTTGTAAACTAGTACCTAGAATAATTACGTCATCTAGATATACTAAACAGATTTTATTTATGTAATCACGTAAAACATAATTCATAAGCCTTTGGAATGTAGCAGGGGTATTTTTGAGTCTAAATGGCATTCTAGTGAATTCGAAATGACCATGTTCAGTGCTAAAAGCTGTTTTTGGAATACTGTTTTCTTGCATTTGAATTTGGTGAAAACCTGAAGCTAAATCTGAATTTCTACCTAATTTATCTAAAACGTCTGTTATATTGGGTATTGGAAATTTATCATCTATCGTTTTTGTGATTAGTTTCCTATAATCTATTACCATACGAAATTTACGTTTTCCCGAAGCATCTAATTTTTTCGGTACCATCCACACTGGTGAACTCCATGGTGAATAGCTTTCTTGTATAATTCCATCTTTTAAAAGTGTATTTACTTGTTTTTTAATTTCTTCGCGATAACATTCCGGATAACGATAAGATTTTGAATAAACTGGTATATCATCAGATGATTTTATTTCATGTTTAATAGCTGATTTGTGAGTCAATGCTTGATATTCTTTTGGAAATAAATCAATATATTCTCTAATAACTTCCATTAATTTATATTTTTCTTCACTATTTAAATGTTCAGCACGGATTTTAATTTCATTGATTTCAATAAAATTGACTTCATTTTTATTATAGTATTGGAGTTTAAATAATTTATTTTTAATTTTAACCGAATCATTTTCAAAGTCTAATTTAATTTTTAATTGTTTTAATGCTGGTGTTCCTAATAATACATTGAATTCTTTATGAAAATTAAATAAGTAACATTTAATTTCGATATTTTCAATTATTAAAATTATAAATTGATTCCCTGTAGTTTTACCTAAAGCTAACGAAAATTGTTCTTTATAAATTTTAAATCTGAGTCTAGTAAAATGTTGAAATCTCTTATTACTTCCTTGTACGGAGTAATAAGGAAGTATTGTAATCGCGAAAAATTTCGGTTTTCAGATTTTGATGGAAATATCCGTTTTGACCTTTTCTGAATCCATTATGACTAGTTTCGTCGTGACGTCTGTACGTATGTACGTACGTGCGTACGTACGTACGGACAGACGTATGTGTGTCGCATAACTCAAATACGGTTAGACGTAGAAAGTTGAAATTTTGTATTTAGGACTGTTATAGCATCTAGTTGTGCACCTCCTATTTTTGGTTTCAATCTACAAACCGGAAGTAGTACCTTTTTCAAATATTTCGATAAATATTTAATTTAAGACAAATTTTTTAATTTTAAATGAAAGATTATGTGATTATTACCTACAATCGGTATTTTATAAATATTTTTGTATCTGCTATCATTTAAGAATAATTAAAGTATATATTTATAATTTAGTATTTCAGTATCTTGTAGTCCATGATCGATTAACATTTGTTACTACGTAAAACTTAAATGATTATGACATGACAGTGACATTTGTAAAATATGCTTTATCTTCTTCTGCAGTTTAAATAAAATGACTAAAATATATTTGTGAGTATACTAGTATAATAAGTTAAAAGAATTTTTTATATTATTATTTTAGTTATTAAGAAAAGTATTAACACACAAGGCGTACAAGGAAGTCATGTGGTGTCCACGTCAGATTTTTTTTAGAAATGGTAATTTACTGTTAGAATTTATATTTAAGTTTTCTCCTGTAACGAGAGGCTTGTAATGTCTAAAAAATTATTTTCTTGTGTCTCAAAATTTTCAAAGTTATATTCAGTATCATTTTCAAACTTTTGAAAATTATGATGAACATAATTTTCAAAAGTTTCATTATTTTCAAAATTTTCTATATCTTCTGATAATCATCGTTATGATAGAGCTCTTCAAATACATAATTTTGATTTGGTTTATTTTGTGATTGGAAATTTTGTCTTTGTTGGAAATTTTGTCTAGTTTGAACCGACATTGGGGTTGGATTGATATTCTGTGCATTTGCTTTTTGTTGATGTGGAGCAAACCTTTTGTTTTGTATAGGTCTACTATTTTGGAAATTAATAGGACCTGTTGGAAATTGTTGATTCAAATTTCTATTTTCATATGGGTTTGAATTTGAATTGTTTGGAAATTGTCTTGGTTGATTAACTAATAATCTGTGATTATTATTAGTATTTGGTTTAAATGTGGTCTGAATGTTCTTTAAATATTGAAAGTCATTTTGTAGTAATGTTTCAATTTCATTAATGTTAGCTGGATTTCTAGTAGCTAAATTATTTCTGTACGGATCTCCGACAGTGGAAATAAAATTATTAACTATTAATTTTTCGATGAATTCTATGATGTTAGTTTTTTTTTATCTACATCATCTTCTTCGATTCTTAATCACGATTTAAAAGCTATAAATTTTTCTTTTGTGACTTCTAATAATTTATATGAATTCTTATTTTGAATTTTTAGTAAGTCGTTAATAATAGTTGTAGAATTAGTCTTATCTTTAAAATTTCTAGTTAAGTGAGCTCTTAGATCGTTCCACGTAGGAAAATCTAAATCTTTGATGTTTTCTAATGCTTTGTCAGTTATTTTGCTTTTGATGTTAAGAATGAGATTGTTTTATCATAATCATCTAACGGTGGGTTGAAAGTACCAAATAGGTCTTGTACTGCATTTACAGCGTTTATAAATATTGTTAATTTATTTGTTTAGTGCGAAATTAATTTTATTGGTTCTATCAGCCATTTTAATTTACTTTAATTATTTGGAATGATAGAATACTTTTATAATAATATATTAAAATGTACTTACTGTATTATGCTTATTAAAAACAGTATACTAATTATCTTCATTGGAAGCTGCACTTCACTTAGTTGAATGTTGCACTTCAGTTGGTGGATCTGTTGATCGATTAATTAATGTTCTCAGCGAACTGATGATCGGTTGATTGATTGATTGGTTGATTGGTGTTCTCAATGAACGGATGTTCGCAATGAACTTGAATGTTAACGATCACTGGCACTACACTTGGTGGCTTCTGTGTGAACGGAATCGTTCTTATTTTAACGATCACTGGCTCTGGATTCTTCTGCGTTGATGTTTAATTTTTTGGTTTACCAAAATTAACGTTTGAAAACGACCGTGATTTCGTTTTAACGAATTAATTACTTTGCTTGTAATTTCGACGAAACACGTTTCTGGTAATCCTACCGACTGCGCCAATTATAATATAATTCTTGATTCTTAAGTTTTTAAAAACAATACTTTATTGTTTAAACTAAGTTTACAAACTATGTTAATACAACAGTATGAAGAATAGTGAATACGATTACACGATTAAGAGACGATTGATCTATGATTCACAATAATCTCCTTTTATACCATACTGAATAGTCCTGTGACTAACTATGGCGTGATCTTTAGAACAAAGGAAGATAAAGCGTAGTTAGTCATTTGTTTCTAATATTGATATATATATATATATATATATATATATATATATATATATATATATATATATATATATATATATATATATATATATATGCCTGTAGCCCTCAATTTTAACATTTTTTTAAGCACAAATATGTCCGGATGGCAAAAGTATCAGTTTCAGGTTATGTACTTAAGTTGGCACATAGGGTACCGGTGCCGGATATAGTTGGATATAAGTTAACGAATATGTTCGGATACCAGAAGCATCCGGATCCGGTTATGTAGGTACTACAACTAAATAATCCTTCTATTACTTTATAATCTATTGGTCATCAATAAAATGATACTGAAGTTATGCATATTCCGATTACAAAATTCGATTCATATACAGGCTGTCCAAGTTAACGTGCTCACCATTGGGATCTCGAGAACCATGAGAGATACGAAGTTGGTTAAATTAGACAAAAGTCGGCCCTTTAGGGGGCCAATTTAGAAATGTTTTTGTTTTCCCACAAGACTAGACTAGATATACACTAAAATGTAAATTTTTACAATTTCGTTTTTCACCTATAACTTTTTTGTTTGAATTAGTACAAGTTTCTAATTTGCACGTTCTATAAGCAGTTTTTAACGAGGAATTCACAGCAGCTCTCAAATTTTTTTTATCTCCTACACAGATTTAGAGAAATTCAAACCAAGTTCAAATTTTCATATGTAGCTCATAGTTGGCTAAGACCCGTCTTATTAGAGATTTTTTCTCTCTTTTCAACGATATAAAACACAAGTACATTGAAATTAAAATAAAGGCAAAATTTACATAATCATTATTTTTTAAATTGTTTTTATCAAGAAAGACAACGAATATAAAATAATTATAATTATTATTATAATACATTCCTCGAAATTTAATTAGAATAATCCGCTAATTAAAAAAAAATGCACTTGTTTGGTCGAGGGCCTCGTATGCGATAGACGAAGTTTCCCCTTCCCAATTCTGTGCGAAACGAACGTAAAAAAATATGGACTGTATAAAACAGTACGCGGGCGCGCGATTCACGAGAGCCAGTAATGAACGCGTGACACCACTTACCTTGCTGGAGTGTTCCGCTCGGGTGTTCTGGAGCTAGGTTGTAGAGTATCGCGGTATCCTTGGCTGGCCAGCCGTCGTAGATGCGGCAAACCTTGCACATGTGCACGCACACACACACACACGCACAAACGAATTGTTAATTTCACAAACAAACAAAAACACACGTAAAGTATTCTAATCCAAAATATAGTGTAAAACATTCCCCGAATTGCGAAATTTACGCACTATAAAACAATAATAACTGAGTCCAAGTGTTAGATTTAACATCAATTCAAACTGAGCAAAACTTGCCATTCCGCGCTAAACCGCAACTTGTGGTGTCGCTGTCTGGCTCTGCGCGCGCAAATTACAGATTCAAATTTGAATTCACGGCGGAACATACCGCCCACCTAGGAACTAGTTCCTAAACTAACCTAAGTAAATAGAACGACGTGAATATAACCCTAATTGAAACTAACTAAACTTAAGAATAACTAACTAACTAAAGGGTAAACGATCTTCACTCCAGCACGGGCTTCTGCGGAGACTTTCGCGAGAACACGCCCATGGAAGGAGCAAGGAAAGTTGATTGCACAATTTAAAATATGGGCAACGGGCATAGCTTCACCACCGGTCTAGTTATGACACCGTTGGCTGTCCTTACTTCCGCAACACGTACTAGCCCGTCTTTTCCTGGGAAAACTCTGACGATGCGCCCCCGGCGCCATAGTAGAGGGGAGAGATTATCCTCTGGGATTAACACCAGCGAGTCTGGTTGAATATTTGGACCCGAACGAGTCCATTTCCCGTGCTGTTGCAGCGTAGATAAATAGTCCGCCGACCAGCGCTTCCAAAATGAGGCGCTGATATGACGTAATAGTTTCCAACGCTGCATTGGAGTAATTGCTTTTGCTGTCACTTCGGGTTCCAACAGCGCATCATCTCCGACGTCGAAGGGTGCAAAGGGAGGCTCAGTGAGTAGCCACGATGGTCCTGACAGCCACAACGGGTGTTGAATGAGTTCTAGTGGTGTTAGACCTCTAAATGCGCAATCGGCTGGGTTTAGTTCACAGGCGATGTGACGATAGTGATGCGGTGAGACGTACGTCTGAGCTTGGCTGACACGATTGGCAACATAGGTGTGCCAGCGGTGTGGTGAAGACTGCACCCAGCTTAGAGCGACCTTGGAGTCGGTTCACACGGTCAAGGTTTCAATCTGACAACGATTTTGTAAGATATCCTTGACATGATGCACGAGCCGCGCGGCCAGTACGATTGCGCAGAGTTCCAGTCGTGGTATCGTCACCTTCTTCAACGGTGCGACCTTTGATTTGGCCAGAATCAACGACAAATTGGACGTCCCATCCCTTTGCTCGGAGCACAGATATACTACCCCGGCATATCCTTTCTCTGAGCTATCTGCGAAGCCGTGTAAATGCAGCCGCAAGGCAGTATCCACGTTCAGGCATCGCGCGATTTCCGGTAATTCTCGCCGAATATCAATCCATTTAGCATGAATTTCCTCAGGAACGGGCTCATCCCAGCCAAGGCCGAGTTGCCACAAATATTGAATGAGCCACTTTCGATAAAACACACGAGACCGAGAGGGTCAAATAACCGCGGAATATCGGACAAAATTGTTCGCTTGGTGCCCGGTGTGTCCCTCAGCGAGGTGCGATATGACATACAATCTGAGAGCGGGTCCCAAACCAAGCCGAGAATCTTTGTGGAATGATGTGTTGTCTTCAAATGAAAACGTTTCCGAGGACATGGCGCAATGTTCTGGATTAACTTCTTGATTCGTGCCAGTTCTAATTTCAAGCACCCGTGTACATTAGTTACACTTTATATTACACTAGTACGAAGTCAATTAGAGTTTGCTTGTGTATGTTGGATTCCTCGCTATAGAATTTACGTTGACCGCATTGAGAGTATTCAAAAGAAATTTCTAAGATTTTTAATTAGAAGATTTCCAACATATCACCCAAACCTACTGAGCCTTGAGAATAGAAGAAGGTTGCTTGACTTATCTTTTCTTCACAAACTATTTAACAATGCTATCGAATCGCCTATGTTGTTATCGTCATTTAATTTTCGTGTTCCTAACTATGGAACTAGATCATTGAGTATGTTTTCTGTTACACGTTATAGAACTAATTCTATTCTGAACTCACCTGTTATCAGATTGGCACATTTGTACAATGAAATGAATTTTAATATGGAGCTGCCTGATTTGTTTTCAACAACATTAATCTAATTTAAAAAGTTAATAATGTTTAAGTAGATACACTTAATTAATAATGTTTAAATTTTATAGTAATTTTCTAAGTTTGTTAATTTTTTCTAGTTAATTTGTTTTATTAGTTTCTTGTATTGCCTATGTACACAAGTTATATTATTGTCTAGTGCTTCTCTGTTATTGGGAATTTAATTCCTGTTGGGAAGCCGAAACTGTAATAAATAAATAAATAAATAATACTTCCGGTCTGTTGCTTCGCCATTTCCTCAGCTCAAAGCCCCCGCGACGCATGATGTCGCCGAGTTCCCGTTGGAGAATCAGCGCATCATTAAGGCTATACTTCACCTTCGCCTAGACAGGACTTCGTAGTTTACTAATAACTTTATTTAGGGAAATTTTCGAGAACAAAATTATTTCCAAAATTTCTTTAAAATATTGTGCTTAATAGCGGTACATTTTTAAATTTTAAAAATTTTCGAAAAAAATTAAAATCCAAAATTTGATAATTTTTTAAATTTAAAATGAGGGACGTTTCTTGAAAAATAGCGATGTACCGCTGTTGAGACACTATAGCAAATACGTGTGTAATTTTTTTGAAAAAAATATGCCAATCGACAAAAAAGTTATTGGTAAACTACGAATTTTGATGGTTTTCTAGACTTTCCATTATTCAAAACAAGAAACAAGAAAAAGACAATACATACAGCTAGTATACTGTTACCAAAATTTGGTTCATAATGTAATCGAAATGGGCAAGTTATGAATTTAATAAGTAACTACACTACGCTCATTCGAAAGGAGCCTTAATTGACGGAATGGACGTGACTATGTCGTCCATATACGTGTCAGCTAAAATGTGTTACGGGTCAATTTTCGCAGTGAACTTTTTATGCGCCCCCTGTGCTACTACCAGAATTATCGCAAGGTAATTCAGTGCTCCCGGCCAAACTTTTAGTAGTTCTGAAGGTCACTCTTCTACTAATTAAGATTTCGCTTGACTGTGGTTGTCTTCGCTCGCAATTATTTCATTGCTAGTTTTGCTGTGAAGGTGTACGGAGGTGTGACGTGGTTGTAGTGGTCATTTTAGGAATCTGGAATTCTGTACCGGCCGTTGTGCATTTTTTTTAGGATTCAGATTCTCCAATTTTGGGATTTGTTGGCCCTACAATTTTGGAAATTAAGTTTCTACGGGAGTTTCTCGGATTTGTTGCTTCACCCCGCCACCTGAGTAACTAGAACACTTTAAGCCGCTTAACATCCTAGGTATGCTAGCACTCACAGTCACGGCTGGACAAAGTTGATCTTCTTTGACCAGTGAAGTAATTCATATTTTATTTGCAGGCTTCTTTTTTCTTTATGTTTTATTCGTATCGTTGTGATGTCGTCATTTTCATCTTTATAAATTGCGTTTGCCGTTGGATGTCCTGATTCTCGCCTCACGGATGAAGATATTCTTGATGGACGTTGGAGCGAGTCAAGAAACCGTTAAATTACCATTCCGTTTGCAATGTGCTTCGGCTGTTCGCCAGTCCAGTTTTGGAAGTCCTTGCCCACGATTCGACATACCGGAAGTAGAGCACAAATAGCCACCTAAAGTCTCGGTAATGTCTGTGGACATCATATCGCATATTCCTTTATTTCTTGTATTTGTGTCAGTCAAGCACTGGATTTTTAGTGACTTCATTTTTTTACTTCGAGATTTATAGCGTAGTATTTATTCTTAATATTATTTAATCTAACGTAATTATGGTTCACATGATTGTATTATATACCATTTTGATATTTATTTATTGTAATTCTGCGTAATCTAGTACTGCGTAATGTTAGTAGTTATTTAGCGTGGTTCAGTCGCTAGGACGAACTAGTTTTATTTAAATTATCATCTGCATTTTTGTGCACGCCGACGCGAACGCTGGCCGACCAACGATTCTCACGTAGGGTTTATTTTTAAGGTTATTTTATTATTGAACTTCGTTATCGTCCTATACGCTGTTTTCGCCGATAGACTACACTTTACGTGTTGTATTTAGATTTGTTAAATAATTGTTTAATTAAATAGTTTCACTGTGTTCTCCAACGACATTCTTTTATTTTCTTTTGAGATTATGTAACAAATTGGCTTTTCCTTTCCCCATTTTGCCGTTTTCAGGATATTTAGAGTGTCGGTTTCTCTAAATATTGTTGTGGTTAAACCAGTCACGACCGACTGGCGCTCATGGTATGTACTATCTTATTTTATTATTTGATTATGGTTCTAGCGAAGGCCCAAACCCTTCTCCACTGATAGTTAGCCGAGGTTTATTCATGTGCTCTAGATCACTCTCTTATAGAGTTGCACGTAATAAATGGCCTGTGAAGTTGCAGGTCTGGACGCTCCTTCGTCGGCGACGAGTTGACGCAGTGTTCTATTAGCGAGGAATGGGAATGCGGAGACGCCATATGTCACCGTCGTGAGACGGTATTCCTGGAGCGGTGCATCCGGGCTAAATCTCCAGAAAATGCGTTGAAATTCCTGATGTTTGTTGCAGATTAGGATAATTCTGTACATTTGCCGAATATCAGCAACTAAAACCACGTTGTGTAACCGAAAAGTGATGAGTAAATCCACCAAGTTTGCTTGTAATTTTGGCCCTGTGTGTAACATATCATTTAGAGATATGCTCGTGTTTGTTCCCATAGATGCGTCGAAGACAACACGAAATTTGGGACCCTGGGGTTCCGGACTATAGATACAGTGATGAGGGATGTAGTATCCGGATTCTGGCGACTGCATAGGGCGAATGGCCCGTACCATGTGACCCTGCTCAATGTAGTCCGACATGAATTCATTGTAGCGACTTCGAAGCTCGGCATTCTTTGCTAATCGGCGTTCCAGCGATTGAAACCGACGTAGCGCGACTTCACGGCTGTCTCCTAACAACCATGCCGACTTCTGGAATGGCAGTTCTGTTATGTACCGGCCAGACGAAGTGCGAGGTACCGATGACCGGTAATGAGCTTCACACGCACGATCCTCTTCATTCTATATCAGAGACGCGGGTGGTTCTTCTATTTCCCAAAAATTTCGGATAGTTTTATCCAGCTGTTCTTCCATACCGATGCAGAAGGTCTCTACCCTTGTGTTGCTGCACTGGACTCTACCCATCAAGCAATAACCCCAAATGATCTCTATCGCGCTAGGGGTGCCTGGGGTTCCGGACTATAGATACAGTGATGAGGGATGTAGTATCCGGATTCTGGCGACTGCATAGGGCGAAGGGCCCGTACCATGTGACCCTGCTCAATGTAGTCCGACATGAATTCATTGTAGCGACTTCGAATCTCGGCATTCTTTGCTAATCGGCGTTCCAGCGATTGAAACCGACGTAGCGCGACTTCACGACTGTTTCCTAACAACCATGCCGACTTCTGGAATGGCAGTTCTGTTATGTACCGGCCAGACGAAGTGCGAGATACCGATGACCGGTAATGAGCTTCACACGCACGATCCTCTTCATTCTATATCAGAGACGCGGGTGGTTCTTCTATTTCCCAAAAATTTCGGATAGTTTTATCCAGCTGTTCTTCCATACCGATGCAGAAGGTCTCTACCCTTGTGTTGCTGCACTGGACTCTACCCATCAAGCAATAACCCCAAATGGTCTCTATCGCGCTAGGGGTGCCTGGGGTTCCGGACTATAGATACAGTGATGAGGGATGTAGTATCCGGATTCTGGCGACTGCATAGGGCGAAGGGCCCGTACCATGTGACCCTGCTCAATGTAGTCCGACATGAATTCATTGTAGTGACTTCGAATCTCGGCATTCTTTGCTAATCGACGTTCCAGCGATTGAAACCGACGTAGAGCAATGAAATGTGTCTCAGTGCACAGAGAACACGTGTTGCCGTTTGAGGATGTTTTTAAGACCAATGTCGTAGGACCTTTAAGAGACTTTGTGGGCGTGGAGGTGGTAATATTGCGGGACACTGTTACCCGTTTGAATGCGCTGTCAGTGTGCGCAGCCTCTAAAACACGAGCTTCATCACTTACGAATGTGATGAATTGTTTTATGGAGGGCAGGGGGTTGTCAACAACAAATTGTTCCCACCGTTCACGCAGTGGCGGACTCAGTCGCTTAACTAGGATAAATAAGACCGGCACCGCCCACCCTGCGACACCGTGTCCGATGTTTTCCAAGGCGCCGATGTATTCAGCGAGAGAAGTGGCGCATGTACGTAGACAAGTGGCACCGCGAGTTACCAACCCGGGGCTAAACAACGATTCCAAGTACGCATGAGTCAACAATGTGGAATCATTGTATCGAGATTGCAGCGGTAATCGGCAGCGACGCTATTAATGCCAAGGCTTCACCTTTTAATAATGAGCGCAAATACATATACCGCTGAATGTCAGACAACTGAGCATTGTTGTGAATGGTAGCGAAATACAGCTCGGAAAAATTAGGCCAGAATTTGATATCACCGCCAAACTCTGCCAATTTCATTCTAGGCAATGAAATGTTGGCGGAAGAAGATGCCTGGCTTGACGATGAACCTTGCATGATTGCTGACTGATTTAGTTTATCTTCGCTTGGCATAGTGATTTCCACAATAGCCTTGGCGTTGTATACGCCTCTTCAAATTTGACTATGCGTTCTTCCAAATCCTCGGTGATGCCCGGATTTTGTTTCGCATTGTACGCGGCAATCTTCTGGATTGTTTCTTGATATTGAGTCATCATATCGTCCAATCCTGTAGTCATGGCCTTCAATAATGCCACATCCTTTTTGTTGCTAGATTCTTTCTCCACCCGGCCCGCGATCTCGCCGATGCGCTCGATCTTAGCTAATAACGAGGTAGCAGTAAATTGTAAGTCTTCAATGACAGGCATGATGGATGCGAGGTATGACGTACAATTAACGAGTAAGTGCTGCGAACGAAATTACTTAGGATTCCCTTGTAAAACACCAAATATCAAAATTTTTGGGTAATTCGTATTTGAGTTATGCGACAGACGGGTGTTCTGGAGCTAGGTTGTAGAGTATCGCGGTATCCTTGGCTGGCCAGTCGTCGTAGATGCGGCAAACCTTGCACATTTGCACGCACACACACACACACACGCACAAACGAATTGTTAATTTCACAAACAAATAAAAACACACGTAAAGTATTCTAATCCAAAATAGTGTAAAACATTCACCGAATTGCGAAATTTACGCACTATAAAACAATAATAACTGAGTCCAAGTGTTCGATTTAACACATCAATTCAAACTGAGCAAAACTTGCCATTCCGCGCTAAACCGTAACTT
Organism: Agonum fuliginosum; assembly: GCA_947534325.1. NCBI lineage: Eukaryota > Metazoa > Arthropoda > Insecta > Coleoptera > Carabidae > Agonum > Agonum fuliginosum. The sequence continues at coordinate 20,263,194 of OX384031.1, read as the reverse complement.
GTGTTGTCGCTGTCTGGCTCTGCGCGCGCAAATTACAGATTCAAATTTGAATTCACGGCGGAACATCACCCAAACAAATGGCAAGTGAATATAGTTATTTGTTTAACTAGGCAAAAAAATATTAGATTTGCTGCCGCGGCTAGAGTTCCATAGACGAGGCGCAGCCGTGGCTATGAATCTAGTTTGGGCAGCAAGTCTGTATTTTTTCCCATGTTAAACACACTATTTTTTCGGCGATTGTTATTAATTAATATTAATTTATTGATTATTTTAAATAATATTGATAGGTATCGCAATCAAATTATGTTGCTATGCGTATGATGACAGTTGCTATGAAAAAACAAAATAGGTTAGGTATGTTGATGAATTTTATAAATGTCATATTTGTTGATAACAATTACTTTTGCTGCCTAGGCTTTTTTTACTATTTTTGCTGCCCAGGCAGCAAAAGTGACACTTTGCGACTGTCAGCTGTCAAAAAAACAGAACTTTTAATGTCAAACGCCGAAAAACAATTTTTCGATTTTGAACCTAAATTTTGAAAGCTCATATTTTGACTTTTTATAAAAATCAATATTCCTGATCTTCCTTAATAAAAACAGTTAAAAAAATAAGGATTCTGTAATTTCTGCCTTTTATTTTAATTTCAATCTACCTACTTGTGTTTTACAAAAAAAATCTCTAATAAGAAGAGTCGAGACGAAATTGAATATGGTTTGAATTTCTCGAAATCCGTAGGAGATAATTTTTTTTTGAGGATTGCTGTGAATTCCTCGTTAATATGTGTCTATAGAACGTACAAATTAGAAATTTGTACCAATTCAAACAAAAAAGTTATAGGTGAAAACCGAAATTGTAAAAATTTACATTTTTGCGTATATCTAGTCACCTATACATTTTTGTGGGAAAACAAAAACATTTTTAAATTGGCCCCCAAGAGGGACAACTTTTGTCTAATTTAACCAACTTCGTATCTCTTACCGTTTTACTTTTAAATTCGTTTTAAAATAGAAGATATTTATAGCAAATAGCAAAAATTGGCAACATTCAAATTAACATATTTCGATCTTAACAAAATTTTAAAATTCTGCCTCGTCCATTTCGTAGATTGTACTTACTTATATCTTCAACAATATTTTTAGATTATTAGAATATTTCACAAAACAATAAAAGTTTTTTGACTGTTTTCTGGAATCGTCTTATAACAAAAATTTCAATATTGTACCTTTTTTAATTTTAATTTTTCTTTTGTAAAAAAAATTAGGGCAGGGGGCCATTATAACCTCTTTGCCTATTTTCCATATTTTCCTAATTCGGCACTGTATACCTATACCTAAAGTTTAAATAAATTTTGGGATACTTTCTGAAATCTATCGTGAAGTTGGTTTTGCCCATTTGTCTTTTTTTATATTTTTTAAATAATTCTTTTTCGGGTAGGGCCCAAAATTAAAAAATATCGGTCCTTAATTAGGCCGAATTAATGACGATATTTTGGAAGATATACGCAGTGTGGGCATCGCCAACTTCACGTGCTTCCAAATTCCATAATCCCATACTGTCAGTGTTTCATACTAAGTTACTTATAACCCCATAATGAAATATATTTTTTCGCCAACCGTCCGTATTTCATGCTATTATGGCCTCGATTATGGCATTGTTTTTTGTTAAGAAAGAAGCCCATTTATGAATTGTTATTATCACCATAGCAATTGTACAAACAGTAACATTATTTCTCGGACTAATAAAATAAATGATTGTAGTAATGGTAAAAACAAATCGATATTATTACATTTTAATTATTGCGTAATATGAGGATATGTCAATTTAAATGAAATTATATCGAGATTCGTAAGATCGCCGAACTCCGCTGCGCGTGGTCCTGTCGTCCAGCAACCGTCTTACTCGCCCCAAAATTATGCATTTTTGTATTAATGAAAAAAAATCTATTTCGGTACGCCTGTATTTCCTTTTTATTTTAATCTCATACAATTTTTTTTTATCTGGTCAAAATTGAGTTATGCGATCGCGAACAAAAGATGAACGAAAACATATCGAGATGAATTTCTACGCAGTTGTGTTACATGTGCGCGACGCAAAAGGAAGACAAAAGAAACAAGATATTGATAAAGAAAAATTGGAAGGAAAAAGTAAACGCTTAGAAAGAATAAGAGGTTAGGTACTTGTTCTGTTTATAGCTTAGGGTGACGACAGAAAAAAGTAAATCTTTTGATATTATTATCTGTGTTTCCAGTAAACAAATTTTCAATTAGATACAAGAAGAACAGTAGAAGTGCAACAAAAAATGTGTCTTCATTCATTTAAATTTCCTTCTCGGTTTCTTTTATTTTTTTTTTATAGATAATCTACTACCTATAATATTTCAAACTCGGTACGTATGCTAGACGCTTATTTATCGATACTGTACAAAATCATAATTGCGTTCGATTACCCGATGCTACTTTCTACTAATATTAACGGGAGCGTTTCAACTGTTAATCTTAAATTGTTTGCCTATATGAAATTTGTGTATTAAACCCACTTCCACAATGGATAGGGGATACATCCCAAGGATTAAATATTAATTAAATATCCACAATTTTTACGTGCTGCAGTTAAATAGAGTAAAATTCAAATAGCTAGGACCCTGGACTGCGCGAGAAGGCAGAGCTTGTCATGTACTGTCCGTTTTACAAAAGCGGAGCTAGCGAGTATATGCTGCGCTGCACTTCATTTAATTTTCAAAGAAAACTAAAATATAACTCAATCACAATCAATTACAAAATTCACAGGGTTACACGAAGCAAAACACTACGAATGTCAACATGAGAATAACAGATATTGAAGCTGATGTTCTGTAGAACAGACAGTAGCGTAGTTTCCTCTTGTTTATCATCTGTGCTTCTCTCTCTAAGACGAGAATTCGTACTTCGCGCAGGGTTCTAGCTATTTGAATTTTACTTTTTTTATATCAAGCTTTTGGTGTAGAAGAATAATCGTAGATCATTTTATGCAGCCTGAGAGCTGGGCAGTAATGCACTACAAGTAATGTATAATTTGGTAATGGTATTGTCATTACAAGTAATGCATAATTTTTTCATCGTATTGTGTATTTTTAGTAATGTGGTATGTATTGCTTTTTTTGAGAGTAAGTAATTTAAAATTTAACAATACGCATTACAAATTTCCAAAAATTTCGCACGTCAGTTTCGCACGTCAGTTTTTTGACAATTAGTACTTTCGTTAACAGTTGAACGGTCAGTTTGATATTTTGTTATTTAATTCAATATGATAAATAAAAATAAAGTGTTAAAAACAAAATTTGGATTCTCAATATACCATATTGTACCATATTGAAAAAGTAATGTGTATTGTAATTAAAATAAATTGCAATGGTATTTACATTACTTTTATTATATTTTTAAAAAGTAATGTATATTATAAATGTTTTTTTCGTTAAATGTAATGGTATTGAAATTACATTTTTGAAGTAATGTACTCCTATGCCTTACATTATTTTTTCCTAGATTTAAAAAATAAATTATTAAAAATTGAAATAAATAAAATAAATAAGTTAAAAGCACAACATAAAATAACGACAAAATTCAACTTTAAAATTCTGTTTGAAAAAAAGGAAAATATGTAATGACAATACCAATACAAAATTACTTATTTAAATAAAATATAATTAACTTACGTTATTTCATTACTTTACTTGTAATGCATTACTGCCCAGCTCTAAGGCATTAAGTATGCTGCATAAAATGATCTAAAATTATTCTATACAATAATAAGCTTGAAATTGAAGTGTGGCTTGTAAAAAAATGTGGCTATTTAATTTTGTTTATTACAAACATACTAAAGTAGCAAAAAATTCAAGTCATGTCTAAATTTTTTGGAAATTTTACTTTGGATACACAAACCATTTCGATCAAAACAGACAAGTAGCGCCACATACTGTCCAATAGAAGTAGCTAGACAACAAGTGAATACACAGTGACATCTAGCGAACGACAGGAAATTACAATCTTAGCGGGGTTTCGAATCAGATGTACAGTTCACGAACTAAAAGCCAAACCAGAAAAAGAGAGCAAGAAGAAGAAGATCCCGCCAGAATTTTTAAGAAGAGCGCAATATTAAAAAGATCACCTGTTAAAACTAATAAAACAAAGGAAATAGAAATTATTGAAACCGATAGTAAAATGGAAGGCATATTAGAGCAAATATCGGAATCAATGAAAAAACTATCAAACGAAGTAGAAATGGGGAGAGAGGAAGTAAAAGAAGGAAATAAAATAATAAGAAAAGAAATGGAGGAATCTTACAAAAAAATTATACAAAATATTGAAAGTATAAATAAAGAAATCGAGCAAATAAAGGAAAAAGAGAATAAGTGGGAAAAAAAGAAGAATGAATTTGAAGAAAGGATCAAAAGAATAGAGAAGAAAGAGGAACAAAGAGCAATGGAAGCAAATAAGAATAAATTCGTTATCACAGGGTTGAAAACAAAACAAAATATATTACAAGAAGTCAAATCCTTTATCGAGGAAAAACTTCAAGTAGAGCCTAACATAATAATAGATGCATACAAAATAAAGCAAAACACAGAAAAGGATATAATAGTAGTTAAAATAAATAAAGAAGAAGACATGAGCAAGATATTTACAGCAAAGAAAAAATTAAAAGGACAAGAAATATATATAGACAGATTCCTTACTTTTGGAGAACGAAAAATACAACGAGAAATTAGAAAAAGAGCCAAACTAGAAGAAGAGAAAGGAAACTCGGTAAAAAAATATTACAGAAAAATAGAAATAAATAACATCATGTGGATATGGGACGAAGAAATAGAAGAGCTAAAACCGAAGCCAAAAAACTGAGTGAAAAAGAAGAAGATATCGGGATAACGAACACGCATGAAAAAGGACAAGAGAAGGATACAAACAACATCATAAATTCAAACAAAACGCAAGCAAAACAAAACATGGAAAAATATAAAAAAAAAGGAAAAAAAGCGAAGAAAAGACAAAATGAAATTAAAATTAGCACATGGAATGTAAGGACTATGCTACAACCAGGAAAGACACAAGAAATAGAAAACGAATTGCTTAGATATAAAATAAATATAGCTGCAATACAAGAAACAAGATGGAAAGGAAAAGGAACAATAAATAAAAAAGATTCAGCAATATTTTATTCAAGTGGCGAAAAACAAGGGATGTACGGAGTAGCTTTCATAATTACAGGGAAACTAAAAAATAAAGTAATAAACTTTGAACCAATAAATGAGAGAATAGCATATCTAAGAATAGAAGCAAAACCATTCAATTTGTCACTGATGAATGTATATGCGCCAACCGAAAATGCAAGAGTAGAAGAAAAAGATCACTTTTATGAAAAGCTAGAAGAAGAAATGGATAAAATACCAAAGGAAGATAATATACTGCTACTAGGCGACTTAAACGCTCAAATAGGGAAAGAAGACTATATTCAAAAAGTAGCTGGAAAAAACACAATACATGAAGAGTCAAACAATAATGGGCATAGATTATGCAGATTAGCAGCAAAATATGATATGATAATAAGTAGTACTAAATTCAAGCACCCAAAACGACATAAAATAACATGGATATCACCAAGTCAAGAAACACGATCACAAATAGACCACGTTCTAATTACGAGAAGGAAACAGTCAACAGTAAAAGACGTAAGAACCTACAGAGGTGCGTGTGCAGACTCCGACCACTATATGGTAACCGCAACCCTAAAACAAAAAGTAAAAAGAGCAAACAAGGATAAAGAGAAAAAAATAAAATGGAACATAGAAAAACTTAACATTGTGAATACCAGATGCAAGTACGAAGAAGAACTTAAAAAACAAATAGAAAGTAAATACGATGACGAATCTACGATAGAAGCGAAGTGGACCAATATAAAACAATGTATTCAACAGGCAGCTCGATCATGCATAGGGGAACGAAAGAACGAAAATAAAAAACAATGGTTCGACAAAAACTGCCATCATATTGTAAAAAAGAAAGTAAAGGCGAGGCTAAAATGGTTAAAAACAAACAACGTTGCTGACAGAGAGGAGTATGAGAAGATCAGAAAAATAAGTAATAAAGCAATAAGGTCAGCAAAGAAAAACTGGTTAGAAGATAAAATAAGAGACATTCTATTCTACCAAAAAATCAATGAACAACACAAGACATATAAACCAAAAATACTTAACATAAAAGATAAAACCGGCAAGAAGTCAGAGAACGACGAACAATACAAACAAGCCTGGGTGGAGTACTTTGAAGAACTACTAACAGATACAAATCATCTAAACAGTATTGACGAGCAGCAAGAACAAAACATAGAAGATACGTTAGAAGAACCTTCAATCGAGGAAGTCAAGGAAATAATAAAAAATATGAATAACGGTAAAGCACCGGGTAACGATGGAATAAATATAGAGATGATTAAATACGGAGGGGACAAGCTATACGAAATCATTCATACGCTCATTGTACAAGTATGGAGAGAAGAAGAAATGCCAGACGAGTGGAAAAATGGAATAATCGTAACATTACACAAGAAAGGAGACCAGCAATCATGCCAAAATTACAGAGGGATCACGTTACTCAACACTGCATACAAAATAATGACAACAATAATACAAAAGAGACTAACAATGGAAACAAAAGAGATAATCTGCCAACACCAATGCGGCTTCGTCAAAGGAAAGTCGACAACAGACGCAATTCACACAGTGAAACAAATAATGGAAAAGGCACATGAATATAAAATGGACATAGAGATGCTCTTTATTGATTTTAAGCAAGCCTTTGATTCTATTAAAAGAGATGTATTAATGACAGCATTGAGTAATTTCGGAGTGACCGAGAAATTAAGGAGACTGATTCATATGACAATGAGAAACACCACAGCGAATATAAGGACACAAAAAGGAACAACACAAGAATTCGAAATAACCAAAGGAGTGAGGCAAGGAGACACATTATCTGCAACTTTATTTAACATAGCATTAGAATACACAATGAGGAAAATAAACAAAGGAACACTCAGAACAAGTGGTGGACAAATAATAGCGTACGCTGATGATATCGTTATCGCAACAAAAAACAGAGAAATTATGACAAAAATGTTAAAAGAGATTACAACAGAAGGAGAAAAAATAGGACTCAAGCTAAACGAAAACAAAACGAAAATAATGATATTAGGAAAGGCCTGGAAAAGGGAGTCCATATGTATAGGTGAACATTCTTTTGAAGCGGTAAAAAAATTCAAATACTTAGGGACTACACTGAATAACAAAAACGAAAGAGAAACTGAAATAAAAGAAAAAATAATAGCAGTAAACAGAGCTTATCACGCAAACAAAAAAATACTGCTGAACAAAATACTCGCAAAGAAAACGAAAATAAAAATATACAAAACAATAATAAGACCAATATTGTTGTATGCTGCAGAAACAATGACAATGACGAAGAAGGATGAAGAAGATTTGAGAATAGCAGAAAGGAAAATATTACGACCCATATTAGGACCAATAAAAACATCAGAGAATGAGTATAGAGCAAGAATGAACCATGAAATAGAACAGGAATTAGAAGAAGATGTAGTTAAGAAAATAAAACAACAACGGATACGATGGCTAGGACATATATGGAGAGCAGACGAAAGAGAAACAATAAAGTCGATCCTACAATGGGCACCCGGAGGCAGAAGAAGACGAGGAAGACCAAGATCAAAGTGGCTAACAGAAGTACAAGAAGATCTCAACAAAATAGGAATAAGAAACTGGAAGGAAAAAACTAAAGATAGGAAGATATGGCGAGAGATTGTTAGTAGGATATAAAACATAGGAACGGGGACTAATCCACCCCAATAAATGGATTTAGAGAGCTTCACGAAGCGGCGCAACCCCAATGGGGTGTTAAGCCACTGCATATATATACACAAACCTGAAGTTGGCGTAGGTACCAATCTTATATTGTTTATAACAAATAAACCAAAGCAGCAAAAAATTCAAAACAAATAGAAAAAATCTGCTGTGTCCACCACACTACTTCCCGGACTATAAGTTTTAATAACTTACTTTCGTAACGCCTTTAGTTTTATGCTTTATTCAGCAAAATTAAAATAAATTTATCTACTTTTCCCAAACTATTTAAGTTGATACCAACTTCGGCATAATTTAAATAACAAGTGAAAAAATCTGATGTGGCCAGCACAAGACCTCCATACCTCCATCCATACTCTACCCACTCTTTTTAAATTTTAATATACTATAAGTACTCACAAATATAATTTTTTCAATTTATGTAAACTGTCGAAGAAGATATAAACGATGTGTGACTATTTTGACACGTCACTGTCATAATCAATATAAATTTATGTAGTAACAAAAAAATTTTAAACTATCATGGACCAAAAGATACGGAATACTGAAGTTTCATACTCTGAATTATGTATTAACAATAATTTATTTCCTAAATAGTATCATGTACAGATAAAAATTTAAAATGCGAATTGTAGATGACAAAAATATAATTTATCATTTGAAATAGAAAATATTGTAATAAATTAATTTATCGAATTATTTTAGCAAAGTATTACGTCCGGTTTGTGGATTGCTACAAAAAATAACTGGATTCTTTAGATTTGTATTAAAACCTTAAATGTAAAATTTGGTTGTTAAACGAAAATCAGATTTCTTTTCGGACGTAAAACACACAACCCTCCAAATAGTTGCATATGATTGGGGATGATTTGGTGAAGATAATCCTCTAAGAATTTACAATTTCATTCATAGATATTGAAAATATTGAGAATTCGTTGAACATCTTCTAATACTGAGTTTTGATTCTTTAAAAAGCAATTTTCTTGGTGTAACTTATGAAAAATTTTCAAAAACCATTTTGATAGCAAATTTCGTCAGCTTGCATCCTGTCAAAACCGTTTTCCAAAATCTTTGATAGTTTTCGAGGAAAATGCGTTACAAGACAATTTTGAGTTTCAACTGAAACTTTTTTCGGGAAGCGGAGCATACCGAGGTGAAGTGATTTTTTTTTTCTGTATGTTTTTAACTACTCGCATGCCAAATTTCACTTAGTTATGTATTAGTATTCAGACAAAACCTCTCTTAACTGGACTATACCTGTAAAGTAAGGTATTGGAATCATGCAAAAAATCGGGTAGTGAGTTTTTATAGATGAGCACGAATTAGGGTCCTTACAACTGATTTTTGATAGTTTCACGATGATGTCTGTATGTATATGTGTAGGTGTGTATGTGTGTGTGTATGTAGTCAATACCGGGGTATAAGTCGGCCAACTCAAATACCCAAAAATTTTGATATTTGGTATTTAACATTTGTATATAAATTGGAAGAGCTCATTAGATTTTGGTACAAATATCTTCATCGGAAGTGATATATTTGAAGATTGAAAAGGTTAATTGTCAAAATTGTATATAAATTTGGATAAATATAGTATTTATTTGTAATAAGAATAAGAGGAAAAGTTATTTGCAACTTACGTTATAAAAAAATTGCCTTTATCTGGTAGCATTAAAGAACGGCAGTAAAATTTAAAAAATAAATTTATCAAATAAAACGTTGACATCTTGTAATCCATGTTCGGTTGATTTTTGTTTCTGCGTAAAAAATATTGACATGTGAGACGGGTGACAAGTTGGCATACTAGCGCTATATAAGTCATAAGTAAGATATTAAATGTAGTAATTGAACGGAGGATGGCTTCAACACAGAAGAGTTTTCCTGTGAATGAATATTTTTATTCAGATTTTTATTTGTATATTTTAAATGGACATCGGATTGTACGTATACATTTATGTTTATAAGTCTAGATATGGCGGAAGATTGTGTGCTGGCAACATCAGATTTTTTTTTAAATTATGTTTTTTGGGTTCTGTAGGACCTAAATCGTGAAGATTCGCCAAAATATCACCAAAATATATGTCAAACTGTCAAAAATCACGATTACAATACCTTTCCTCTATTACATACATAGATCAGGGAAGTAAAAAATAAATGAAAAATTATGCCCTATAAAATTTTCATTATGGATACGCAAATGTAAAGTTGGCGTAGGTAGGTACCATTCATATTTTGTTTATAATAAATAAACGAAGGCAGCAACAAATTCAAGTCATATAGCAAAAAATTATAGTCCATAAAAATTTCCGAATTTTCTCTATGAATACGCAAACGTAAAGTTTTCTTGCATTGCTTATAACTTTTTCAGGAAAGCAGCAAAAAATTTCAATCATATAGCAAAAAATTATTGGAATTATGCCTGCGCCAACTTCACGGACCTGCGACCTAGACAGATTTGGGTCTGCGGTTCAAACTAGGTCAGTAACTGTTTAATATATAGTACCTACCTAATTAAATTATTTTACAATTATTTATGTTTTTCTTTGTCATTATTAGTTGAATTCACGTATATGCAAATTCAGCACCGTTAGTATTAGACATTGACGTCCGCAATGAGGTACTTAACATTATTTTATTTTGAAGAAATTTCTATTTGTGTACTATATTCCATTTATGATATTTTATGTACAAAATCAACAATTATTTTACAAATATTTGTAAAAATTGATTAAAAATTTACATGCTTCAAATCCACCTCTGTAACGGGATGTCACATATGTTAATGTCAAAGTTACAACGGTGACAGTTCAAAAAGCATAATCTAATTTGATTTTGTGATTATTCATATTTTTATATTACTATTAAGTTGTATTTAGCTTTTACTTTTTATCTATGTATTTCAAATTCAAAATTAACACAATGACATTTATCTATTTCTCTTCATACATCCGTTCGGCCAAACCACAGATCACTTCAATATATATATTCAGATCGTCAACTCTTATGATAACCGGAAGACAGCGATTGTGGTTCACCTAACGCATTGGGTTTCAACTAAATTTGAGCACAGCCAGCTTGATTCTTTGTATATTTTTAATTTTTATTCCTGGAAATGAAATTTAAAAGTAATACAAAATTGTTGTATAAAATATTATTTATTTCCTTTACCTAAATATACAAAATGCTACAAACTTATTAACTATGCTATATTATCAAGATTTCTACCATTTTTTTTATTTCTAATACAAAAAGAAGTATGTAATTAGTTCATAAAAAATATTAAAAATTTAATGTAAGCAACACTAGAAATCTTGTTAATTTCGTTTGGTTTAGAAAATGTAACAATAAATTAAACTTACAATATTATTGTGAACATGAATAAAATGGCTATTCATAATAATAATTTTGAAACATATTATGCATTACAGTTGGCGTGTAATTTTGTATCCGGAAAATAGGTAATATTAAAATTTAACATACAAATTTAAATAAGTCTTAAAACATATTTTGATACGTATAATAAATACAATGAAAATTGATTAAATAATTATTAAACAATTATTCAGAGAAAAATTTAAAATTTTCAGAACTCATAATTAGTAAAAATTATTATTTATTTGGGTATAGTATATTTTAAATAAAATATACCAGAAACTATAATCTAATAAATAATAGTTTTTATTAAAAAATATAAAATTCATTTTTCAATTTGATCAAGAATGTTTTTATATATAAGAATAAAATTGAAATTATAAAGCTGGTTTGTTAAAATCATAAGTGTTTAGTGTTTGCCAGAAACTATTAAATATGTCCCTAGTTTTTAAGTAGAAGTAGATAGTATCTATTATAATATTATACTATAATGTACATGAGGTTGATCATTGCAGTTTATCCATGTGGTTGCAATTCTGTACAGTTGATATAGTACGTCTTAGGTATCATAAATTATGTAGATTTTCTTTTTTCGTCTCCAATTTTCTTTTTGTTGGCGTTGTTATAGTTCGTCGGTAGTCGTTGATGTCCACGGGCATTACTTTCTGGATATGTAGAAGGAACGAGGTGGAAAAAACAAAAATGCTTGTAGCAAATTCTAAGTTTCAGCGCATATTCTTTTTTATTCGCAATGCGCAGTATTTTCGTCCATAGTTCCATCAAAATCTCCTTCTTCGGACAATGAAAAAATCTTGTTCCGTAATGATAGCACCCAGGTACATAACAAGACGTACTAGGCATATTATTCTAGAATAGGAAAAGAAAAGGATACGTAAAAATAGAAATAAAATATTAAACACGGATATAAGTAACGCCTGCAAATATGTAAAACAGGTTTAATACAACCTATTACTTTAATTACATGTAGCATATTATAGTATACCATAAAAATGTGGTATAGGAATAACTAACATATTTTGTAGGCACGGGATGAAAATGCTTTAAACTTTAATTTATATAAAACTTAGTATTTATTAACTTACCTTTTATGTATATAATATATTACTTCAACTAATATTGAAATAGTTTGCTTTGTTAAACACTTTTACAATACTTTTTACTGTGCTTTTTACCGCTTTTCACCACGCAGGCAAAAAGTAAACTAAACAAAATGCGTGACAGTTTGCAAGCGCGTTGCGCAGTCACTCATATTTTTCTCATAGCCCGCTCAAATATTTCAAAAATATTTGTAGTGTCTGCATTGTGCTGCCACCAGTAAGGTTGGAAGAAAACTATAACACTGGTAAGGGACGACATATCTGAGTTGCCTGGGCCTGGCCAAACTCTATCTCCCCAACAAACAATAATTCCCCCGCCTACTTTTTCATTAATTGATATTCATTAATTTACAACATTCGGCTGTCCTGATCAGGCGCCCTCGCCAATTATAAAATAACAACAAATAATCTAACTTAAAAAATGCAATAACGTGATGTATGTTGTCTAATCTTCCTCTACTTCGTCTTCTGACCATGAATCCTGGTTTTCAGTTTCTAAATCATGGCATTTCCACTGCTTTAGTAGCGACACATGAGCCATCGTCGCGAATACTCTCCCATCTTCTTCCTCCAATTAAGTGATCCTATAAAAAATATCAGCAGGTAACTTTTTTGTAACGATTAATGGTCCTCGGTACTTTGATTGTAGCTTCGTTGGTTCTCCTGTATGTACTGGGCTTCTTTTCATAAAAACCAGTTCACCAATATCGAATTCTGGTGCATTACAATGTTTGCGGTCATACTGTTCTTTGTATTTTGTTTGTTCTACAATAATTCTTTTTCTTGCTGCTTCCCGTAAGTGTTCTGGATTTTCTCGCTCGTTGCTATTTTCTATTATTGATTTTAGGTGTCCATAATTGAATGTAGGTTTATATTCATGGAACAATTCAAATGGTGTTTTATTTGTCGTTTTATTTATAGCATTATTTAAATCACGCTGAACTTCTCCGAGATGAGAATCCCAGTCTCGTAAATCTTTTCGTTCTATTTTTGACATTATAACTAGTATAATTTGTTCTATTTACTCGTTCAACTTGTCCGTTTGCTTGAGGATATTTGTTGAATTTAGTATATGTTGAACGCCATGGTCTATACAAAAAGTTTGAAACTCATGCGCTGTAATACATGTGCCTCGATCGGTGATAACTTTATCTGGTTCTCCGTACATAGTGACAAATGATGAAAATGCGGACAAAACTTCGGTTGTAATAGTTCGCTTACAAGCATATAAAATAATAAATTTGGTGAAGTTATCAATGATCAGTAATAAATAATATTTATTTCGATTGTTACCAACAGTCCTAGATGATCCATATTAATGATTTGAAATGGTCTGGTCATCCCTTTCTTCTTTCCTCCAACTGGCTTGTTCAACAAACATTCAAAACACATTCTTATATGGCATTTTCAAGCGTGGAAACCAATAATATTCTAATATTTTTCTGACTGTCCTGTGTTCTGCAAAATGTCCCATCAAATCATGATGCTTCACAACTATTGCCTACCTCATGGCTTTAGGTACCACAAACGAATTTCTAATTTTATTATTTTCTTTATATTTGTAAACTAATCTGTTACTAATCAACGCGTAATTTGTATTTTTCTCTCTTCCGCGCTTCTACTCTCTTCTTCTTTTTTAAAAAATTTGAATAAAGTTTTGTAATACTGGGTCACTTCTTTGAATAATCAATACCTGATCTTCTACGCTTAAATTGAGATAAGCATCGACGCTATCATTTGCCGTATCTTCCACAGAACGAGTAAGCTTCGTCAACGGTTCAGACTTCTCATCATATCGTGGTATAAATCTCAATAACTCAGTAGTATTCGCAGGTGGTGGATAATTTTCTACCGCTTCATTTTTACGTGATCCCGGTTTAATTATGTCTTCCGATATTTTAAATCCTAGGTATTCTAATTCTTTTTGACCAAACGAAAATTTCTTTAATTTTAAAGTTAAATGTACACTTTCTAATCTTTCAAGTACCATTCTCAATCTTCTAAACATTTCATCCCAATCTTTAGCAGGAATTAACAGATCGTCAATGTAGCAAACAGTTATCGTATTTCGCAACGGTCATAAAACTTTATTCATGAGTTTTTGAAATTGTATCGGAGAATTTTTCAACCCAAATATCATTCTTTAAAATTTTCCTATTTCATCTTGAGTTATAAATGCAGTTTTCTCTTTAGCTTCGGGAGTAAATGGAATTTGAAGAAATCCATGTGCCAAATCAAGTAAGGTAATAATTTGCATCCAGATAACTGGTCTAGTATGTCGTCAAAATTTGGCAATGGAAAACATTCTCATTTTGTTTGAAGATTTAATCTTCTGTAATCTACTACTAGTATGTGTTCTCCCGTCTTCTTGGGCACTAATAAAACTGACTAACTCTGACGTTGTATCAGTAACAATACCATTGTCTTTCCACAATTTAATTATATCACTAATAATTCTTCTTTCGGCCATCGTCGTTCGACAAGGTTTCAAGTTAACTGGAGTGCTACTAGGAACTTCTTGTATATACATTTAAACTAAATTAGTACAACCTAATTCCTTCATAGAAGTGGCAAAACAATATCTAAAATCATTCAATAGTTTTAAAGCCTTGTTTTTCTTCGTTGCTTGCGCTGTTATTTACTTCAATTTCATCTAGCGTGAATAAATCTACGTTGTTTTTTTCTTTCACTTCTTGTTCGTCTTCTTCTACATATTTTGCGGTTGTTACTTGTTTTACATTCTTTATAGTGTAATCAGCCATGGTAAAATAAATAACAGGTATAAGCGTTTTCGATTGTTCCAGTGTATAAATGGCATTGTTCAGTTCAATTTCTTCATCTCCTTGATTTGAATTTTCCACTACCACATTTATCCAATTCACGTGATTAGCCTTATTTATGGTATCTTCTGTGACTAACAATTTCACTTCTGTTTTCCGATCATTTCTACTTCCACATTGTTAAATGGAAAATCATCTCTATTTCCTGTTAGCAAAGTTTCATCTTTCTTAAGAATTGCAACTTTTGGCAAATCAAACCAATTTCTTCCTATAATTACTGCAGTTGGTTGAGTACCATCAGGTACGATGTACAATTCTACAAATCCCTGAACTCCGTCTATTACAATGTCTATATTCACTCGTCCGAACGTTGTAGCTATTGCCTTATTTGTATTTCCAAAATCATAAAGTTCTACTGACCAATCTTAATACCGAATATTGGCTATTTTTGCCGCAGTATCTGAATAGTACAACTTGAACTTCCTGTATCAATCAGCGCTTCCAAATTATGTTCGTTTATGCAGACTTCCTTTAAATATTTTTGACTTGAAACGCTTAAATTTTCATTAACTATCAATAGTTTTTGTCTGGGTTCTGATGATGTTGTAATTGAATTTGAAGGAGCTCCTGTAACAATTTGTGAATATGGTGTGACAGTACAATATTTACTGACCTAATCGATTACAATACATACTCGTATAACAGGCTTTCGTGGTTGTGGACAATTTTTGGATGTGTGTGCTAACTTTTTGCAATTAAAACAAAGCCCTGGACAATCTCTAGCGATATGGCCTAATTTTTTGCGATGATAATATTGAACTTCAGTACGATTGTTTCGTTGCAGTTTATCTAATTTTACTGGTTGTGTAAAATAAGGATTTTCTTTTCCTCTACTATTACTTAGCGTAGTGTATGTATTCGTTGATTGATTGTGTTTTATTCTGTTTATCTGGTTTTTATTAATTCTTTCGAAGTTTCTGATATCATCTAACAAATCATCTTCATCTTCATGAAATGTAGCTAATAGATGATTACTCAACTCTTTGGACCACAATCCTTCAACAACTTGTTCTTTCGTGGCGCGGAAGTTCGGAATGAGAATACGGCACAATCTTATTTTATCATGAAAATATATATTGACATCTTCTCCCCGCATTTGTATCCGTAATACCATGCTCTTCCGTCGATCTGGCATGCTTACTGTTTTACGAAATGCAACGTCGAATTCTGCCCATGTTCTGATTTCTTCCTGATTCCCGATGTACCCATTTCTTGCGGCTCCTATCAGATGACTTCGTGCTGTTTCTATCTTGAACTCATCAGGCCAGTGATGCAATGTTGCCGTCGCATAATAAAACATTTGTGTACCATGCATTTTGCTGCCCAGTTGCGTTGCGTTGCGTCAGGAACGGCTGCGAAGTAAATTTATTGAGTTGTGTAAGTCAATGCCAGATATTTTTGATAGTTGTTACAAAAAATAAAATGTATGTGTTTAAAGGGGCACACCAGTGAAAAAATGAAGTTAAGCTTATAAAGTAATTTTAAAAATTATAAGAATTTTGTTATCTGTTTCATATTTTTGTGACTTGTAGTATACGAGATATAGTCCAGTCAGGAGTGTCAAAAATTGATTGAAACCCAAGACTAAAGCCCGTCTGACACGATACAAAGTTTTGTACAAAATTTAATATTAAATTTTGATACGAAATATTATGATAACATTTTTTCCGAAAATTTAAATTTCTGTCTGACACGGTACTAAATTTTTGTAAAGAATTTTAATTCATAAGCATGCGTATACAAAACAATTTCGTAGAAACAGTGTAGAAATTACATACAATGACAGCATTTGAACCTGAAAATAATTCTATGAGCTAAGCGTGGTTAAGGATTTTTGTAGATGTAAAAATGAATAGTGATAGAAGAAGGCGTTTATTACTTGCAATAGCTGCTGCTGCAGTAACAAATATTCAAAAAATTGCCATTAAAAAGAAAATTTCAAAGGAGAGTTCAATATTCTCACGAATAAAAAATGGTTTCTTAGAAGAATACTAAATATGTTAAAGAAGAACTAAGAATCGAAGATCCTTTAGAATATCTATTCTATTAAATGAGCAAGGAATTGTATGTTTTTACGGTCATGCTATCTCGAAAACGGCTCTAACGATTTTCTCGAGAGTTGGTATATGAGAGGTTTTCAACCTCAGGAATCTAACGGACCAACTCAAATTTTCCAGAAAACTCGTTTTCAGCGAGTTTTTCGTTGTTCAAAAATACACTAGGCGACGCCTACTCGAATATTTTACTGTATACACTTCTGAGCGTATCTAATTGCCGCGCTGTGACTCTACCTATGACCATACGTATTAAATAAAATTTTTAATTCCCACATAAATTCTTACCTGATGTGAGGTGGTCAAAAACTCTACCTATGGCCATACCTATTAAATAAAATTTTTGATTCCCATATAAATTCTTACCTGATGTTAGGTGGTCAAAATCGGTACCTGTGGCCATACCTATTAAATAAAATTTTTGATTCCCACATAAATTCTTACCTGATGTGATCTGGTCAAGAATGGTACCTATGGCCATACCTATTAAATAAAATTTTTGATTCCCATATAAATTCTTACCTGATGTGAGGTGGTTAAGAATGGTACCTATGGCCATACATATTAAATTTAAAAAATTATTATCATATAAATTCTTACTTGATGTGAGGTGGTCTAGAATGGTACCTATGGTCATACCTATTAAATAAAATTTTTTATTCCCACATAAATTCTTACCTGATGTAAGGTGGTCAAAAACGGTACCTATGGCCATACCTATTAAATAAAATTTTTGATTCCCATATAAATTCTTACCTGATGTTAGGTGGTCAAAATCGGTACCTGTGGCCATACCTATTAAATACAATTTTTGATTCCCACATAAATTCTTACCTGATGTGAGGTGGTCAAGAATGATACCTATGGCCATACCTATTTAATAAAATTTTTGATTCCCATATAAATTCTTACCTGATGTGAGGTGGTCAAGAATGGTACCTATGGCAATACCTATTAAATAAAATTTTTGATAACCATATAAATTCTTACCTGATGTGAGGTGGTCAAGAATGGTACCTATGGCCATATCTATTATATAAAATTTTTGATTCCCATATAAATTTGTACCTGATGTGAGGTGGTGAAGAATGGTACCTATGGCCATACATATTAAATAAAAAAAATTATTATCATATAAATTCTTACCTGATGTGAGGTGGTCAAGAATAGTACCTATAGTCATACCTATTCCACATAAATTCTTATCTTATGTGAAGTGGTCAAAAACTCTACCTATGGCCATACCTAATATATAAAATTTTTGATTCCCATACAAATTCTTACCTGAAGTTAAGTGGTCAAGAATGGTACCTATGGCCATATCTAATACCGTACCAGATGTTTACCAAGATGAAGATTTTTTCCTTGAATATTTGGAAGCTTTTTATATTAGAAAATCTTCAAATTAGCTTTTAATACTTTTGGTTTTGGTTTTTCAAAAATTTATTAATCATTTGTTATTTTAAAATTTATTAGTAGTAGTAAATATCTTTAGTTTGCCTTTCGGCTTAAATCTATACATTTGCTTCCCTTAATTTGTGAAAATAATATATATAATAAATAATAAATAAATAATACAATAAATTGTTGATTTGATTTAATTCATTTCAGGGTTTTTCTCCTTTCTTCTACCGTTTTCATCCAGCATAGTCCACCTCCCGAGTCGTCCAGTACATCCTCCCTGCTTTTTTCTTCTTCCTTTAGTTCCCTACAGTCATATAAAAGATGTTCTAATGTTTCCCAGTCTTCCCCGCATAGTCTGCAACTTCTTTCTTCATCACTCTTCCAGTACTCGTTGGCTTTCTCTTCGTTCCCACATCTGTATCTTGCTATTTTTCTGATTTTCTCTATCTTTTCTCCCCTCAGGTAGCGTGGTATTCCGACGGTTCTTATTTCTTTGTACTTGGGGTTGTATCTGGATGTTTCTAATTTTTTTGTTCTCCACTGATTCTGAATTTCTATGCTTCTTTGTCTTATTGTTTCTGTCATATTATGTCCTCTTGCTCTCCCAATATCTATTTCTATTGTTGAATATCCATTGTTTTCGTAAAATTTCCTTCTCTTGCTCATACTCTCTCTTTTCTCATCTCTTTTTCTGATTTCTTTGAAACATTCCTCTATAATTTCTCCTTTTTGTCCTAACTGAATCTTTTCTTCAAATTTCATCGCTCTTCTTCCCGCTTCGATTTCCAAATTATCCCTTTTCATTTCTTCCATTGTAATATAGTTCGGGGTTGCTCTGTCTGTTCCAATTAGCCATCTTATATATGTGGTTTGAATTGCTTCCAACTTTTCCTGTTTTTCCCACCCCCATATTTCCGCTCCGTACATCATAATACTTTTGACTAATGCGTCAAATAGCATCAATCTGGTTTTTATGTATCCTTGGAATTTTCTCTCTCCTATGCTCCACGTTTCCTTGGCTGCTATGATTGATTTCCTTCTCAGGTCTCCAATTTGTGCTTCAGCCCCCCCATTGCTCTTGAACGTATATCCTAGGTACTTAAATTTAAAATTTATTATTTTGTATAATTTATTAAATAATATTTATTGTGTTAAAAATGTTTTAATTTTATTTCAACTAAGTAACCATTCCAACATCCTTTTAAGGGAAAATGGGACCCGATTTCTTTTTGTTTCTAGCCCTATAGATGGCACTGTCGTCGAACATCAGAAAAAATATTGAGTAGCTATTGTAATTTATGCTCTATAGATGTCGTAACAAAGTAGTTCAGATATTTAGCATAGAGGGACTCTCAATTTAGCAGCGGCTTTCGGTAGATAGAGGGCGCAATATTCTAACCTTATTTTTCCCGGGAATTACAAAATCCAAAAGTTTTTATTGTACTTTCCGCATAATACGTCACATGCACAAATAAGTATGTGTGTATTCATCATCTATAAATATAAATGGATATAACAAAACATAAAACAGTTTCTTTCAAATAATACATAAGATAATTTAAATAAATCCAATAATGATTGTAAAGACATCTAAAGTGGCGAAATTTGTAATCTATCTCGTTCGGGCTGGTAAAGAATGCTATTTTTTAAATGAAAAGTAACTTATTATATCATATTGTATCTCGCTGTAGGAAGTAATGAAAAAAAAACATTTATGTTTATAAGGTCATGGCATAAAATTTGTATTTAAAAATATATAATAAAATAACAACAATGAACTAATATAAATATTCAAGTAACAATGGCCGTCTATAACTGGTAAAAGATAATAATGAAATTCTCCGAATAAGTAGGAAGGAACCAAGAACCCTTGCAACATTGTAATAATTATATATGCTGGTTTAGCTTAACAACAATCAACAACAATATGTAGACAAAATAAATTTAAATGATTTATTTATTTAAGAATAAGTTCTGTATCATTTCACTCAGTGAATTTCACTGATGCTTATAAACTTCGATAGTAGGTACAAATAAGTATAAATATAATTTTTATGTTTATTTTATATACCTACCTACATCATTTTACATGGTGGTTATATTTTTACAATTCATTGGTCGAGTGAAAATATAAGAAGGGGGGGGGGGGATAGAACCCTTGCAACAATGTAACAATAATATTTGAGCTGCTTCAACCAACAAACAACGTAAGAAAGTATAGGCAAAACGTTCCAAGAATTAAATATTTAAATTGATATAATTCCACCTTATTGTTGTTATTTTTGTTGTTAAACAATTTTTGTAAAGGGACGCTATTGCTTATTTTTCAATATCTGCTGGTGCTACGTATAAAAGGCAATTATGTAAAATATAAAATTTTGTAGTAAATTGGCGGTCTGATTTAAGAAATACTTTCAATTAAAAAACGGATTACTCAAATTATGTTTTGACTGACAATTTTACTTTCTTATACACAGTATACATAAGTCCAGGTATCATGTAAAAATTTCGATACCGGGATTTTCACGGAAGACTACCTATGAGGCGAGAGGCAGACGCGGATCCAATATTGGCCGGTTGAAAAGCCGCGAGATCAAACTGCACTAATTCTTGTAAAATATAATCTCTCCGTATAAAATTGTTAGCGTACGGCCTTGATTGATATTTTTCTTTTAAATATTTGCACAATAATTTTTATTATAAAATGTGACGTAATATGGCTATAAAAATCCAAAAAAATATTTAACTCAAAATATCTCTGAAACCGGACCCTCAATATTAAAAAAAAATTTATATGTCATACAGTTATTATTCCCGAACGTATGGATGTAAAGCTTTTAAAAAATAATCCTCAGGATCACATATAAAAAATATAAAAAACACCAAAAATTATTTTTTTCAAATTTGGCATTTGTGTTGAGTGCATTAGTTTATATGAGAACATTGTAGTTTAACAATGTTTTTTGTTTTTTATTCTGAACTTTAAAATAGTTTAGAACATTTTTTTTACAAAACCGGACCCCCAATTTCATTCTAATTTTTATAAATGTTGTGTAATACTATTGCACTTAAAACACTCCAAAATTTTATCAAAAGTAATCCTAACTAATTTTTGAAATACTTTGAATTCAAGCAAGTGCAACGGATTATGCTAATTATGTTTTGACTGACAATTTTTAATTTTTTCGTGCTGACGATATGGTTTATTTTGCATTATTTATATTTAATTATACTTTTAAAGTACAAGTGTAACGGATTTCGTAAATTATGTTTTGATTGAAATCCTTCGAATTCAAACAAGTGTAATAAAAAGAGTATCTATCCCATATTCTGAACATATCCAGCGTAGTTTCAATAAAATGTGTAAAACTTGTTTTTATCTTGTTTATCTATTATTTATATTTTTCTTTTAAATATTCACACAATAATTTTAATATTGTTAAAACGTATTTTACAATAAAATGTGACGTAATATGGCAATTAAAATCCAATAAAAATATTTAACTCAAAATATCTCTGAAACCAGACCCCCAATATTTTTCAAATTTTTATATGTCATACAGTTACTATTCCCGAACGTATGGTTGTAAAGCTTTTAAAAAATAATCCTCAGGGTCACATCTAAAAAAAAATAAAAAACACCAAACAAATTTTTTTCCAAATTTGGCACTTGTGTTGAGAGTGCATTAGTTTATATGAGAACATTGTACCTAGTTTAATTTTGTTTTGTTTTTTATTCTGAACTTTAAAATAGTTAGAATTTTTTTTTACAAAACTAGACCTCCAATTTAAATCTAATTTTTATAAATGTTGTGTAATACTATTGCACTTAAAACACTCAAAAATTTTATCAAAAGTAATCCTGACTAATTTTTGAAATACTTTGAATTCAGGCAAGTGCAACGGATTACGCAAATTATGTTTTGACTGACAATTTTTAATTTTTTAGAAGCTGACGATATGATTTATTTTGCATTATTTGTATTTAATTATACTTTGAAAGTAAGTACAAGTGTAACGGATTTCGTAAATTATGTTTTGACTGAAATAATTCGAATTCAAACAAGTGTAATAAAAAGAGTACCCCATATTCTGAACATTTCCAGCGTAGTTTCAATAAAATGTGTAAAACTTGTTCTTATCTTGTTTATCTATTATTTATATTTTTCTTTTAAATATTTACACAATAATTGTTATTATTGTTAAAACGCATTTTACAATAAAATGTGACGTAATATGGCAATAAAAATCCAATAAAAATATTTAACTCAAAATATATCTGAAACCAGACCCCCAATATTTTTCAAATTTTTATATGTCATACAGTTACTATTCCCGAACGTATGGTTGTAAAGCTTTTAAAAAATAATCCTCAGCGTCACATCTAAAAAAAATAAAAAAACACCAAAAAATATTTTTTTCCCCCAAATTTGGCATTTGTGTTGAGTGTATTAGTGTATATGAGAACATTGTAGTTTAACAATGTTTTACTGTTTTTTATTCTGAACTTTAAAATAGTTAGAATTTTTTTTTACAAAACCAGACCTCCAATTTCATTCTAATTTGTATAAATGTTGTGTAATACTATTGCACTTGAAACACTCCAAAGTTTTATCAAAAGTAATCCTAACTAATTTTTGAAATACTTTGAATTCAAGCAAGTGCAACGGATTACGCAAATTATGTTCTGACTGACAATTTTTAATTTTTAGAGCTGACGATATGGTTTATTTTGCATTATTTGTATTTGATTATACTTTTAAAGTACAAGTGTAACGGATTTCGTAAATTATGTTTTGACTGAAATACTTCGAATTCAAACAAGTGTAATAAAAAGAGTACCCCATACCCATATTCTGAACATTTTCAGCGTAGTTTCAATAAAATATGTTAAACTTGTAGTAATATTGTTTATCTATTTATATTTTTCTTTCAAATATATACACAATAATTTTTATTATTGTAAAAACGTATTTTACAACAAAATGTGTCGTAATATGGCAATAAAAATATTTAACTCAAAATATCTCTGAAACCAGACCGCCAAAATTTACGTTTCGTGAAATAGTCAAAACATTATCATCTCATGATATTATCCTTGGTGATTAGAATTGAAAATGTTAATAGGTATCTATTAGTATGTACCTATTTGAAAAGAGGCATCATACAACAGGTACATATTGAAAGAACATTTGTGGCTTTTTGTCAGAAATAGTTATGTATTTTTAGTTAAAAAAGAATTTTTTGATAGGTATCTAGAATTTAACTTAGGCAAAAACGTATTAATATCGGCTATCGATCGAAGAACCTTGTTTTAAATTAAAATTCTTAAATTTAAAAAACTTCTTATTAGATTATTCTGTAATAAAATAAATATTCCTATCTTTAGAAAGCTCTACATTTCTACTAGTGCTAATATTTAATTTTTTATGCGAAAAAAAAATGCAATTTTTGACAAAAAAACAATGGAGTAAAAAACTTCAAAATACTTTACTTTTATTGCATATGAGTCGTTAAAATTATAAATTCACAAAACCTTTAATTTATAAAAAATATAGTTTCTTATCTCAAATAATATTTTCTTTGTAGTAATGATGTATAAAATTAACTTATTTGGAATATACAAATGGAGAATAATATAGTAAACTAAACTAGCTTCGACTTCGAGTAATCGTGCCGGGCGAAGCAAATACCTTACCCTCTTCCTTATCTATTACTGAGAATTTCTGAAGGGGAACATTTTCTACAACTGTCACCGAAACACGTGCTCATATTGAAACAGACAGTAGTTCGTCCTTTCAACACGGGTCGAATATGTCACCACCAAACAGGCTTAAGTACATTGCAGTTTGTCAATTGTTTTAATAATTTATTTTAATGTTTTCATAAGAGAAAATCATGAGACAAAAATTGGAATCGCTTAAATATTAGTTATTCTATGTAAAACAATTTTTGACACAAACATTTTCTTTGCTGTCTGTTAGATAAAAAATATTATTTGCATTTTTTCTAAATATCTCCTGTGTGTTGAGTTTACTTTTAACCAAATTTTTGTGTGTAATAATTGAAGCAATATTACAGAACATATATTAATTTCAACAAAGTTGGGGGTCTAGTTTTAGAAATATTATTTATTTTAGCACTTTATAAAACTGATAAAAAAAAATAAAAAACATAAGTATACTACAGTGTCTTCATACATATCAACGCATTTCAGGTAAATTTGAAATTTGAAAAAAAAAATTTGTTTAGTGCGCTTTTTATTTTTTTAGGGATGACCCTTGTGTTCCTTTTTGATTACTTTGATATCTATATATTGGGAAAGACCTATTATACAACATATAAAAATTTGAAGAAAGTTGGGGGCCTGCTTTTAGAGATATTTTGAGTTAAAAATTTGTATTCGACATATATTGTTATATTACGTCACGTTTTTTATAAAATCTGTATAAATCAATGAAAACAATTATTATGTAAATATTTGAAGAAAATAAATAAGTAAATAAGTAACACATACGTTATAAACTAAATTTTGTTGAAGCTACGCTCGAAAGATTCAGAACGTAGGGTACTCTTTTCCCTTAAATAGGTAGATCAAAAAATAAATTCACAAAAAAATCACAAAAATGATGTTTAAAGAAAATTTTATAATTTATTTTCATCGGGGATAGATAAAAGTTAAGATGACCGGAAAAATATATACATGCAATTTTTAGTAATATAGCATAAGATAAGATATAAAACAAAGCAAGAGTTTGGCTAATGAGACCAGATCGTAGATCGGCATCCCGATATTAGATATTTTATAAGGCTAAACTAGTGAACAGTTTGACATTTCGTACAAGAAATTAGAACACGTCCTAAATATTTCGTACAAAAACTTAATATAAAGAGACTTTGTACAAAATTTCATACAAAGTCCGTCTGACACGATCCATTATATTTCGTATCAAATTTTAATATTAAATTTTATACAAAACTTTGTATCGTGTCAGACGGGCTTTATACATAACCAAGTGAAATTTGGCATGTGAGTAGTTAAGAACATACAGAAACAAAAAAAATCTCCCCACCTCGGTATGCTCCGCTGCCCAAAAAAAATTTCAATTTAAACTCAAAATTTTCTTGTAACAATCAAAGATTTTGGAAAACGGTTGTGACACGGTGAAAGCTGAGGAAATTTGTAATCAAAATTGTCCTTGAAATTTTTTTCATAAGTAGCACCGTTTATAGTCCAGGGAATTTACTATAAAAATGCCTCAAACTTCGGACAAACTGCAACAAAAGCTTTCGCGACGGAATCCAATACAGAAAAATGTGCTTTTTAACATATCAAAAGTTTCCGAAAATCACCGCACCATTGAAATTTTGAAAAAATGACCGCTATTTCTGGTTTTTTAAGTTTAACTCATCTTTAGCTTATCATTACGAGAAAAACATTTATATGACGTTATAGAGCACAAAATTCTGTATAAAAATGATGCATGAGATTTTTATGTCAGTTAACCTGTTTTCGAAAAAATAATAAAAATGCGTTTAGGAAATTTTCAGTTATTTAAATCAAGTGGTAGTATTTTCTCTTAACACAATAATGACTGCCATATTTTAACGGACAAAAATATCGCCATCCGGTTTTCAGAATATGATTTCTATAACAATTTTCTATAATACCCATTATTTTTATAATTTTTGAGGTTCTCAATTAGTCACAAATTGGAAATTTTCTTAAAGTAAAATTAGATAAAATTTAGTAATTTTTATGTTTATTCAGCTGTTATTTCGGGATGGATTCAGATATTAACTTCCGGTCTTAAACATATAAAAGAAAAAGGTTTTACATATCCTATACTGAAAACCGGAAGTATTTATTGTATTCCGTTCCCAAACGCGAGTTGATTAAAATCAACCAATAAAAACTTACAAATATGTCTTTGTTTTCCTTTGGTCAAAAGTTTTCAAAATTCCGCTTAACTAAGGACCTCAAATTTTTTATAAATAATGCTCCTTATAGAAGAATGTTTGAGAAATCTAATTATTTTTTCGAAAACAGGTTAACTGATAAAATCCATGCATCATTTTTATAGAGAATTTTGTGCTCTATAACCTCATATAAATATATTTCTCGTAATGATAAGCTAAAGATTAGTTAAACTTGAAAAACCAGAAATAGCGGTCATTTTTTCAAAATTTCAATGGCTTCTGGTCCGGTGATTTCCGGAAACTTTTGATAAGTTAAAAAGCACATTTTTCTGTATTGGATTCCATCGAGAAAGCTTTTGTTGCAGTTTGTCCGAAGTGAAATCATAAATTTCCTGGACTATTAGACACCAGCCGTTTAATAATCGAATGACTTGAGATTTTTCTGTATAGTAGGCGCTACATTCAGAATGACGTAATAAATTCGCCGCTACAGAATGAATGTGGTATAACTTTATTAAAGAACATCATTTTGTAAAGATAAAAATTGCATTTTATTCGTCAAGGCTTCCACTTTCAGTTGCACTAATAACATTTGAATTTCCGACCCTGCTATAACGAGAAAATTGCTTTTTAAAGAATCATAACTCAGTATTAGAAGGTATTCAAAGAATTCTCAATATTTGCAATATCAATGAATGAAATTGTAAATTTGTAGAGGATTATCTTCACCAAATCATCCCCAATCACATGCAACTATTTGGAGGGTTGTGTGTTTTACTGACCGACATACGAACAGGAAAATTACGTAATCCAAGATTAAAATCCAGGACTAATCCTACAACCTACAATAAAATCTAATAAGAATATTACCCCTATGAAAAACGAAATCAGAAAATTATAGTAAAAGAATTACTTTTACCTTCAAATAAAGTAAATATTGATGAGAGCATACATACAAATACAATTGTCACATGTGCACCAATCTTTATTTCCCATTATTGCTGCATTTACTTTATTGCTGTCATTAACTAATTCGTTTTTAATTTCACTATCAGAAAACTCAGGTTGAAATTTATAAGGTTCTAGCGATTCAGCCATCATAACAATAGTTACTACTACTGCTACTGCTCCAAATAGGAGTAAAACTGTATGCAATAGTATACGCGCACAGAAACTAGTCAGTCACGATGACGTCACGCGTGAAACTTTGAAACCAAATAACTCGATAACTACAAACAATAAACAGGTTTTGTAAACGGTATAAATATCCTAATTTTTAAATAAATTTTCTGTATAAAAATTAAAAAATGACTTTCACCATCGGTGTACCCCTTTAATTATATGCATTGCAGTTGCACAATAGTATATCATCAAATATTGTTGCGTAAATCAAATATTAACTTCAATTTCTCCAATAACTTGTGCCGGCTTTTAGAATCATATTTGTCTGAAAGACAAAATTATGTAAATTTATATGGACATAAATCTGCGCCATTTACAACAACATCAGGAGTTCAGCAGGGTTCCAACCTTGGCCCACTGCTATTTATATTGTTCATAAATGATATCACTAGCTGTATTCAGTATTCCAAGATATTACTACATGCAGATGACCTAAAAATATTTAAAACTATCAATTCCGTCAATGATTGTTTGGAGTTGCAGTCTGATGTTGAAAGCTTATTAAAATGGTCTGAGTCTTCCCAACTGCTCTTCAATTTCAATAAATGCAAAGTTCTCACATACTATACATTTCAACTATCATATGAATCAAAATATTTTGGCACATGTTGATAATTTCAAAGACTTAGGTGTGATATTTGATCCTAAACTTAAATTCGATATCCATGTAACACATATTTGTAAAACGTCATATAAAAATCTTGGTTTTGTAATACGAAGTTCACATTCATTTAAAAATATAAGCACAATTATGAAACTTTATTATTGTTATGTTCAATCAAAACTAGAATATTGTGTACAAATCTGGAATCCATGTTATACCAAATATATAACTGAGATTGAGAAGATACAAAAGAAATTACTAAGATACTGCTGGTATAAGAAATTTAATGTTTATTCTTTTGACATAAGTTATAACTCCACGCTTAGTGAATTTAATATTTGTAGTCTTCAATCACGAAGAAATATTTTGTCTGTTTCGTACTTATATAAAATTATACACAATCTTATTGATGATATGTCCTCATTAAATAGAATAAATTTTAACGTATCACGATTTTGTTCCAGACAACATATTACCTTCGTGATACCACTTTGTGTAAGAAATTATCAATTTCAATCGCCTATAATTAAAATGTGCAAAATAGTTAATAATTTATGTAGAAATATTGATATTTTTAATGATAGCATGTTTACCATTCAAAGAAAATTGGTTATGTCGTTCCAGAATTGTTTAGTTCTGTAATTGTTTCAAGATTTATTTATTTTTTTGTATATGTATACTGATGGTTAATTATGCATTTTTTATAATTATTTAGTAATAATTCTGTAACTCTTCTCTACCGATTTAATAATGTTTTTGTGTTTATTATGTTAGTTTATGTTCTCCCTCTGTAATTGGGATTTATATCCTGTTGAGTGGAAATAAATAAATAAATAAATTAAAGAACAAGTTTTATAAAACATGATTTTTTCGCACGCGTCCAAATTTAGTAAAACGAGCCCTCGGGCGAGTTTACTAAAGGACAAGTTTAGTGTCCTCAAGAATTTTAAAGCCTCGGCCAAAAATTCTGTCGGACACTAAACAGACATTTCGCAGCCTAGGTATAAACAAATAACTATTGCAGACTCGAAACAGTTTGCAAATTTGGGGAGCACATACTAAAGAAACTTTTATTTAAAGTTGTTGCTATGGAGTTAATAAGTGCAGTTTAAAACTTCAAAATTTAATAATAATATTTATGTTTAATGTCACATTTACTAACAAAAAAATCACTTATATATGTTTGTAAAACTAAAACATAAATAATAAGCTTTTTACTTAAAAAGATATAGAATTTACTTTAATTAATTTGAACGAACAAAATATTTATTATAACAGTATTAAAGTAGATACGAGTAATTAATAATTGTCAACAGACAATGAAACTATTCTTAAAATGTGTATCTCTTACCACATGAGTTCACCATTCCTGACGCTGAAATTAATCATAACAAGCTGGTTATATTTTAATTCTGTTTTCCTGTTTCCTCTGTTTGTCTGTTTCCGTTTCTGTCTCTCGCCTGGGCAATACAGGTCAATTAAAAAAAACTATGAGCATATCTGGCAAGCTGGTGCAGCGTGGAGTTTAGCACGAACACGAATGAGTTTATAAACAAGTAGGAGAACGACTACGAGTATTATTGTGCAACAGTCAAACATATAGCGGAAAACTGGGCTGCGTGAAGTTAGCGAACAAAATATGCATTTATAAAAAATTAATACTGAAACAGTTTAGTATTGTGTTAGTATAGTTTTGTAACCCGTATGAAACAATTTATATTATTTTAGTTTCTGCAAAATATTCATTTTTTATATTGTCCGCCAAATTCACACTTAGAAAGCATTTTACCGAAAGTTATAATTTTTTTCTAGCAAATCGTTAGTATATTGTTTTGTAAGCATATTAAAAGTAACTAATTATCATTTATTTAGCCGTAATTACAAAATTAAATTATACCGCTAACATCACGCTTTGAAAGCATATTACCGAAAGTTATAATTTTTTTCTAGCAAATCGTTAGTATATTGTTTGTATTGTTTTGTAAGCATATTAAAAGTAACTAATTATCATTTATTTAGCCGTAATTACAGAATGAAATTCTACCGCTAACATCACGCTTTGAAAGCATATTACCGAAAGTTATAATTTTTTTCTAGCAAATCGTTAGTATATTGTTTGTATTGTTTTGTAAGCATATTAAAAGTAACTAATTATCATTGATTTAGCCGTAATTACAGAATGAAATTCTGCCGCTAACATCACGCTTTGAAAGCATAATACCGGAAGTTATAATTTTTTTTGCAAATCTTTAGTATATTGTTTGTATTGTTTTATAAGCATATTAAAAGTAACTAAATATCATTGATTTAGCCGTAATTACAGAATGAAATTTTTTTCTAGCAAATCGTTAGTATATTGTTTTGTAAGCATATTAAAAGTAACTAATTATCATTTATTTAGCCGTGATTACAAAATGAAATTCTACCGCTAACATCACGCTTTGAAAGCATATTACCGAAAGTTATAATTTTTTTCTAGCAAATCGTTAGTATATTGTTTGTATTGTTTTGTAAGCATATTAAAAGTAACTAATTATCATTGATTTAGCCGTAATTACAGAATGAAATTCTGCCGCTAACATCACGCTTTGAAAGCATAATACCGGAAGTTATAATTTTTTTTGCAAATCTTTAGTATATTGTTTGTATTGTTTTGTAAGCATATTAAAAGTAACTAAATATCATTGATTTAGCCGTAATTACAGAATGAAATTTTTTTCTAGCAAATCGTTAGTATATTGTTTTGTAAGCATATTAAAAGTAACTAATTATCATTTATTTAGCCGTGATTACAAAATGAAATTCTACCGCTAACATCACGCTTTGAAAGCATATTACCGAAAGCTATAATTTTTTCTAGCAAATCGTTAGTATATTGTTTGTATTGTTTTGTAAGCATATTAAAAGTAACTAATTATCATTTATTTAGCCGTAATTACAGAATGAAATTCTACCGCTAACATCACGCTTTGAAAGCATATTACCGAAAGTTATAATTTTTTTCTAGCAAATCGTTAGTATATTGTTTGTATTGTTTTGTAAGCATATTAAAAGTAACTAAATATCATTGATTTAGCCGTAATTACAGAATGAAATTCTGCCGCTAACATCACGCTTTGAAAGCATAATACCGGAAGTTATAATTTTTTTTGCAAATCTTTAGTATATTGTTTGTCTTGTTTTGTAAGCATATTACAAGTAATTAATTATCATAGATTTATAGTCCAGTCAATTTAGATCAAAAAAGGTCTTCGCCTAGAAAATTTTGGAGAAGTATTTTTTTCTTTCATCCGGTATGTTTTTTTGGAGTGCTTTCCTGCTTAAAAAGTTATAACCGAAAAACCATGAAAAAACAGTTTTTTTTCGGTTTTTCCCTTGTTGGTAGAAGATGAATCTTATTTGAAAAAATTATTACACCAAATTAAAGTAGAGAAATTTTCCAACATTTTCTATAAAAAAGAAGATGATTAGTTCTTGAGAAAATCGTTAAAATATAATTGTGCAATTTCTAGTCATTTTAAGTAAAACCGTAATTTTGTGTTTTTAAACAAAAACTGCTTTTATTTTTGAATGCATCAAGATATCGATCAAACATAATTTCTAGAGAAAATAGTGAAATTTTAGTATTTTTGTGTTTATTGAGTTGGCATTTCTAAACGCATTAAAATATTGACCTGCGGATTCCTGCATATTAGATTCTCCAAACAATTATCTATAGGGTACCTACTTTGTATTAATTTTATTTTAAAGCCTTTTTCAAATCAATGTTAAATATTTTTACCTCGGAAAAATAGTATAATTTTAAAATTATTTTTTTATTTATTTTAGGGATCAAAATATTGACATGTTTCTTACAGAAAAATCCAAGGAATGTTATCGAATCGAATCGAGTTTCAAGTCAATATTTTGAGCCGTTCAGAAACTACAGTTAATCAAACACAATAAATAAAAATAATTTTAAAATTTTACTATTTTTCCGAGGAAAAAATATTTGAACATCGATTTGACTAAGGCTTTAAAATAAAATTCAAACAAATTACCTTATCGAGATATATTTGGAGAATCTAATGCAAGAATCCGCAGGTCAATGTTTTAATTCGTTTAGAAATGCCAACTCAAGAAACACAAAAAGTACTAAAATTTCACTATTTTCTCTAGAAATTATATTTGATCTGTGGCTAAACTAGTGCTCCCGAAATGTTGAAAATTATCTACATAATAAAAAATATCTAAGGAATCGAATGTTGAAGACCGTAAGTCGATATCTTGATTCATATAAAAATAAAAGCAGTTTTTGTGTAAAAAACAAAATTACGGTTTTACTATGACTTGAAATTGCTCAATTATATTTTAACGATTTTCTCGAGAAATGTTTATTTTAGCATAAATTCTTTTTTATGGAACATGTAGGAAAATTTCTCTAGTTTAATTTGGCGTATTTTTGAAAAAAGTTTTACTCTCTACCAAATACAAGGAAAAACCCGAGGAAAACCTGGTTTTTCGCTGTTATAACTTTTTAAGCAGTAAATTTATAAGGTGGCAAACCTGAAATTTGTGTTCAGCACCCCAAAAAACACATAGGACGAAAGAAAAAGTACTTCTCCAAAACTCCAAAACAGGCAGAATCCTAAATTTACTGGACTATTAGATGTATTTGCAGAGAAAAGAATTCCCGCTAAATTTTCACGATTTCAAAACATGATGCCTAATTTTCCAGTGTTAATTATATTCTATAAATCATGATTTATCAGGATTTTTTTCTTTTATTTTGTTCTTGTTAGGAGTTTGTCTCAGATTTACAAAATCAGGAACCCTTATGGCGAGACTCCGTTGTCCATTCGTCCCGTTTATAACAGAGAATCAGTTAATTATAGAATATTGACACGTGATAAAATAGTAGGTGTTTGATTTATGCCGTAGATAATCCGAATGTCAAATTTTTATTTTCTTATTTCACAACCCTAGGAGGGACAGAAACAAAACAAAAAAATCGATTTTTTTAAATTGGCACGTTATATCGTTGCAAAAAGCACATTTCAAAGAATCTAAAAATATTCTTTTAAACTTTTTTCAACGAGTTTTTGATAAAAATGTACCTATCAAAAATACTCCTCGCTGTACTCCGATAGTACTAAGACTCAAATTTTGAAAAAGAAAGAGGTATACTTAATAATACATAACATAATAGGTTACTTTCTTTACAAGCTAAAACATAAAATTTTAACAATGGCTGAAGGATTATTATAAATAAAACACAATGCTGGGATGCAGTCAATTTATTAAAATTTAAAGATCCATTAACCTAGCCCACTAATATTAAAATTTATTAAAAATAAGTATGCTGGGACAATGTGCTGTATATTTATATTAAATATGCTGTCTCCGTTTTCCATTATTTTCAAAATTTCAAATGATCGGCCAACTATATGTAAAATTGCAGTTCTATGAAATCTAAATTTTAAAACTAAATGCTTATGTGAATGAGGCTTTATTATTCTTAAAAGATACCAGATACAAAAATATTTATAAAATACCGATTGTAGGTAATAATCACATAATCTTTCATTTAAAAAAAAAAACTTGTCTTAAATTAAATATTTATCGAAATATTTGAAAAAAGTACTACTTCCGGTTTGTAGATTGAAACCAAAAATAGGAGGTGCACAACTAGATGCTATAACAGTCTTAAATACAAAATTTCAACTTTCTACGTCTAACCGTATGCGACAAACATACGTACGTCCGTAGGTACAGACGTCACGACGAAACTTGTCATAATGGATTCAGAAAAGGTCAAAGCGGATTTTCCATCAAAATCTGAAAACCGAAATTTTTCGCGATTACAATACTTCCTTTTTACTATGTACAAGGAAGTAAAAAGTGACCTCGCTATATTACAAATTGGCCCTTCAGTAACACCTACACTGTTCATATTTTATATATGGTTAGTTAAAAGATGAGAGTCTTTTGTTTTGGTAATACATTAACAAAAACAGTCTATTTTGTCAATTTTTTATAATTTTTTTAATCAGTTGTGTAATTTTTTTGACAAAATATTTTCACAACGCTCTTATGACCAATGTAAGGAATCGACTATTTAAATCAAAACTTATTATTATGCATTAATATAGCCAAAATCACAAATTCTGATTCCATATCCGCAATATTGCTAAAAATAAAAATCTGAAATTTTACATGTGTAAATGATAAACCATTGTTTAATTGAAAAATTCATACAATATATTGTTGCGACAAAAATTAGAGAAAAGCAGAATTAATTTTACTTTATAATATTACAAATCGTAGTTTATTAATGCAGATTAATTATTTTAAAAGACTATTAAAGTATTTCAAAAATATAGCTTCCTAGCACTCTAGAGTCATCTTTTAACTAACCATTATATATAAAATATGAACAGTATAGGTGTTATAGCAGGGGTACAATTTGTAATATAAGAAGGTTACTTTTTCACTAGGTATATTTTTGTCACAAGTGTACCGCCTTAAACATTTACATTTTTGCGTATATCTAGCCACCTATGCATTTTTGTGGAAAAACAAAAACATTTCTAAAATGGCAACTAAAAGAGGCAACTTTTGTCTAATTTAACCAACTTCGTATCTCTTATGGTTCTCTAACTTCTCTCCTAACCTAACCTAACTATGGTAGATAATATAACAATAATGTTTCATGTGTAAATAAATGAGTTCTCACTGATGCTAAAGTGATACCAGTACTACTTAAAAAATAAAGAAGCATCTCTTAGGACTGGAAAACTACTCATCGACGTAGAATGTTTTTCTTTTTAAAATTCCGTTTTCCACTAAGGTTTTAATAAAAAATATATCCATTATTTTAAGCTTAACGATTAATGTGATAAATAAACAGTTTAAGCATCGAGTACGAAACTAACATGTGAGCATAATCCTTCACCTTTTAACTATCTCACTAGTTACCATAATTACATCCTTGAAGCTAATTTCATCCACAATGCTTATCACACGATAAGTATCTCGATTCTCCTTCCTTCACAGATGCAATCCCTCAACCGTCAGTCCTTACATAACTAATCCTCATTTGCAACATCAATGAGTGCGCGTCAATTCCTTCATCATCCGGTCGCTCGGTTTCGGGAGGTGCAGGGAGGTGGTTGTGATCACTTTACACTACCAGACGTAGAAGGCAACCTTACAAGATGCGAAGTCAAGTAAGTAAGCAGAGAGGTGCTTGCTTGTAATTAGTGAGTTAAGGACTACCACGGAGTAGAGAAGACGAAGTTCTTAGGGTTTCGGAACGAAGAGAAGGGGGAAGAGAGTGGAAAATGGCGGAGGGTAAAGCAGAATTTTTCATTCCAATAAGCACAATAAAAATTTAATGTGACAAAGGAAATTAAAGTATTTGACAATATTTTGAAAAATAAACATATGCACCAAAAAATAAAAAAATCTGGTGTGGTCACCAAACGACTACTACTGTATGAACTCGTGTAATTATTGCACCGGTTTGTAGATTGAAACCAAAATTATATTGGCTTATTAAGAATCGTATAAAAACCTTAAATACATAATTTTCAATTTTAATGTTTGATATTTTATGAGTTATCGTGAACGAAAAAATTGTAACACACGGCGTAATGAGCGAACGGACACACACAAACACACACGCACCACACACACACACACACGCGCGCGCGCGCACACACACGCACACACACACACACACACACACACACACACACACACACACACACACACACACACACACAGACAACATGTCGAAAATGTTAAATTCTTACTCTAGGGAATGTGCTTATTCACCAAAAACTCACACTCGAAAATTTAGATCCATCACAATACCCCCCTTATAGAATATGAGGCGGGAGGTAAAAATAACGAAATAAATGTTTTATTTTATCATTTACAAAACAAAATAGATACCTACACAAAAAATTCAAAGTAAACAAATACTTAGGTATATTATTCATCTTAAATTTCTGATTACCTACATGAAAGATTCATAATAAACCTTGTTAGTGTTAGAATGCAATGAATTATTTTATGAATTCAGTATGTTTTGTAAAAATAACAAAATATTAATATAATGATTTTTGGATTGTAGTAGTCATTGAAATAATAAATATAGATTGTGAATATTTTGACTTGTCACTGAAAATATATTTTACAGAATTTTCAGGTTTCATGAGATATTTCTAACAGGTTATGGGCCCAGTGTACGCAGCGTAAAGATTAAAATATGGCAGATACAAAAATTTCCATTACAAAGCTAAATAATAGTAATTATCAAGTATGGAAATATAAGGTGGAGTTACTATTAATAAAGGATGATTTATGGGATGTTGTAAGTAAAGCCAGACCCAGTGTTCCAAGTGCTGAGTGGTTAGCAAAAGACGGAAAAGCGCGTGCCACTATAGGTCTTCTAATAGAAGATAATCAACTTATTCATGTTCGAAGGAAACTTCTGCAAAGGGATCTTGGGAATCATTGCAAAAATATCACCAAAAATCTACATTATCGAATAAAGTAACATTGTTAAAGAAACTTTGCAATTTAAGGTTAAAAGAAGAAGGCGATATGGAAGCTCATATAAACACTATGGAAGATTTAACAGATCAATTAACAGCATTAGGGGAAGAAATTGCGGATCCACTAATGGTTGCATTACTTTTAAGTAGTCTGCCAGATACGTATGGGACATTAATAACAGCTCTTGAAACCAGACCTGAAGCAGATCTAACACGGAATTTAGTAAAGAACAAACTTATTGAAGAATACACTAGAAAGAACGTATCAAATATCAAAGTTTTTCAAGATAGTGAAAAGGCACTGAAAACTAATGTAGCTCTAAATAAACATCAAACAGAAAAACACAAACTAAATTGTTTCTTCTGTAAGAAAACTGGTCACTTAAAAAGAGAATGTCGAAAATATTTAGCGTGGAAAGAAAAGAACCCTCATCAAAAGGCAAATGTAGTAAGTATTGAAAATAATACTTATCCACATATATGTTTTGTCTTTAATAGTAGCAAAATGAATAATGGTTGGTACATCGATTCGGGTGCAACAACACATATGTCTAGTGATAGAAATTTTTATATTAAGTTTAATCCAAATGTGAAAGAAAAGATATTACTTGCTGACGGAACTATAATTCTCTCTGAAGGCATAGGAGATGGAATATTACGGTGTAATGACGGAACAAATAATATTTTAAGAATATTAGTTAAGGACGTTATGTATGTGCCGACGTTGAAAGGAAATCTACTATCAGTACGTAAGTTAACTAAAGCAGGAATGAAGGTAAATTTTACATCAGATAAATGTACAATTGTAAATAATGACAGAAATCTTGCTACTGCAACTATTAAAGATCAATTATATGAACTAGATATAGTACATGAAGTTAATTATAATGTATTGTGTGATAATTACCAGAAATCAGACTGCATACATACGTGGCATCGTAGACTAGGACATCGAGACATCAAAGCTATCAGATTATTAGTAAATAAGCAAATGGCTACTGGAATTAATATAAAGGAATGTGGAAAATTTGATTCATTTACATGCGAATGTTGTATTAAAGGAAAAATGACATCAATATCTTTCCCAAAGAAATCTGAAAGCAAAACTTCAGAAATATTAGAATTAATTCACACAGACGTATGCGGCCCTATGCAAACAGTAACCCCAGGTAAGAAAAAATATATACTAACTATTATTGATGATTATAGTCGTTACACCAAAATATACTTACTGGGGCAGAAGTCTGAAGTAAAAGAAAAAGTTAAAGAATATATTTACGAAGTAAAAGTAAAATTCGGTAGAACACCAAAGAAAATTCGTTCAGATAGAGGAGGTGAGTACATTGATCATCAGTTTAAAGAATTCTTAAAGAAGGAAGGAATACGAACTGAAACTACAGCACCATACACTCCAGAACAGAATGGAACGGCAGAAAGAAAACATAGGTACTTATTAGAAATGACTCGCTGTATGATGATTGAAGCAAATCTACCTAATCGTTTTTGGGGTGAAGCAGTACAGACCGCAACTCACACACAAAACAGATTATCGACTAAAGCTAGTGAAGTCACGCCATATGAAAGATGGCATAAAAGAAAACCAAATTTAAGTTATTTCAGAATATTTGGATCTAAAGTTTATGTTTTAATCCCAAAAGAAAAAAGACATAAACTGGAAAGAAAAGCTGTGAAAATGACTTTCGTTGGATATGAGGAAGGATCTAAAGCATACAGACTTCTTAATGAGGAAACAAATATGATAACAATAAGTCGAAATGTGCGATTTATTGAAGATAAAGAACATAAAGAAACAGAAAAAGAAAACATTAAAGAAGATTCACCAACTACAGAGCAAATGACTGAGAAACAAAGTGAAGTATTGATATCAATGGAACAAGATAATTCGATTATAGAAACAGATATACCAGAAATGGAAGAGAATATGACTTCTATTATAGAAGGGGAAACAGAAGATTTAATAACAGAAACAGAATCTATCAGACGTTCCACAAGAAGTAATAAAGGAGTACCACCATCAAGATTAAATGAAATTAAAGCGGCAATTGAAGATCAACACGCTGAAGAACCTAAAAATAGAAAAGAGGCAATGAAAAGTATTTATGTATCAGAATGGATAAAAGCTATGGATGAAGAAATAGAAGCAATGAGAAAGAATGGTACATGGGAATTATCTCGTTTACCGCCAAATAAGACAGCAGTTCGAAGTAAATGGGTGTTCAAAATGAAACGTAATGAGCAAGGAGAAATTTATCGTTTCAAGGCTCGTTTAGTAGCTCAAGGGTTCTCACAAAAATTTGGACAAGATTACGATGAAGTTTTTGCCGCTGTTGTGAAACAAACTACATTTAGAACGCTACTTACAATTGCTGGAAAAACTAATATGAAAGTAAAACAATATGATATAGAAACAGCGTATTTAAATGGAGATCTTGAACATGAAGTGTATATGAAACAGCCTGAAGGATACATATATGGAGATTCTGATGTAGTATGCAAATTAAATAAAAACATTTATGGTCTCAAGCAAGGTGCTAGAGAGTGGAATAAGAAATTAAATAATGCTTTAATAGAATATGGTTTTCATCGAAGTATTAATGATCCATGTTTATATTCAAAGAAAATAAATCAGAATTGGATATACTTACTTGTGTATGTAGATGATCTCATAATTGCTAGTACTGAAAGTAATCTACTAGAAGATTTAGAAAAGAAAATAAATGGACAATTTAAAATGAAAAATCTTGGAGACCTCAAGTATTACCTTGGAATAGAATTTGAAAGAGATATCGATGGAATTTTTCACCTACATCAAGGTGGTTATATTGAAAAGAAGATTAAAGAATTCAATTTAGAAAACTCTAGACCATCGAATATTCCTCTAGACCCAGGTTTTCAGAAAAGAAACGAAATTCAAGAACCATTGCAATCGAATAATTTATACAGAAGTGCAATTGGATCTCTACTATACTTGGCTACTCATACTAGACCAGATATTGCTGTCAGTACATCTATATTGGCTCGAAAAGTGGAGAAACCGTTACAGAGTGATTGGGTAGAAGTCAAACGCATATTTCGTTACTTAAAAACAACAATTAATAAAAAATTTAAACTTGAGAATACAGAAAACGAAGAATCAAATCAACATCAACTTATTGGTTTTGTTGATGCTGATTGGGGAGGGGATCAAGTCGATAGAAAATCAAACACGGGATATTATTTCAAGTTATATGGAGGAACTATTAGTTGGATGAGTAGGAAAAAACAATCCGTGGCACTATCGTCAACTGAAGCGGAATTTGTAGCACTTGCAGAGGCGGCACAAGAAGCAGTTTGGTTGGAACGAATGTTAGCTGATTTTAATGTATTATTACAATGTACAATATTATACGAAGATAACCAAAGCTGTATGAAACTTCTGGACAACGAGAACGTAAGCAAACGAACAAAACATATTGAAACGAAATATTATTTTGTTCGCGATTTAAAGCGATCAGGAAAATAATTATTAAATATTGTCCAAGTATAAACATGGGTGCCGATCTATTGACTAAACCATTAGAAGCAACGAAGACACGAAAGTTTACTAGTTTATTAGGAATTGTTTAAAGTATTGTTGATTATTCTCCTATTAAAATTATTCATTGAGAAGGGGTGTTAGAATGAAATGAATTATTTTATGAATTCAGTATGTTTTGTAAATATAACAAAATATTAATATAATTATTTTTGGATTGTAGTAGTCATTGAAATAATAAATATAGATTGTGAATATTTTGACTTGTCACTGAAAATATATTTTACAGAATTTTCAGGTTTCATGAGATATTTCTAACAATTAGCAAGTCAACCAATGACCTTTATCTACTCGTATGTCAACTTTCTCAGACACAAGGCAAGTAGGGGTTTACTGTTTACACACAAACTTGTTTAAACCTATACTTGCTTCGCTAGTACTAGTTCTGGAATGGCATAACTGTGTAATCACGCATTGTCAATCTTCGTTCGAAAATAAAGGTCAAAACTCAACACTAAGCACTAACCCTACAGTGCTACAGTGTTTACATTGGGCCCGACAGTGAAAATGTGCGTAGTGGGAAAAACTAGTAGGTAAGTAAATAGCTCGGTTCTCGGGTAGCTATTCACTTGCCTGTCCTCAAAGTGCTTCAAGTATTGTACCAGTACTTGCCCGTTTGGTTTACATTGGATTAGTAGCTGTCTTACAAGTTACTGGTACAAGCAACTAACCATTTACTATATCAGTGTAAACTCGGTACAAGCGACTGAAGCCTGTTTTAAATTATACATTTTTTGGCTAGAAACTGGAACTACATTTTAGAAACTTTTTCTGACTGTAACAAATGCTGACAATTCTAAATTATGTTTCAACAATAGGGTCGTTTACCAATTTTTGTTTTTGTTTTTTATTAAACGAATTAAGGGGTCTAAACAATACGTGTGAAACAATAGTTATTTACGTTATAAGTCCGGTAGATGAGTTTTTACGGTATACGAGTAAGATGTTTCCGAACGAGGCGACAAAGGAGCCGAGCACCGTGAAAATCCTCAACCGGACGAATGACGTACAACGTTTTATTTCATACCTGTGTTGTATTTTTGGACCAAAGTTTGCACCCATTCTTTATATATCTTTTCTAAATACAATCAGGTCGTCTTGGTCTCAATACAAAAAAATCTGAGGTGGACACCACATGACTTCCTTGTACGCTTATTAAATTGTTCATACTTTTCTTAATAACTAAAATGTAGAATTATATTATAGAAATATATTAATATATAAGTACTACTACTACTGCTACTATACTCACAAATATATTTTAGTCATTTTATTTAAACTGCAGAAGAAGATATAAACGATATTTTACTATTGTCACTGCCACTGTCACTGTCATGTCATAATCATTTAAATTTTACTACAAGATACCGAAATACTAAATTATAAATATATACTTTAATTATTCTTAAATGATACCAGATACAAAAATATTTATAAAATACCGATAGTAGGTAATAATCACATAATCTTTCATTTAAAATAAAAAAAATTGTCTTAAATTAAATATTTATCGAAATATTTGAAAAAAGTACTACTTCCGGTTTGTAGATTGAAACCAAAAATAGGAGGTGCACAACTAGATGCTATAACTGTCCTAAATACAAAATTTCAACTTTCTACGTCTAACCGTATTTGAGTTATGCGACACACATCCGTACGTACGTACGTACGTACAGACGTCACGACGAAACTAGTCATAATGGATTCAGAAAAGGTCAAAACGGATATTTCCATCAAAATCTGAGAACCGAAATTTTTCGCGATTACAATACTTCCTTATTACTCCGTACAAGAAAGTAAAAATGATTGAAACAAATTTTGTTTTTGCACTTCCAGGACTAAAACTCTTCTTTAGTCCTTATTTTTAGGGACTTAGGTTCTTAATTTGATCCCAAGGGATTATTTTTCATATTTAATCCCTTTGTCAAGGAATTGAATTAATTATTCCCGTTGTCAAGTAAATACGTGCTATTTGTTACAGAGTATCTATGGTAACAATATAAATATTTGTCATAAAATTTACTGTCAAAATTGAAAAATGTGTATTCTTTTAAACTATTTTGCATTCGTTTGAGGATGAAGTGCAAAAAATAGCGTATATACCACAGGACTAAAGTATCTTTAATCCCTCAGGTGATTATTTCCCTCACCTTCGGCTCGTGAAATAAACTTTCACCCTCAGGATTAAATCATGCACTTTAGTCCCTCAATATATAATATACTATTTGTTGGTTTTGTTGACATTTAAAAAATAAATGCAGAAAAAGTTATTCCCGGCCAAATCTTAATTAAATCTGCGGAAGCACAGGGAAAATTGATCCCAAAAAAATCCGCAGAAAGATATGCTAACGAATATCGACTTTTTGTGCTATGGAAACAAGAAAATAAACTGATAAACGTAACAGAAGATGTAATTTTGGCATATATGTTAGATCTGGTGAGTATTCATTCATTTAATATGTTATTGCAGTTTTGCCTCTATAGAATTTTTATTATTTTAGTCAAATAAAATGATTAGTTCGTCCTTATGGTCGAAGTACTCCATGGTAAAGTCTATGCTCCTTGTGAACGAAAATATAGATATTTCTCGTTTTACGAAAGTTATTGCATTTTTAAAAAGACAATCAGTCGGTTATCAACCGAATCAATCAAAAACACTATCAAGAGATGAAGTTCAACAATTCCTAAAAGAAGCACCTGATAACGAGTATCTTTTGACAAAGGTAAAAATACATTACACAGCAAAATAAAAATGTTCTAAATTTTAAATATTATTGTTGGTTTCAGGTCGTTACTATGATATGCATAGCCGGCGGTTGTCGTCGGGAAGAACTGCATGGTATGACTATTAATAATAAGATACTGGCACCCAACTGGTTGTTACAATCCCTTATACTAAAACCAACCAAAAAAGGGTTTTTACAGTTATTAATGAGGTAGATGGGATAAATTTTTTACATTTGTACAGAAGATATCTAGATATTGAAGAAATGCCTACTAAAATAGCCACATATCTGAATTTAGCAAATCCTGAAAAATACACTGGGCATTGTTTCCGGCGAACGTCCGCGACACTTCTTGCCAATGCCGGCGCTGATTTAACTGTTTTAAAAAGGCACGGTGGGTGGAAGAGTTCTTCTGTCGCCGAGAAATATATAGAAGATTCCATCGAAGGAAAACGAAAAATTGCACGGCTGATTCAAGGTGGTGAAAACTTTGTAGAAGTACTTCAACAACAATCCACATCCACATCAGTTTCTACAATGGTTCAAAATGAAAATGGCATTCCTTTAATTAAGATTACTGACAATAAAGACTGTACGATAAATGTAAATATAAATTTCTAATATTTCGTTCAAATAAAGTATATCTGACAGTTTAAAATTTGATCCTTTTTATTTATTGTTTAATAAATAGTAGGTTGCTAAGCAATGATACAATCCTGTAAAGTAGAACAATACCGAAATGTTT
The DNA here is from genome assembly GCA_947534325.1 of Agonum fuliginosum. Taxonomy (NCBI): domain Eukaryota; kingdom Metazoa; phylum Arthropoda; class Insecta; order Coleoptera; family Carabidae; genus Agonum; species Agonum fuliginosum. Next base: position 20,219,185 of record OX384031.1, on the reverse strand, counting down.
CATTTTCCGGACTGAAATCAATCTCATTTACTATACTTTTGCCAAAAGTAAACGACTCTATTCCAACAAGTCCGGCGGTTATAGGACAAATTTCGTATCAACTATGCATTTTGTGATTAAAGTGTGAAAATTAGCATACACGCCAATTTAACTATTCTCTTTCATTGCTACGCCCCCAGAATGGGAGGGAGTCCCGGGCAAGTCCGTTTGAACCACGGCGAGCTATGACAGTGGAGATAGGGTGTGAGTCTAAAATTCTCCAAACAGTATTATAGAGATAATTATTAAAAGCTTAAAATGAGATTTGGGCGCCAGCCGACCAAACGTTCAACAAAAGGTTGGTCGGCGAACCAAGTTCGGGACGGGAACGAAGCAGACAATCACAATATATAAAAAAAAATAAAGCTCAGGTTGATCTTAACTAAGAGATATATTATTTAACTTTCCTTGAAGATATCAATATACAAGTAATAATAAATCTTATGGTAACGTTTAACAAGTTTACTATGAAAGCGTCAGACAGAAAATACGGTCGTCGAAATCTGACCTGACCACACAGTGACACTACTAAAATAATTATTTGACTGACAGACGACCGCGTAGGGGTTGGTGACATACACCGAATTAGTATCGAGGACCGCGAGCGTATCAAGATAGGTATTGACAATAATGGCGCAACAATAACGCACGGAGTCGCGATGGTACCAACGGAACTATATGCGAGCGCTTAAAACTAGCAAGTCCTACAACCTAGACGGCCTGTACTACGCCCTACTCGGGTGCCTATGTAATCTACGGCAATTGCCGGAAACAAAAGTAGACTATACTATGTCCATCGAACACAAAGAGTAATAAAACTAGTGGGCAGAGCCAAAACTGTGCAGTACAATGTGCGCAGAAGTAGGCTTTACAAGCAACAAATTTTAAAAAGCAGAAAAATTAAATAGTTTTATTTGATATAAATATGGAAGAATTATATATTTTATCATTTATGTATAACATAATTTTAAAAGAAATATGAAGTACAATTTTTTTGATGACCGATCTCAGCAGTTGAGTTTGCCTAGCAGTGTAAAACTGGCTTACCAATAGCAATACCGTATTTCAATTTCGCGCACATTTGTGGGAGGAGCATCTACTCTATCTGTTCGGTGGACATAGTATAGATAAGCACGCAGCGGGATCAGGTCTTACATGTGTAAGTAAACTACGTCGGTGCGACCTAACGTAAACGTAACCACGAAAATAAGTAATAAATATATAATTACGGACAACACTAATGAAAATGACTTATCATAAGTTTTTAGAGAATAAGAAAAATAACTCAGACGGCTTATCTGCACTGACGGTGAGCGGCGATCCAGCAAAATTGATTTTGATCTCATTTAATGCCAAAGATTCCAAATTGTCATCAGCTGGACCGATGTTGACGCGGAGTGGTTCCAAATTCCGACACTAGGCAGTGGGCAGTGGCGTCACACGTTAGATTTCTGGCGAGTGGACGAGCGTCAAAATTTTGCAGAATCTCTGTCTAAATTCCCTCGAGATATATAGTTTATGATCTCCGATCTGTCACTTTCTCGGTTTGTAAAACCCAGCGTAACAATTACAAGCCTACGATAAATTAAAAATTGAGTATCGCTGATGCGAAAGGCCATGTGGCTCAAGAAAATATACTTGACCCAATTTAACTAATATAATTGTTTTGGGCGTTACCTTCGTTGATGTGCGGCTTGGAAGTAGTTCTAACGAATTTTTGTTCAAATCCGGGATTTTCCCGAGGATATAATATTCCAAATAGAATTGAATGGTCGTAAACTCCAAATTAAATTGTACTTAGACTCCAATATTTCAATCACAATATTCACAATCGACCAACAACTTCAAAAGTTCGTTAAAGATTGTAGGACTCGCAAAAACCAAATCTTAATTAAATTAACAACTGCGCCAAGATTCGTACCGTCTTCAACCTATACGGTAACGATACAGGGGTTGCGTCTAGAAGGCGCAACTTGTGAAAAAAACCCGTAACATCATATAAGAAGTGGTGCCAAAAAGTTAAGTACCAGACACAGCCGCCATTTTGAAAAAATGTCCGCCATTTTTAGTTTTCGTTATTTATCTAGTATGGTTAACATAACGAGAAAAATTGTTATATAGGAAGTTGTAGAGCACAAAATTTGCTATAAAATTATATATTTATTTTTTAAGTAAGTAGTACAGTTCTCGAGAAAATCGTGAAAATATATTTGAGCAATTTCTAGTCATTTTCAACTAAAACGTTAATTTGTCTTTTATTTTCGAATGAATCAAGATATCTACTTCCCGTCTTCAGCATTCGATTTCTTAGATAATATTTGTTACATACATAATTTTAACATTTCGGGCGTACTTGTTCGGCCACAATTCAGACATGACATTTTTTAGTCCGAACGAACAAAACGAACTGAACGCGCAGAGCAGAATATCAGAACAAAAGCTCGTTGCGTTCAGCAGATTCGCCGAATTATTGGTTTTCCAACATGCTTGAAGCATTCGTAGTGAATGTCAATAATGTACTCCAATTAGACGGTAACATTTTTTGGTGTCTTTTTTATTATTTGTAAGCTAAAAAAAAATAACAAACGGCGAAGAAATATGGGGTAAGAATGAAATGCTCACCATTGCTGACCTTGTGTATTCTTAGTTAAATTCTTAAATTTGTGGCTTCTGGCGAAAATATAAGGCGTTTTGTATGTATGCCAGGTAATTCAATTTAGCTGACCGCTAAAAACTTTATATGACATGCTGACCATTGCAGAACATGTTTATTTTCAATCAATATTGTGATATTTGCGATATTTGGCATAATTATGAAAATTTTAAGTGTTTTATATATAAACCATGTAATTCAATAAATTTAGCTAACTGCTAAAAATTTAAGCTGACCTACACTGAATTTAACTAAGAAAACACAAGTTCAGCATTTTTTGGGTCGGCATTTTATTTTTATACCCAGAAATGGGTAATAGGACACTTCAATATGTCACCTATTCTCATCCAAGCGTCATGTTTCTTTTAACATATTGTAATAAAACCCATGCTTAGGGTTCCATAAGACAGGGTGTTGCTCATAAATGTCTATTAATTGCAAACACTTTTCCCTGTCCCACTCCATTTTCAACACACAATAATTTATAATAACCTTCAAATAAACACGATACAGCTGTCTATGTTTATACAACGAATAACGAATGCTGCGACCAGGGCGATCAGCACGAACGGTGCGAATTCCCGTCAACTGAATGATTCGGCGAACAATTATTTTCTTTGAGCAAGTCCGATTTACCGACAAGCAACGGAAAACATTTGGCTCGTTCGGTTCGGCTCAGAGAGACGTCCACACTTGGCGAATTCGGCTTGCGCGTACTGCTCGTTCGGTTCGTTCGGACTAAAATGTTCAAGTGTGGACCCAGCATTAGAGGCAATAAATTTTTTTGTGTTTTCTGAACGAATTGACATGTTTTGAGATGATGTCTGTGTGTGTATGTGTATGTGTTTGTATGTGTGTGTATGTGTGTATATGTGTGTATTTGTGTGTATTTGTGTGTATGTGTATGTATGTGTGCGTATGTGTGTGTATGTGTGTGTATATGTGTGTGCGTGTATGTATATATATATATATATATATATATATATATATATATATATGTGTGTGTGTGTGTGTGTGTGTGTGTGTGTGTGTTCGTCCCTATGTTACAATTCTTTCGGACACGATAACTCCAAAAATACCAAATTTTGTATTTAAGGTACGATTCTTGAAAGCCCAGTATAATTTTGGTTTCAATCTACAAAACGGAAGTAGTACTTTTTAAAAATATTTCAATTATGTGATTATTACCTACAAACGGTATTTTATAAATTTTTCTGTATCTGATATCATTTCAGAATAATTAAAATATAATACTTATAATTTAGTATTTCGGTATCTTGTAGTCCGTGATCGTATCATTTGTTACTACGTAAAATTTAAATGATTATGACATGACAGTAGTGAAATATCGTTTATATCTTCTTCTGCAGTGTAAATAAAATGACTAAAATATATATGTGAGTAGTAGCACTAGTAATAGTACTTATATATTAATATATTTGTATAGGTAATAAGTAAAAAAAATAAAGTAGGTATGGCGGGAGGTCTTGTGGTGGCCACGTCAGATTTTTTATATTTTTTTGATCAGCCGTAGTTTCTGAACGGAACAAAAAATTGAGTTGAAATTTGAAACATTCGGTAACTTGAAAGTTTTTCTAATGCTGGAAATTTTATGCCGATATTTTGATCCGTTCAGAAATTAGAGATGATCAAACACAAAAAATAAAATTAATACTAAATTTAAATATTGTCTCGAAGAAATACTCTTTAATTATCATTTTAACTAAGGCATTAAAACGTTTTCTATATAAAGTATCTTATAGGTAATTTTTTGAAGAATTTAATGCAGGAAACAGCAAGTCAATATTTTAATTCGTTCAGAAATGACAGCTCAATAATCACAAAAAATACAAAAATTTCACTTTTGTCTACGAACTAGAGCATTAGAAAGAAATGTTGAAGATTATGTATGTAATAAAAAATTATTTAAGAAATCTAATGCTGAAGACCGGAAGTCGATATAATAATAATAATAATATATTTATTGCACCAATAAAAGAAAAACAACAATTGACACAAAAAGTAATGTTTCAATCACAATCGATTGTTATTCTACATTACTTAGTATATCTTGATTCGTCAGTGCAACTCAGCATCAGATATCAAACTGTGTGGTGATGATGATGAAATCAACGTAAATGGGTGCGCAGGCGCACCCCACCGTTGTAGGGACAGAGCCCTCTTCGGTGTCGGGTAGCTTTTGGTTTTCTTGGGTCGTGTGCTGTCTTCTTATGTTTTTTGTATCATTTTCTCAGGTTAAGGTTGGTCTTCTCTAAGGTTTCCATAACCTCTGGTTCTGGGTCGCTTATGGTTTGAAGCAAGATTGCTGGTGGGTACGGGTACTTCTCTTTCGGTCTTCTCTTGGTGGTTGTTGTTTGTAGAAGGACGTCGCGGAGAGAACTGTGTGGTGTGAACTTCGGGGTAGTTGTTAACTAGCCGAAAGTAACACAACCGGAGAGGCATCAGGATATTACTAGCGCCATCTGTGGAGAACTGAGGTGAACTGTGAGACACGTGGTTGAATTTTTCTAAAATCCAAAAATAACGAAGATGTAACGATTTCAAAGGAAACTGTGGAATACGTTACTAATTTCTAAATTAGTTAGTATTTTCTTTAAAATACGAGAGGGGCAGCCCTCGTGTCGCCGCAGACGAACTCCAGTGTCTAGCCATTCTCATTGTAATGGCCCTATATCTGGGAGGGGACGATGCTGAACCATGGCGTTTTGCAGCAATTAATTAGGATAATAAAATAGTAGATGCTTTCAGAACATTTTTAAGAACGCCGCCTGAAAATAATCCAAGTAAAATAAAGAACTATACCCTGTTCCAAATAAGATTATAGTAGATGGCGCTGCGGAGCCAGCCCGTTTTACGCACATTAAATAGAAATTTAAACGAAGCGCCGTATTTTTGAAATAGTGTTATGTTCCGCGCTACTGACGCTAATCAACGACTCACTTTTTCAACAATACCAGCTGTTACTACTACGGCGTTCGACAGCTAAATGATGCGCGCATATCACAAAATTTTTGCTGATGTAAACTTGGTTACCAGCTAGACCAATCAGAACGCTCAAATCGTAAGACCTATCTTGCCCCATACTATATTCTTATTTGGAACAGACCATAGGTACTTAGAAGAAGTTATTCCAAATTATACTGAAAGAGAATAATTGTGTCACCAAATATAATTATGTAGAAGACAAACACTTCATACTTTATATATTATCATTCATTTTTTACTAAAAAAAGATGCAAAACACCATAAAAATACTGCCACGCGAAACTGTTTTTGACAGATATACACATAACAACTGAACTGCGCATGTCAGACAACTTTTATCTACCTCTTGGAGATAGGTAAGATTGTCCGGACCAGCCGGCGGAATCTCAGGTAGTCTTTGCTGAAACACATTATCGGTAAAAAAGAGAATTATTTTATCAAAAGTGCGAAATAATTGTAAAGTAGGTGTTGTAAATTTTGTTCATGTTACATTTTTAATTTTGACATTTTCTTAGTTTCCTTCACTTGATAACACATTTTGACTACAAATGATACTGTAAGTAATTATTTATTAAAAATAACAAAACTGCACATTAAAATTTCATTATAGATGGTGGGATTCTGTTCAAATCTGTAGCTGCTACAGATCTATAAAATTGTAAATATTAAACAAAATCGCAATGAAATTTATAAGCATATGAACATTTTTATATTGGTCAACAAGTATTGATGTGATTTTGTTCAATATTTAAAGATTTACAAATTGGTAAAACTTACAGATTTGTGCTGCGATTCTGTGCAGATCTATAAATTTTACAGATTTGTAATTCTGTAAATATTGAACAAAATCACATCAATACTTGTTGACATGTACAAAAATGTTCATATGATTATAGATTTCATTGCGATTTTGTTTAATATTTACAGTTTTATAAATCTGTAGCAACTACAGATTTTCACAGAATTGCAGCATTGAACAGAATCCCACCATAAATTATAGAATTATTCATATGGATACGATTTACGAAAATATATGAATAAAATAAGAATACGAGATTGAGAAACTGACAACTCGGAAGAAAATCAGTTCATGAAACACAAGAAATACGAAAAAACGCTGGAATTTCTCAACTTTCTCTAGGAGAAAATTTTCAAATTTTGGCTTAAGTAATGCCCTCATAAGTTTTTAAAATAAAGTACTTCATAGAAAAATGCTCGAAGAATTCAGTGCAAAAAAGCAGGGGTCGTTATTTTTATCAGTTTATAAATAACATTAATTTGTGTGTGAGGAGACGAAATTTCGAATTTTTAAAAATGATTTAAATATTCGAAATACATTTTTGCGATTTTCTCGAAAACTGTGCCATTTACAAGAAAATTGCTAATAACTTTTTGTGTAGAGAATTTAGTGCTCTAAAATTATATGTAATAATTTTTTGCGTATCATTACTCAATTACACGATAAATGTAAAAAACCAAAAACAGTGACACATTATGCTACGCTACGGACTTAGCACACACCGTAGGGCCGGGGACTTTTGGTATAATTATCACCAAAGACCTCCAAACACATCCCATAAATAAAATCTTTAGGATCAAAAAGTCCGTCTACAAACCGTTCTTTGACTAGACTACAAGTAGTTTTTATGAAAAGAGTGTGTACGTTGTTTGAAGATGCGGGGGTGCCGGAAACTAAAAACTATAAAGGTGCAGATTGCTATTATAGCCCGGTCATCCTAGATCAAAACAGAGCCTGCGTCATAATCGAACGAATAAAGATGAAAATTAGTATACATATTTGTTGAAGGATCCTTTTTACTTCCTTGTACGGAGTAATAAGGAAGTATTGTAATCGCGAAAAATTTCGTTTTTCATATTTTGATGGAAATATCCGTTTTGACCTTTTCTGAATCCATTATGACTAGTTTCGTCGTGACGTCTGTACGTACGTGCGTACGTACGTATGTGTGTCGCATAACTCAAATACGGTTAGACGTAGAAAGTTGAAATTTTGTATTTAGGACTGTTATAGCATCTAGTTGTGCACCTCCTATTTTTGGTTTCAATCTATAAACCGGAAGTAGTACTTTTTAAAAATATTTCGATAAATATTTAATTTAACACAAATTTTTTTATTTTAAATGAAAGATTATGTGATTATTATCTACAATCGGTATTTTATAAATTTTTCTGTATCTTCTATCATTTAAGAATAATTAAAGTATATACTTATAATTTATTATTTCGGTATCTTGTACTCCATGATCGTTTAACATTTGTTACTACGTAAAATTTAAATGATTATGACATGACAGTGACAATAGTAAAATATGCTTTATATCTTCTTCTGCAGTTTAAATAAAATGACTAAAATATATTTGTGAGTATACTAGTATAATAGTTTAAAAGAATTTTTTATATTATTCTACATTTTAGTTATTAAGAAAAGAGTATGAACACACAAGGCGTACAAGGAAGTCATGTGGTGCCCACGTCAGATTTTTAATTTGGTAAATTAAAAGTTGTCAAGACCATAAGAAACCGCCGCCATCTTGGAAAATATGTCCGTTTTTGCAGATTTTTACTAATATCTCGTAAACAACGAATGAAATTAAAAATTTGTCTTAAAAATGTTGTATCTTTATCCAGTCAGAAATTAGAGTTGATTAAAAACAGTAAACAAAAGCGCTTCAAGCGCTTGATTAACGATTAAGGCAAAACTTTGAAATAAGCCTAATTTTCAACAAAAATGTAGAGTGTGGGTACTCATTTTACTCAGAATTTCAAGCTCTACAACATTTTTAAGACAAAATTTTGATTTCATTTGTTGCTTACGAGATATTAGTAAAAATCTGCAAAAAGGAACATATTTTTCAAGAAGGTGGCGGTTGCCAATTTTCATCTTTATCCGTTCGATTATGACCTCAAATGCCAGAATGACTGAACTATTAGTTGTATGACGGCTTCAGCTCTCAATTGGGCGACATTGAAGGAAAAATCAGTATCAGATTTTAAAGAATTCAAGCGGGAATTTTGGACAGATATTGGGGTATAGACGAAGAAAGAGCGACGTATGAAAATAATAACTCAAATTCCAAAATTTTATTTTATTCTATTGATACCTACTTCCTATTGGCACAATTATTATTCTGACTTATGTAATTTTATTTTTCTTACACGTACTGTAGAAGTGCCTACTTCTCTCACTCTTTTTGGTTGGAGAAGTGCGTGTTTCTCCAACTGTGGGAGAAGTAAAATGAGTGAGAGAAGTCCGTGTTTCTCCCACTATTTTGCCGCCGCAAGCGAAGTGAAGTTAACGCTGCATCGCGCGTACTATATTCAAAAATTCCCCAGAAATCGCGCTTTTTCCTAACCTCAAAATCAGTCAAACTATATATATTTTCAGAAATAGATTTAGAGTCCTATTAATTCGAAATGTATGTGAGTCAACGCCAAATGAAATAAGTAAACAATAAATATTAACGAGTATACCTACCTTATATAAAAAGATAATTATTTATTATTTTTATAAATATTTATAACACAATTTGAATAGTTTTATAAATTAACACCTTCGTTAACACTGGCCGATTTCACTTGTGTGCTTGTGCAAGTGGAATTGGTTACTGAGACGGTAGCATCAATTTTTTTTCGGATGAAACTACTCCATTCTCTCTCAAAATCTGGACTGCGATTTTCTGCTTATTCTCGGCAGAAGTTTGTATACAACCGAATCAGAACGCCATCCACCGTGTTGTTGTATGTCGCGAAGATCTGCACCTGACTTTGTCAACATTGTAGTGGGGATCCGCCGGAAACATTGATAAGAAAATTCTTTTGCATCTCTGGTAACCCAAAAAACTCGGCAATTATTTTCGGCATAGGTACTTCCTATTGTATTTATCACAACAGGCGAATTTGTGCATCAACCATTTCTGTATGCCAGAAAAAAGATCATTGGAACAATGTTTACACCGAAGTCCTATGTAATTTCTGACAGTCTGTACTAAATTAATACCATCAATATTCTCTACGTATTACTAGTTTTGGTATCTCGAATTACGACTCTAAAACATCCTTCATCTATGACATTGCTTATGTTGTTAATTCCACTCTTCTGCTCTGCATCCACCTGCTAATCAAAAAATCAAAACAACCTGAAAATTATTATAACACGTTAAAAAATCACATGACACGTTGTAAATATTCCTTACCTACCTGCGTAAATATTTCTCGCTTTCCGTTTTCAACATCAAATAGGTAGTAACACCAAAGTGTTGATGGCCACCTTCTGGCTGTTACTTAACTCTTCAAAATATACGAGCAATGCTTTTTCATTACATATGGCCCTTATGGCCTTAATGTTCTTCGAATTGCACCACTGTTCCTACCAATTTAAGACCAATTCATATTTGGATTCAAATTTTGCAAGGATAAGTTCGGAGATCGCAGTCTCTGCTTCTTCCTCGATATCAAATGGCACATCCGACGTTTGTTCTTCGGAATTATAACTCATTTTAAAGCAAATTATCTTGTCTATGCAAAATATTAACACAGTCTGACATCATCTGACATTCGCAAAAATAAAAATTTCAGTTTGTTGTTTTCGTTGTTATTTGGTAACTAAGACACTAAAACACGATCAGATCATGGACCACTTCGCTTTACTATCATTTTGAAAAAAATGAAATCCATTTGTCACCTTGAATTTATTATTCTATCAAAATGAGTTTATATTAAGACCAGTATTAAAGAGGCTTTACGAGTGTTATAGGAGTGGCAATCCCTGTTGGTAGCAAAAGACGATTTAATTTTATGTATTTCTATTAATGAATAATAAATAAAGACTGTAGGTAAGGGCATAATTTCCAAATTGATGAAATATGGTTTGCAGTGATCTCTGTAATGTAAGCCAGAAATAATCCTTACGGCTGTTTTTTGCAGTCTAAAAATTTGTATTGCACTTGATGAGTTACCCCACCAAACTAAACCATAAGTAATAATAGAATGAAAAAGAGCAAAATACGTCACTCTGAGTGCCGGAATATCAATTATAAGTTGTAATCTTCTAAGAAGAAAAAGAATAGAGGCTAACCTTTTACCTATATTGGTAATATGAATATTTCCACTGAGAGAATCATCTATTGTTATACCGTATAAGGATACAGAGTTCCCAGAAACAATATTATTGTTTGTTGAAATGATCAAATTTTGAGTTTTGCTCTGATTAAGAAGGAGATTATTTAAAGAAAACCATTTTTCAGCCTTTAATAAATTCGTTTTACAAAGTTCAGAAAGAACGTTTAGATTTGAATGATCGTTCAGAAGGGTAGTATCGTCTGCAAATAAAATAGTATTACATGGCTGCATAAAACTACTAAAATCATTTATATAAATAATGAAAAACAGTGGGCCAAGTACTGATCCCTGTGGCACGACATGTTCTAAGATTCTACGATTAGAGAATTCAGAATTAATGAAAACAGATTGAGTCCGGTTTTCTAGATATGAAGTAAAAAGTTTCAAGGTATTTCCATCTATTCCATTATGTTTTAATTTAGAAAGAAGAATATTATGTGATACACAGTCGAAAGCCTTGGAAAGGTCACATAAGGTGATTGCCACCTTATGGCCCTTCTCAAGGCCTTCGACTGTTTTATTAATCAGATTTAAAACAGCTTGAACAGTAGAGCGTCCATGACGGAAACCAAATTGATTGTTGTTTAATAAATTATTCTTTTCAAAGTAATTGACTAATCTTGTTTTTAAAATTATTTCAAAAACTTTAGAGATTGTAGGAATAATTGATATAGGTCGATAATTTTCCATTTTTGAAGAGTCTCCCTTTTTATATAAAGGTAGAACCTTTGCTATTTTAAAGATATCTGGATACGTACACTCTCTAATACATATATTAAATAAAAAGGTTAATGGTTCAACAACGTGATCGATTATTTCTTTTAGTAGATTGTTACTAATATTAAAGATATCAAGACATTTGGAGTTTTTTAAAGCTCGAACTGCATTGTAAACTTCAACAATTTCAATTGGTTCAAGAACAAATTTAGTATTGGTAATAATGTTTGTCGTCGTATCATCGATTGAAGTAACACTCTCGGTAACATTTAATCCACTTTTAATAATCTTTATTGTTTTGTAGCAACTGATGTAAAAAAATTATTAAAACTATCAGGAGATATATTCGGATGCACATTATTAGTTTTAAAGTTCATATTGCGCTCTGAGTTGATTATTTTCCAACTATCTTTGCTTTTGTTCTCCGAAGAACTCAAAAATTTACTGTACGAAGAACGTTTACATTGTGTAATTTGATTTCTATAGTCTGTTAAAGTCTTTTTGTACAGATCATAAAAATAAACACTTTTACTACTGTCAGAAATAAACTTCAAAAGGTTCAATTTATCTCTCATTTGTTTAAGAGATGGATTAAACCATGTAATGGGTGATTTATTACAGTTTGATTTAAATTCTTTCAAAGGAAAGCAAATTTCTATAAAGTTGGTTAAACAATCCACTAGTGCTGTAGCATTTTCATTAGCAGTTGTCGTGAGAACATTAAAAATGGTGTAAAAATTAATTAAACACAAGAGATATTTAAAATAATCGATGCTACGGTTTGTGAAACTTCTTATCAATACTGGAATTTGTTCAGATGTTCTAATATTTTCTCTTAGAACAAGATATTGACCCGCGTGATCAGAAAGGCATGGGTTCAAATTACCAGTTGAATATTTACGTACATCCATATTTGTAAGAATATTGTCCAAGCCAGTGGATGAGGTAGCAGTAATTCTAGTGGGCATATCGGTAGTAGCCTTGATACCAAAGGATTCGATTAAACTGTTAAAGTCTATGAGATCTTTACTAGGAAATTCAGAGCAAAAGTCAAGATTGAAATCACCTGCAATAATTATTTTTTTGTGTGAAGAGTCTAAATTGTGAAGAATTTCTTCAATTTTATTATAGAAAATGTTAAAATTACCTAACCCAGTCCTGTACGTAGCAATTAAGTTGATATTATGGTTTTTTTAAGTAAATAGCACAGAATTCAGCCTGTTGTGCCACATTAAACTGAGAAATATCTAAAGGTGTGTATTGAATACTACTATCAACAAATATTGCCACACCACCATGTTTGTTCGCTTCTCTACAGAAAAAAGTAGTTAATTTATATCCTGGAATGTTGACACTCTGGATGGTAAAGGAATCTAACCAGTGTTCTGAAATACAAACTATATTAAACGGATTATCTTTTAAAAATAATGTCAATTCATCAATTTTATTATTAAGACACTGCACATTAATGTGATAAATCGATAATTTTAAGTTAAAATTGTCAAGGATATTATCGTCTTTTAATATTACTTTGGTTTCGTTGTTAACTGATTCCTGTGAAAAAAAGGTTTGAAGCAAGAACCCTCTGGCCAGATGGAAGGATCCAGGACTTTTTCTTTCATGCTGTAAGGAACGGTTATCTTGAAAGACGCGTAACTCTCTGGAAACTTTGAATCAAGTTTTTCCACTACTGCTTCGATTGAAAATTGTGCTAAGTGTTTTTTATGGTGTCCTTGTCGGTACTACAATGTAGTTTAAACACATGCAGATTAAAAATTCGAGGTGCTGCCTTCAGAGATGTTGACTGGCTTAAATTGATGTCCAGATTGTCAAAGACTGTTTTCTTCTTTTTAACTGTACCAGTTTTTAATTTTCCATTATTATTATTTACATTATGTTTTAGATTCACTGCATTTAGGTCAGTTTTATTAATTTTTTTGTTTACTTCGCCATTTTTAATAACATTTATTGGCTGTGTCGGTAAATTAGCAGTTTGTTTATCACTAACAACATTAGTTGCGTTATCAGCTGAGAACTTGTTTTTAACTTTCTCACTCGATGGCGTGGTGGTAGGCTTTTCGGCATTTTTATTTAATAGATGCACATGTTGATTTAACAGCTTTATTATGTCCTGCTGATTTTTGATAAATAGGTCTTTATCTTTAATTATTTTTTTAAGATAAAATATTTTACATTTTAATAAATGAATTTAATTAACGTCACTTTTATTAATACTTGCGAAGGACAAATCATTATCATCTTCTTCATCCAGTGAGCCCATGTGGTTACAACAATTTATAAGGTTATCACCCACTATCGGAAACTTAAGTATGTTTGCACAGCTAGTATGTGTTACAACATTACACTTAATACATTTTAAGCCACTTACAGCTGTCTTATGACATCTTTTACACAGATTTTCGATAAATTTTTCACTTAGTCCCGAGACCAAACCTACACCATCGGCCATCTTAATAAATCTTTCTAACGTGGGAAAGGACGCATCGAAGGCCGCGCTGTGGCGCTTGCTCTTAACAAAAATTTTGTACGCCAAGAAATATTATGCATTTCTGAATGCAATAAATTTCTAAAATTTCAACCTACCCTAAAATCTTTTTAGCCTGTCCTAAATGTACGTTCTAGCTACGGCCCTGACTGTAAATCAGGTAAGTTGATTTTAAATATATTTTATTTCTGGAAATTATTGTGATGTATCTGTTACTATAGCCATTCTATCAGCGGAAAGTTGTAAAAGCGCATTTCTGGTCATCAAAACGTTTGAAAAGCGCAGAAATATAATCAGTAAATTTATGTTCAATAAGCGCGGATCGTAACGTTCAATAAGCGCATTTTTCGAAAATGAGATTTCTGACCATAACAAGTCCAGATCGTCTTCGAGTATAATGGGGTTAAGTTCAGAAAAATGTTAGGCAAGAATATTTTCTAGTTTTAAATAATTCAAAAAATCTTGTTAAAAATACTCTTCGAGTATGATGGGATTAAGTTCAGAAAAATGTTAAGCAAGAATATTTTCTAGTTTTAAAAAATTCAAAAAATCTTGTTAAAATACTCTTCGAGTATGATGGGATTAAGTTCAGAAAAATGTTAAGCAAGAATATTTTCTAGTTTAAAAAAATTCCAAATACCTATCTTTTTAAAAATACTCTTCGAGTATGATGGAGTTAAGTTCAGAAAAATGTTAGGCAAGAATATTTTCTAGTTTTAAAAAATTCAAAAAATATTGTAGAAAAACTGTCGTACAATCCCTAAAACCATTGTGCTTTTCAAATGTTCTCTTCTGCACTTATAACGGGTGGGCCAGAAAGAAATACGAATTTGAAAAAATCATTTAAAAAAAACTAAGTACAATTCACATACAAATTTTTATTTCTATAAAATCCCCACAAAAAAGTCTACTCCAATAACCCAGCTACGATTAACCAGTTGAAGACCAATATCCGGGAAGAAATGGCAGCTATTCCCCGTGAAATGTGCTATTCCCCGTGCCAGCGAGTTTTTACTAATTTGAGGTTTGCAGCGCGATGGTGCACACCTGCATGACGTTATTTTTATGAAATGAATTTCCCAGATGTACATTTTTATAGAAATAAAAATTTGTATGTGAATTATACTTAGTTTTTTTTAATGATTTTTTCAAATTCGTATTTCTTTCTGGCCCACTCTGTATAACTCCAATTTCTGCGTTTTTAAAATGTTATTTTATGCGCTTTTCGTACGTCGATAAGCAAAAACTGATAAAGGCCAAATGCGCTTATATAACGCACCCTCTATCAGTTATAAGTTCAAGATTTAGTGTAATGTAAAACGGGCTTATGATGATCCTTGTTGAGGCTAAAATGTATAATTTGAATTTGCCGCTGTGTGTTGTATGTAATTGCCGTGCCCGGTTGGAGCGCTAGCTTTGTGTTACTGTGTTGTGAGAGGGTGTACAGAACGTTGAGTCAAGTGTAAGGTTTGGCTGTTGTGTGCGACACCAAACAAGCAATTTGAAGCAATAAATAAGATACAGTCCACTAAATAAGCAATTGAAAGTGTTTTTCTTTCACCCCAACATAATCTGGTTCAATCGTTCCGGATTTGGAAAGTGAAATTAATCAAAAAGTTTTTAACAAAGGTTATGTTAACTTGTGCATCGTGGTGAAGACGAAAAGAAGCAAGAATAAGTGAAGACTCGTTCGGCTCAGTTCGGCAAAGATCGCTCATCGGATTTGAGCGTTTCAGCTTGAAATACGTGTATTTAACATAATTTGTAACATTTAAACATTGTCTAATTTGTCAACTATTAAAACCAGCTCCAAATAAAAATCAGAGCTTAATTTGGATTTTGTGTCTGGAAGTACACTGGGGACGACTAGGTATGGTACAACCATTGACGCGATGTTTTCACGATTCATAAACCACGTATCTACCGACGTTCATGTATCGTATTTTAGTTACCAGAAACCTATTGTCACAGTGATTAATAATGCCGAGAGTATTGATGAAATTAATATTTAAATCAACCTTCCTAACAATGTATGCATGTAGTGTAAGTAATATATATATTTATGTAACATGATTGATGTATAATACTTTACCGAATCAATATGAAAAATGTAAATAGAATAAAAATACATACATACTTTTAGTATTATAAGAGATGCGTTTATTTACCATCTTTGCATATTCAAAGACAATCGTACTTAAGGAGTAAACTCCAGTCGTGCGTCGGAGCTGACACACACACAATTGTTTATATATATATATATATATATATATATATATATATATATATATATATATATATATATATATATATATTTCGATATTATTGGTATCGTCATAGTTACGAATAAAACATAAATTGATTGAAAGCAAATTGAACTAAATGAATACTATTATTATTATAACAAATAATTTTAGTCGTAGATAAATTTATGTGTGTATTACAAGCGTAAAGTGTATTTTGTTCCTCTTGCTCTATTGTAGCTCTCACCATCGGTTTGCGCTACAATTACCGTGCGCGAATAACAAATAGTCACTTTACGCACTTAATACACAAATAACTCTTATGATAAATTTGAATAATAATCACAGAAAAAGGATTTTCTTAGAGCTTTGGGTGGGGGAGAGAGGTAACCCTCTTATCTTCCTTCTCCCGTAAATACAGCACTGACACGTGACGCGGACGCGAGTTGTAATTTGTTTCTTTCGAGTCCGCGCGGTTAGAGAAAACAGAAATCAGCGCAGTAGTTGTGCTGTATTACCCAACCTACAAATGTTGACTGTATTATAACCTAAACCACGGCGGATTCTATTTACCAGCCGAGAGTGTAACCCCCACTAAAACAGAATTCGCATGACGTCAGTAGGCCGGTATTATTATACAGAGTGCCATGCGATGTAATGATATTAAACTTAACTTAACTTGATATTAAACTTAACTTAACTTGGAACGTTGATTTTTAATCAGAAACAATTATTGACTTACTAAATAACAATAATTAGAGTAACACTGCTGTATCTAAATATTATTTGGAGTTCTAAACTTTAATAATTGCTTTTACAAGCTGGAATACAACATTTGTGTGGCATTATTTAAATAAATTTAGTAGTTATGTTTATTTCACATAAGTGAAACCTGCTGCGTTCAAACAGAAGTCTAGTAACAACCGGCCCACTGACGTCATTTCTCCCTCTATCACATTCCCCCCTGCTATAGAGTTCGCCGTGCCTAAACGCTACCGACAGCTGCTTTCTGTCATAACATCGTAACATCCCTACTTCCACAAGTTGTACTCGAACGAACGAATTTTTGTCTCTGCGCAAGTGTTTTCTCTGAGCGCACAGACTCTACCGATCTCGACTTGTCGCGGTGAGTCACCTAGCGTGTTGCCTCAGGTGTCATAACAATAACAACACCGACCGATAAGCAGAAAGTTAGAGATAGCACGCGCAAAGGCAATGTCAACTTGTCAACATTATTGGGTATATTCATATATTACAATTTCAATAAGTACGTACGCAACACTACAATATGGTGTTATTTTATTATGTATTGTTCTTTCTTGTTTTAGAACTTTTATTAATTTCAACTATAATAATAGGTACTGCACACAAATTATGGATTCATCAACAGGTTATTGTGCTAACAATCGAAAACAATCAAAAGATATAGTTTTTTCTTAAATTGCCTATATTAGACAAAAATAAACTGAATATTATGTATTGAAAACAGTGGCAATGCAGTTGCAAAGCCGTTCAAAAATGACAATTGATTAAACATAATAAACAAAAATTATACTAAAATTTATTGATGTTCTCTTACACAAAATCTTTAAATTTAGTTATAGTCCAGTCAATAAAGGGGTTGTAGAGTGCGCGGTTTCCTATCCAAGGTTTTACTTCAGAAACTTGTTCAGGGTGCTTAGGACTTAAACATACTAAAAGTCCTGACGTTTTGGAGGAGAGCCAAGGGTGGGGGGGCACGAAAATGGTCTCGTTTTTTGGTTTTTACAGAATAACTCAAAAACGGTTCGTTATATGAAAAAAATATTAGAATACAGTGGTAAAGGATAAAATTTAGAAACTTTTTTGTATTTAAACTTTTCTTGTAAGTTTAACAGGGACTGAGATACAGTCGAGGAAAGATATAGAGAGAGAAAGAGAGAAAATTAAGAAATTTAGCTTATTTCGTATTTTTTGTGTTTAACGACCTGTAACTTCTGAACGAATTAAAATATTGACTTCTGGTTTCCTTTATAAAATTCTACGACCAATTCTCTATAAGGCAGATTACTTTAATTTTTTTTGAAGGCCGTAGTTAAGGTAACATTTTTAGATTTTCTTCGAGAGAAAATTTAGAAATTTTAACTTTTTTCCTACTTTTTGTTTTTAAATAACCTGTAACTTCTGAACAAATGAAAATTAAGACTTCCGGTTTTTTTATTGAATTCTGTGAACAATTATCTATAAGATAGATTTTTTTGAGGACATTAGTTAAGCCAAAATTTTAAGATATTCTTCGAGAGAAAATTTAGAAACTTTAAAAAATTTTTGGACTTATTGTGTTTGATGAACTGTAATTTCTGAACGGATCAAAATATCGACTCCCGGTTTTCTGCATTAAATTCAACGAAAATTTTTCTATTAGGCACAAAATTTGAAAACTAACAGGGGCTTTAGTTTTCCTCGTATTATTAACTATTTTCAAGATAAATACAATAAACAAAAATTTGGATTTACAACTCGCAATACATAGCCCCTGTACGGCCTACAAGAGGGGCTACACTTTTTTTGAGAGGGGAAGTGGGCACGTACCTAATATAGGTACTAACTTTTATGCTTCTATATCACAAAATAAACTTTGATATTTTCTGGATTAAAAATTTCGTTAAATTGCATCTTTCCTGGATTGTATCTCACTCCCTGTTAAACTTACGAGAGTAGAGTGTGCGAGTTCCTATCCAAGATTTCACTTCAGAAACTTGTTCAGGGTGGTTAGAACTTAAACCTACTAAAAGTCCTGACGTTTAAGAATAAGAGTGAAGGGCGAGGAGCACGAAAATGGTCCCGTTTTTTTGAAAAAAACGTGGGGTAAAAACTATTTTATCGAAAATTGTCACTTTTCCGGAGCGTATATCTAGAAAACGTATGGAAATCGTAAAAAGTGTATATAATGAAAGTTGTAGAGAATTTTATCAGCTTTCTTTTATTTTATTTAGTTTTTCGCTACGAAGCAACGTTTTCGAGATATAACCGAAAAAACAAAAAACGGGACCATTTTTGCCCCCCCCCCTCTCTTGGCTCTCCTCCAAAACGTCAGGACTTTTAGTACGTTGAAGTCCTAACCACCCTGAACAAGTTTCTGAAGTGAAACCTTGGATAGGAAACCACGCACTCTACAACCCATTTTAGAGCATTCGTTGACTGGACTATTAGGTCTTGGAAAACTTATAAAATAATGTATCTTATAGAAATATGTTATCGAATGCTGAAAATCGAAAGTCGATATTTTAAGCCGTTCAGAAATGACAATTGATTAAACACAATAAACAAAAATAATACTAAAATTACTCGCTGTTGTCTTAAAGAAAATCTTTAAATTTCGATGTCAGTTAGGTCCTAGAAAACTTTTAAAATAATGTATCAAATTGAAAAGTATTCAAGGAATCGAATGCTGCAAAGTGAGTCGATTTTTTGAGTAGTTCAGGAATGAAAATTGATGAAATACAAAATTACTAATATTTCTAATTATTCTTTTGAAAAATATGTTAAAATTGTGGCTAAATTAGAGCCCTAAAATTTAAAAAAAAATTTCTTTTAGAAAGATGATCTAAAAATTAAAAACTGCAAAACTGTTGAAATATATCAGTCGTTTTTGCATAACAAGACAAAATTAAAATTGATAGCAAATTCTTAAATATATATTTACACGGTTTTCTCGAAAACTGTATCACTTACATGAAAATTGTTAATACCTAACCTTTTTTATAAAGAATTTTGTACATCACATGACTTCTTTGTACGCCTATTAAACTGTTCATATTTTATTATCTAAAATACAAAATTTCAACTTTCGACGTCTGACCGCATTTGATTTATGCGGATAATACCAAAAAATACCTAGAGTAAAGTGCTTTTTTGCAACCAAAAACATGAGGTGATCAACTAGATTCAAACATGAGTCTCAAATACAAAGTTTCAACTTACGACATACCGTTTTTGATTAATGAGAAAAATACCAAAATGTGTCCCTTTGGCACGGACGATCGCAACCAGAAATAGGAGCTGCACAACTAGATGTTATAACAGTCCTAAATACAAAATTTCAAATTTCTACGCCTAACCGTATTTGAGTCACACATACGTCCGTAAGTACAGACTTTTTTCTATCTAATGCTGAAAACCCGAACTCGATATCTATATTCGTTCAGAAGTAACACTTGTTTAAACACAACAAATTTGAAAAAATTCTATAATTTCCCTGTGTTCCCTTGAAAAATATCATTAGATTTCAGATAAATAAAGACGTATCAAAAAATTTTCTATAATGGGTATTCAAAAGATAAATGATCAAGGAATCGAATGCTGAATACCGGAAGTCCATATTTTTATTCGTTCAGAAATGACACTTGTTTAAACACAACAAATTTAAAAAAAATAATGTAATTTCCCCGTGTTCTCTTAAAGAATATCATTAGATTTCGGCTAAACGAAGACGTTTGAACATTTTTAATATAATGTATTTAATAGAAAAATGTTCAGGGAATCAAATGCCGAAAACCGGAAATCAGTATTTTTATTTGTTCAGAAATAACACTTGATTAAACATAATAAATGAAAAAATTGGTAATATACTAAAATTAAAATAACTTAAAATTCCGGCTAAACTAAAGCCTGATGAAGTTTGAAAATATATACATCTAATAGAAAAATATACAAGGAATTGAATGCCGTCAACCGGAAGTCGATATTATACTCCATTCATAAATGATAGCTATTTTTCTGAAACCGGAAGTCTAATTCACGGGCTCTCAACGATTCCAAAACGGTGATTAGCCTTTTCCCGATTTTGAGGGAAAGAAATAAACTGACAATAAAATTGGCAAGGGGCTTTTTGTAGTACATTAAATTACCAACATTTTCGTAAAAAGAAGTTTTTAATTGGTGTCACCGTTCGTGAGTTATACGCAAAAATCTCATTATCAAGGTCTTTACAAGGTCGTAGCAATGGAAGCACACGCGATATCGTTTAGGACTTTTAGTATGTTAAACTAGAAGCCATTATAAGCCTATATACCAAAATTCAGCTGTATTTTTTCCCCTATTTGCCAAAAAATTATCTAAAATGCCTGGACTATAAGGTAGGTGCGGGTAATAAGGCCTAGCTAAGGGAGACTTGAAATAAAATGAAAACTATTTACTTGAATTAACAAATTTAAATGTTAATTAAACCTAAACATTAAGTGCTGTCATATATAAACAAAAAATGGCAACTTCTGCCATAAACTAAAAGAAAATTAAACATTTTAAAAAACCTCTTCAGTAGGCCTTATTATACTATAGTAGTATAATAAGGCCTAAGACTTTAACATATATAAATAAACAAAATAAGCTTTTTATATTTGGTAATTGAGATCAATAATTAATAATTATGCATTATTCAAGCTAAAGTCTTAAAATTAACAACAAATTGCTTTGTTTAATAGCTATCAGGACACTCAAAATTATCTGTATCATCTGATGACAAGCCGATGCACCCCACTTGCCGCTAAGGATGAGAAAATATCGATATATCGATAAATATCGACATAAACATGAGTCAATATTACTTTTAGTTTGGCGTGACTATAAAAATAAATTCGTGAGTGATCGTGAATCAAAAGTAAAATGTCGCGCGTGATCGGGCGTTATTTCGTGAGCGTGCTTGATCGTGCACAAAAAGTTACTCACGCGCCCAGCCCTGGATCGTATGAGACGATTTTCCGTATACGATAACATAAAAACTAACACACATTTTATAACCAAATTTTAAATATAAGGTTAATTACCCCCCTCTCCCTAAAATTCATTTTTTTGTTAATGGACAACTATTCTAATTTATTCTTTAATTGTTATACTAGTTTTTATAACGCAGAGGTAAACATTAGATTTTTATTTATTTTTGCACATATAAAGTGTGGTCTTTATC
Organism: Agonum fuliginosum; assembly: GCA_947534325.1. Lineage (NCBI taxonomy): Eukaryota > Metazoa > Arthropoda > Insecta > Coleoptera > Carabidae > Agonum > Agonum fuliginosum. The sequence goes on along the minus strand of OX384031.1, from coordinate 20,196,938 downwards.
TTCGAAATTTCAATTTAAAAGTATTTGACCTTGAACTGATAAATACCCCCACGCCTCCCTAAAAACATCACCTAGTTCCACTCTTGGATTATAGTAATGAATCACTTGCAGGCAGATTATCCATGATTTCACTTATTTTATCTGTGTCCCTCTTTCGTGTTGTCACCAATACGTAGAAGGGCTGGGACCGGGGATGCCGGGGTAATGATGTACGGGAGCCGGTCACCCGTAACATCGACACCGACACGGACAATAGGGGAATTAACCAGGACCGGACCAGCCCCGGAACACATTAATTTCTTTACACGTCTTCTTACAATCGAACGAAGACCGAGAGAGAATAAAGAAGAGAAAAATCTTATTTCGTGAGCGAGAAAAATTGAATTGTAATGGAGGTGAAGCAGTATACAAATGTGATTGTAAGAATATTTTCATTAATTAGGTAATGTACAATCATAGGGATACGGATTAATTGCATCATGCATGTCAGAAAGGAAGAAATATATAGGTACCTATATAAGTAAAATATGAAAATAATGCGAAACAGACCAGGGGGTCTATTCTGTAACTTACGGGCTAAGAGCTAGCTTTACGCTCTATATTGAGTACCGGGTCTGCTAATCCCTTGCGGTGGTTACTCGAAACATAGCATAATGAGTCATATCGTGTTTCTATCGCAGAGCCATCCCCAGTGATGTTTCCATGTCGAAGAGCTTAGCTCTATCTGATCTGTTTTGACATTTGTATGTTTTTAATATTTTCATAGTTCAACTTTAGTTTTATCAGTGCTTTGGTTTTATTCTTTTTACTTGTTTATTTGGAGTCATTTTTGATTTTTATGTTATATTGTATGGTTTTCAGTATTTTTAATTATGTTTAAAATTTTAGTTTTTGCGGAACAGTTTATATTATTTGTATAATTTTGTTTACTTGCAGTTTTAATATCGAATTTACCTTGTTTTGTGTATTTATCCGTGACTTATTCAGATAGACACAGCCAGTTACCGTGACCTTGGCCGTGACGTCATCGATAAAGCTAGCTTTTGGTTCTATGTTACAGAATAGATACCCAGACAACGTGTCAAAATACGTATTCTGAAAAGCAGCCAAAGCATTTTTCTTTAATAGAATATTATATTAAGTATCAAGAACGATAAGGACAGTTATCGATTGAAGACAATGTTGTCTAACATCGGAAATCCCGTAATAGTTCAGGCCGAATTGTATTTTCGTGTAAATTAAATGTTAAAATTGTTTTGTTTGTGGGATGTTGTTTAATTTGAACTTGAATTTTCAAGTTGTCGCCATTTTTATTTGTATGTAATGCGACTGCTATCATACAAAATGGCGGTTGATTTTTAGTTTTTGTCGTTTCTCTCGAAAATGGATAAAATTACGAGAAAAACTGTTATATGAAATTGTAGAACACACAATTTTCTTTAAAAAGGGTTGGTATAAATTTTTATGTAAGTGGTGTAATTTTCGAGAAAATCGAGATATACTTATATTTAGATAATTTTTAATTATTTTAAATATGTTCGTTATTATTATTAATTTTTTTTATGAATTATAATATGGACTTGCGAATTCCAGCATTCGATTGCCGGAATATTTCTCTATTTGGAGTTTGGTGAGCTTTGGTTTAGTCATAATTTAAATATATTTTCCGACGAAGTATAAATATATTTTTGAATTTTAATTTTTTTTTGTTCAATCAACTCTCATTTCTGAACGGATTAAAATATCGACTTCGGGTTTTCAGCGTTAGATTCCTTAGACATTTTTCTATTAGACACATTATTCTTTAAATTTTTGAAAGTGTTGGGTTTAGCAGATATTTAAAGATTTTCTCCGAGAGAAAACAAAGAAATTTTAGAAATTTATTTTTTTGTTGTGTTTAGTCAACTGTCATTTCTAAACTAATTGAGATATGGAATTAGGGTTTTCAGCATTCGATTCCTTGGATATTTTTCTATTAGACACATTTTTCTTTAAATTTTTGAAAATGTTGGGTTTAGCAGATATGTAAAGATTTTCTCCGGGAGAAAACAAAAAATTTTTAGAGATTTATTTTGTTGTTGTGTTTAATCAACTTTCATTTCTAAACTAATTGAGATATCGACTTCGGGGTTTCAGCATTCGATTCCTTGGACATGTTTCTATTAGACACATTATTCTTTAAATTTTTGAAAATATTGGGTTTGGCAGATATGTAAATATTTTCTCCGGGAGAAAACAAATAAATTTTAGAAATTTATTTTGTTGTTGTGTTTAATCAACTGTCATTTCTAAACTAATTGAGATATCGACTTCAGGTTTTCAGCATTTGATTCCTTGGACATTTTTCTATTAGACACATTGTACTATAAATTTTGGAGAGTCTTGGGTTTAGCAGATATTTAAAGATTTTCTCCGAGAGCAAACAAAGAAATTTTAGAATTTCATTTTTTTATTGTGTTTAATCAACTCTCATTTCTAAACGGATTGAAATAATATAAACTACGGGTTTAGAGAAAACAGATAAATGTTAAAATTCTATTGTATTTTATACCTACATATTTGAGTTTTATAGTACAAGATCCAAGCGCTTCTACCATGTCAAAAAATGTCCTAATAAAAGGTGAATGGATTAAAGCTATATAACCAGATTCAGAATTTTCTGTTCTATCGATTTCCAGGGGGCTGGTTTCGATTTCAGTCTGGACAAACTCCCAAATTGCAATTTTCACCCTTTTTGAGAAATTCAAATTTTGTACATTTTTATACTTATCTTGTAATACCTCGTCAACTATTAGAGCTATAGAGTTCAAATTTTGACCAGAGGTAGGTTGAAATATCTATAGTTTGATAATATTTTATTGAAACCATTAAATTGTTTAGAACAATTGAGATAATAAATTATTTACGGCGTAGCGCAAATTTTGTGTAGTGAAAAATGTCGTTTGCTGCAAAATCGCGTACGGTTCAGAATTGTGGTATACATTGAACGAGAGAAAGTTTAAGGAAGGTTCAAAATTATTTTTAGTGAAGAAATCACGGCATTATTTTTATCAGTACAAAAGTTACGAATTTTTTAAATTTCCATCGCGCGCGGCTACTAGCACTCTCCTCCTCCAACGACGACCCAGAATAAAACATTCCTCTGCCAAAGTGAAAATAGGACCAATAAAAGCTTCTCTATAAACGATCGAGTAAACGAATTACGAAAAATTATATTTTTGGTCAATTTTTTTGCGATAATTTCTAATAATTATTTTTAATTTCTAACCTCACCATAGCAGATATATGACCTTTTAGACGTTTCTTAAAGATAATTTAATTATCTTTGTTTTTTATTTGAAAATTTTTTGATACACGGAACCGTTAAGGATTTACAGTAAAAAAAACTGTTTTTGGTTACCATTATTCCAAGATGGCGGTCGTATTTCTCAAAAGTAAAAATGGCGGCAATCTTAATTTTAATTAATAGACTATTCTTAACATCATCTCGCAAAAAAACAATTTTAACATTAAATTTACACGGAGGCCTAAAATCTTACAATTCAGCCTGGACTATAACGTTCGTGATGCTTATATCATTTTTTTCACGATTGGAGTAAGACAAATTTTATTTGGAAATATAAATTTCTTCATAAATAGTAAAGATGAAACAAAATTTACTTCACGTTCTGTTTAGCCTAACATCTGGTAAGAACAACATACCGTCAAGGACACAGGCAAGGTAGATAAAAAAAGACCAATCGTGAAAAAACATAATAAGCAACAAAAGCAGAAAATATAAGCAGTTTCCTAACCCATTAAGAGGCATCCCCACTAGGCTTGAAAGTCCATTTAACGAATGATGCGATGCCGTCACAAACTATTGTTACCCATTGTGACAACATAGGTTGATTCGAGCTTCGAGGAATGAACCGTATTTAGCTACCTTGTACCAAAAAAGGGGTTTTGTTTTATACTAAATTTTGCAGTTCTGTGCAAATTTCATAAATAAAACTTACACTACATTGAAGTAGAAGGTTAACATTTACTTTCTATTGTGTTAAAATTTTAATTTAAGACTAAATAAAATATCTACATTGAGTTAAAATATGCCATATTTTGGATGATATTATTTAATTAATAATAATTTTAAAAAGAAATTCAAAACAATAGAAAGAAGCAGTAAGCATTAAACTTGCTTTATTTCAGAAAAAATTAAAATTGTTAATATAGGTAACTAATTATCAATATAATACGAAACCATGTTTTATGAACCATTAGGGATTTCTCTTAACGCCCAGCAATCTCATATGACTGATAATTTAATAAATAATTTTAAAGTATTTTATATACCTAACTTATTTGAAATTTTGCCTAATTATTTAAACAAGTTACTAAATACTAACCCTGGTCTAGTTAATGTGATTGATGATATTTTTCAAGAGCTTGAAAAAAAAACAAAATTTCATTATTGGTACCTTTAGATTTACTAAAACTTTCGATACTATGAACCACGAAATTCTATGTTTTAAGCTTCACTAGTTTGGTTTCTCTCACAGTTCTATAGAGTTAATAAAAAAATATCTAAATAATAGGTTTCAAATGACATTAATATGTCTACATGTAAAAGCGTAGGAGCTGGTGTACCTCAAGGCTCCATACTAGGTCCAGTATTGTAATATTTATACTGCAAATTTTCAACAACTAAAATCTTCTTCTTATCACCTATACGCGGATGATACTTTAATTTATAAGTCATTTCATAAATCAGGTCTTGCACATAACGTCAATCAATTTATTAATAATAAACCCAGAAAATCCACTATGATTTTCTTCTGTAAAAATAAGGATAAAGATGACTTAAAGACGAATTGTAAACTTGAAATTGCTGGAGTGAAAATTGAATCTTCTAATGTTATTAAAATTCTTGGAATTTATTTAAACTTCGACTTACGTTTCCAGTTACGTTTCAGTTCTGTTATACAAAAAGCATTTAGTTGTCTGAAATTTCTATTTACAAATAAAAGTCTATTCAATTCTAGTCTTAGAAAAATGTTGGTAGACTCTTTAGTTTTATCAAGATTTAATTATGGTAATGTGATATAAGGTCCATGTCTAGATTCAATTTCAAAGGCAAGAATTCAGAAATTACAAAATTTATGTATACGATTTATTTTAGGTATAAGGATTAAGGAAAAGGAATCATATCTCGCACGCCTGAGCTGAAATTTTTAAATATGGCTAAATGGAGACAGTTACATTTAGCTTGTTTCATCCTTAAAATTTTGTTGTCTAAAAAGCCAGAGTATCTGCATAGCAAATTAAAATAATCAGCTAATATATTATATAAACTTATTTAAAATAAAATATCGACAGATTTTAAGAAGTTTTAATTAGTTCGATAATATTACAGTGAAATGATGATGCTTTTTATTTATTTATTATAATCTCGGTTTACGAATTATTTTTGTTTGTTGTACACATGCCATTACTTAAGGTGGTTGGTTTCTAGCTGTTAAAATGGTGAAAAGTATGTTTAGTTTTCCCATTAAAATTGAAGTAAGAATTGAAATTTTCGAATTAACTAAGATATTTTTGAAAAGTTTAAGGATGTTTTGCTCTAATGCCAGTGTTTTTAGTTTTCTCTTCAATTTTTTTATGTGGATGGCTAAGCATGTCCAATTTTGTGAATATTTCATATGTATTTTAATACAATCCTACATAAAAATTCAAAAAAGTGGCATTAGAGCAAAAAGAGGGCAACTTCAAGCTTTTAGAAAACATCTTATTTGTTTAAAAAATCTTATTATTATCTTGTGTTGATCCATTTTAAATTTAATTTTCTGGAATACAAAATTCAAAAAGTGTTCAATTTATTTATTCAGATATATAATTTAAATCTTTGTTTATTAAAGTAATACAGAGCGTTCAGCAAAACCTATAATTTGACTGCGCAACCGCCTTAATAATTAATACTGTAAACTTATTTTTGTATTAATAGTTTAAGGTTAAGTGGAAGAGCAGCTGTAAGGTGAAGTTTACCTAATAAAAGTATTATTATTATTATTATTAAATTTTAATATTTATAAAACTGTTCAATTCGTTCAAACAGACAACTTTATAGAAAATGGATAATATTATCATAATTATAGATACAACAAATTAGAACAAATAAATATGCATATATTTATAAAGATACAGTTAATAACTAATATAAGTAGTAATTAAGTAAAGCTGTTTATTAGTTTTTAACAATTCAAACATTTATTCGGGTGATCTCATAATGAGATCGCTGGGTATATGTGTATACAAACCATCACAAAGTTGTGATTGTTCAAATACGTTCAGGCATGCAACTTAGTTTCAAGATTCGTGTTCGATGATAGTTATTTAACAATAACAAAATGACACAAAATACAAAAAGGGTTGACATTAGAAGAGATGTGTGCCAAGAAGTATTTGTCACAAAATGGAACAACAATAGTAGAAATTTGTTACTGGATGAAATAAGAATAATCTATTTGTTTATAAAAAATTAATGTTTAAATGTATATATCTTTTCTCTTTGCCGCACAATGCAAATAGATGCCTAAATTTTCGATATACGAAAGAACCAAAATTGCAACAAATTATTTGGATTAGGACAAATTTCATATCAACAATGCATTTTGTGATTAAAGTGTGAAAATTGGCATACATATCAATTTTAACTATTCTCTTTCATATAAGAAGTGGTAGTGGTGCCCAAGTGTGAAGTACCACAGACGGCCGCCATTTTGAAAAAATATCCGTCATTTTTAGTTTTCTTGATTTATCTCGTATGGTTAATATTACGAGCAAAATTGATATATAAAAAATTGTAGAGCATAAAATTTGCTATAAAATGGTATATTTATTTTTTCTGTTAGTAGTACAGCTCTCTAGAAAATCGAGAAAATATATTTGAGCAATTTATAGTCATTTTCAACAATAGCTCAGTTTTGTCTTTTCAAACAAAAACTGCTTTTATTTTCGAATGAATCAAGATATCGACTTCTGGTCCTCAGTATTCAATTTCTTAGATAATTTTTTGTTACATAGGTACTTACATAATTTTCAACATTTCGGGAGTACTAGTTCAGGTACAATTTAAACATAACCTCTTAGAGACAACAGTGAAATTTTAGTATTTTTGTTTTGTTTTTTGAACTTTCTTTTCTGAACGAATTAAAATATTGATTTGCGGTTTCATGCATTAAATTCTTCAAAAAATTCTCTATAAGATACATTATATTGAAAAAATTTTAATGCCTTAGTTAAGCCGATACTTAATGAGTTTTTTCTGGAGAAAATATGAAAATTTTAGTACTAATTTTATTTTTTGAGTTTGATCAGCTGTAGTTTCTGAACGGATCAAAATTTTGAGTTCAAACTTCCAGCATTCGGTAGCTTTCAAGTTGATATTTTGATCCATTCAGGAACTACAGATGATCAAACACAAAAAATAAAATTAATACTAAAATTTGAATATTTTCGCCAGAAATATAATGTATCTTATAGATATTTTTTTTAAAGAATTTAATGCAGGAAACCGCAAGTCAATATTTTAATTCGTTCAGAAATGACAACTCAATAAACACAAAAATACTAAAATTTCAGTATTGTCTCTAAGAGGTTATGTTGAATTGTGACCGTACTAGAGCTCGCGAAATGTTGAAAATTAAGTCACAAAAAATTATCATTATATAATACCATTCGTCACTATGATTTTGCCGGCAATTTGCCGTCTGGACACGACTGCTTGTTGCGTCGAAAATAAACACGAGTAGGTAGCACGAGTGTTTATTTTCTAAAGCAACAAGCAGGAGTGACCAGACGGCAAAAATTACCAAAAAATCATAGTCGCGTATGGTATTCGGCTTGACAATTTCTCGAATTATTGTATTTATTCCAAAAAAAGTAATATTTTTTTAAAACAATCATCAACTGACATAAGTAATATGTAAGCAACGCTTCGCGGCAATTTTCACTAGTGAAAATTGTCAGTGTAATTTTCAGTAGTGAAAATTGTCACTGTAGTTCGTCTGTGATTGGTACAATTCAGCAAAATACTGTGTGTTGATTGGATGAAAAACTATGAGTGGAATTGTCTAAGAAATCGAATGCTGAAGACCGGAAGTCGATATCTTGATTCATTAGAAAATAAAACCTGTTTTTATTTGAATAGACAAAATTACGCTAATGTTGAAAATGACTAGAAATTGCTCAAATATATTTTCACGATTTTCGCGAGAACTGTAGGTACTACTTAGAGAAAAAATGGATATACCATTTTATAGCAAATATTATGCTCTACAATTTCCTGTAAAACAATTTTTTTCGTAATATTAACCATACCAGACAAATAAAGAAAACTAAAAATGCCAGACATTTTTCAAAATGGCGGCCGTCTCTGGTACATAACACATTGACACCACTTCTTATATGAAAGAGAATAGTTTCATTGACATGTTGTGTGCCAATTTTCACACTTTAATCACAAAATGCATAGTTTTGTCCTATAACCGCTGGACTAGATAGCTGTAACCACAGCATTGCCCAATTAATACCTACTGTTCGCTCAGTTTTACTTGGCGAGGCTTAGGAATGTAATGCTAACCAGTTTGCCTACAGTGCGTTATGTCAAATTGCAAATGTGCCGCTCGACGTTTAGCGAGTAAAATAGTGAGCTCAAGTTTTACAACCATTCCGTGCTATACTTATTGGTTAGCGGGATGGTGCGGTAGAGGGAGGGAAGCCCAATATTCATAGGGACGCATTTAAGGTTCTCTGTCCATTGGCGTAGTCAATATAAAAATATTTCTTGTAAAATATTTCATGTAAAAATATTATTTTACACTAAAACGTACAAATTATTAACTGTTGGTTAGTACATTACCGGTAGGTACTTTGTACCCTTACCTAGTAAATACCTCTTTTATATTCACTTTATACCTGGGTTGACATGTGGTTAAATTATGGAAATATGGCGGTAAGGATGAGCATAGATATTTTTATTTGATTTTTGAGCATATAATGCGTATTGTTGTAATCATTTACTCTAGAATCTAAATTTATAGAACTACCTAATTGAATTCTTCTATTGTGGTTGTAAATCTTTTGAGCAAACCATGAGCACATTTTGATACTATTTTTAATAAAAAATTATTTTAGTTGTACAGTGCACAAATTTGAATAATGTATGTACGGAATTCTTTGATGTGATCTGCAAAATTTTAGCAATAAGAATATAAGAAACAATAGGTATAAAAAGTAAAGTAAAGTATATTATTATACAAAACATAGGTACCTAATGCATTAGTAATGCAATCCTAAATATACAAAAATTAATCAATTAATGTGTAATTTTGATTGTAACAAAAATGCATTCCCTTGATGGATTTCGTATGGACATTTTTCTTTTATACCTAGAGTAGATTATTTCCGGTAACAAACAGCGCATGTAAAATATTGCTAGCTAATTCATCATACTATCCCAGAACGCATTATCACGTGAAATTAAGTTATTCACTACAAATACAATAATAAATTAAATGACTGTAAAATAATATATATCTTCTCAATAGAAATTCCCTTTATTGTCCATACAACAAAATAACACATTCTTCTGTTTGATATTTCATCATGATCACCGTTAACGGGTACTCCCGTACCCACACCGTTATAGGGACCAAGGCCCTCTTCGGTGTTTGCTCTAAAATTATTTTATTCTTGGGTGTTTGTGTACGTTCTTCCTATTTTTGATTGTTTGTTTTTTGTCGGTTAGTGTCTGACGTTTAATGCTGTTTTTTTCAATAATTCGAGCACTTCATCTGGTGGGTTGTTTGATATTTCTAATTGACCCTGTATTTGAAAATATATGTGTTTTTAGTTTTAACAGATTTTCGTTAGTAATTATTACAAAATCAATTTTTTCTTTAGTTTTTTTCGCCTGAGCTGCTTGAAATGGAGTAATGTCTCTAGCTTTATAAGGACATTTTACTTCTATTATAGCATCATCGCCTATTAATCCGTCGGGACTTGCTCCTAAAAATGAATATTTTTCAAAAACAAGTAGTCCACATTATTTCACTTTTAGACCAGTTTCTGTCTCAAATTGCTCGATAGGAAACGACTCATTTTCAATGCCGTACATTCTTGCTGCCGAACCAGTAAATGATGTATATAATTCTTTTTTCACATAAAGTAGTTTTCTTTAATTTACAAATTTTACCAAAATTTGATGTGGTTAATCTACATGATCGTGCCTCTTTAATAACAAGAAACTCTTCATAGACCTATTTACATACAATTTATATTTGATATTTTTGAAAACTGTTTCTTTTGAGGGCCCAAAAAAAAATCGTGCATGTGGCGTAGTGCGTTCAGGTAATTCCGAGGGTAAGTCACACTCCGCTAAAATGCATAGGACAAATAATAACGAAAAAGAAAATTTATGTAATTTGGAAAATATCTTATAATTTCATAATCTTGTGTTTATAATAAGTATTTGTTTTGGGATTTATTGAAAACCAAGTGTTGAGAATTTAATTTGAATATTGTAGTTTTGGCGCCAACGCCCTCTACCTTCGAAGCTTCCAGACGCGACCGCAAGGTGGCAGTAGTAGTGTGTAGTGGAAAGTAATGTCAAGCATTGGCTTGTCACATGTCGTATGTGAATTTAATAGTGTATTTTGCAATACAATTGTGTTTTCCTGCTAGTTATTTATTTGACTGTGTAATTGACGCATTTGAATAAAAATATAATAAACACCAAGTTTTATTGTCTTTTAAAAATTATTATTTGAAAAGTACCTACCTATATTAATAATATTAAGCTGGATTTTGGTATACACATTCCCAGTACCTTTGTCAATAACATACTAAAAGTCTCAATCGATTGGATTGGAGCTTCGTCCGCCATTTAAAAAAGTGGCCGCCGTCTATTGTTTTAAATTTTTATCTCGTAAATGATTAATATTACGAAAAAACAATTAATAACAAATTGTACAGCACAAAATTTGCTATAAAATGGTATACTTACATATTTTTAATGAAAGTGGTACAGTTTTTGAGAAAATGGTACAAATGTATTTTGAAAACAACGATAAATTTTGATCAAGTAGTAGTTTATATCTCATCCTGGGAAAACGGCTGTAATTTTTATATGAATAAAAATATGGATTTCCGGTTTGCAGAATACAATTTCCTGAATACTCTTCTATGAGTAAAATTATTTTCAAATTCTCAGACGCACGAGTTTATATTCTTACAAAAGTTTCAATTTTTTCTTAGAAAAATCTTCAAATTTCGACCTAACTAAAACCTACAAACGTTTAAAAATCATATCATTTTGTGTCAAATATATAGAATCGTATCCATAAATGCCGATGTCAAAAACTTTATCCAATTAGAAGTCACTGTAAATTAAACATCAAAAAGTAAAATATAAAATAAATTTTTTGTTAAACTTTTGTAAGAACATCTTTAAATTGTACCAATTGTACCTACTTAAATTTGATTTTGTTTTTGAATTACAAAATTTGACTTTTTCATTATTTGCAAGACGTTATTAAAAATATTTGAATTTGAATAACTAAAGGTGGGTTTATGCTCAAAAATTTAGGAATAAGAATTAAGAATAAGAATGATTTTAAAGTTAAAACAGTTTGAGTCGGTTTATGCTGAAGAAATAATTGTTAACCTTATTACTTCTTCTTACTTCTGCAGCATAAACCGATTCATACGTTATAACTGCTTCACTTTACGACTATTCTTATTCTTAGTTCTTTATCTTAAATATTGTGAGCAGAAACCCACCTTAAGTTATTTTTACAATAATACAATGATAATGATTAAAATGTATAAATGTAACGATTACTTATAAGAAAGTGGTTTCCCTTCAAATGTTCTCTAATCAAAAGTTCAAACTATTATTCTCACTACTCTCTAATGTATCTCTTGTAATTAGACCTCAAAGTGAACATATCTATATAAGTAGTTCTTATTGAACTCTACGACGTCTGCTCGTCTGAATGTTCGTGTGTTATAAAATGATTTGCACAAGCAAATTGGTTCAGGCATCAGGCATACAGTGTTATGCTTGCATGTAAGTTGCACTTACTTCATACATAATACATATACACTACTACATAATACACTAGCAATGGGAAACTGTTGCAGAGTTAAGTTATATATTACCTATCAATTAGTGGAATTCGGAATTTGTCTTTAGAGCAGATATGTAGATATTCCAAGCAGAGTTTAGCAGATTAATTATTACTCTTGATTCAATGAAGAAAACAAAAAAGAAATTATTTCTTTAGATTGTGTCCTGTTAGGTAGGACATTACTCTTGTAATTGACATTGTAAGTAATTAAACAACAAAACAAACAAGAAAGCAAGTAAATATGAAGAAGTTTCAATATTTCTTGAAGTTCTTCTAGTCTGCTCGCAACTAGGAATAGTCAAATAAAAAACTTAAAGGACACGTAGTTTGCAAGTACTTACGTTATCTGCACTAAAAATATGATCATGATGGTCTTTCAGACACTCGAGGAATTCTTACCAGTAGGTATAGTTATTATTTATTTTCGTTCAAGTTGCATAATTTAATAAAAGAACTTAACTTTTATATAGAAACTAGCGGACCCGGCGCGCGTTGCTACGCCTCCAACTCGAATTTAAAGAAAATTACAGTACATTTTGAGTTAGCTAGCCACCATTTTGTTTCAAGATGGCGGACTGACATTTTGATCTGCTCATGTAATAAGTTAGATCTTAAGCTATTACCATACCAAATTTGAACTCAATCGGTGCAGTAAACTTTGAATTAGATAGCCGCCGGCAAAAATGTTAAATTGGCATTGTTATAAACAACAATGCAATTTGACATCGTTATAAACATCAAATAAATAAATAAAAAACTATTTCAAAAACATGTTTGTTCGATGATATATTTCACCCTGGATCTGCAATTGTAATAAGTAGATGTAATAAGGTAATTTTATAGCGAAATATTTGTACCGCCATGTGGCTGGCAAAATACGTTGGCAGCACTGCCATTCAATTTCTGTAAACGCATTCACTTCTGGTTGCTTTTTGCAATTCAGAGCTACCAACGTACTTTACACCATGTAAAGCTGTCAACGTATTTTGCACTAGACACATGGTGGTAAAAATTTAATGTTTCCAATATACTTAGGTACCTTATAAAATTATCTCGAATGACTTTTGTTGCGCCAAATGACGTAATATGAGGGCAATTATTGTATTGCTGGATATGAGTCAACAAATGTATAGAATCTGACCCATTTCCGAAAACCAATGCATGTAGTGGCTCTGGTGGCGTACCAATGGCGTAAATTTGACTTGGCCACTGGCGCAACACAATCCAGGTACTTCATTTTTAAACTTTAATGCGTTGCAATGTGGACACACAACGTTCATTGGTCCAATAGCAACGACTTGCTGTAAACTGTAATCGATTGCCACGTTATAATTGAATGCAGCTCGATGCGGATTAAATGCAACATTTCGACGTTGTTGATATTGATTCCGTTCAACTTCATTTCGCGTTTCGCGTTGCTCGTCAGTTTGACTTGCTCGTATATATCTTTACTTGCAGCATTGCGAGTTCTGCGACTTAAGTTGGTATGTACGTCTAATTGGTGGCATTTTGAAGAACCAAAAGTCAATTAATACTAACAATCCACAACTGTCTGTTTCAAAACGCTTAGACCAACTGAATTATAAATTCCTATTCAACAAAAAATACATAGTAGTTTAATTAAATGTCTGGTTATCTAATCTGTTTGTTATTTTGTTCAATTTAGTGATAAATTATGAATTTTTCGATTTTTCAGCTATTCTTTTGGGTTTTCTCAATTTTTTCTTTTTAAAACCATCCCTGTATTACAGCGAACAAAACAAAAAAATAAATATTGTAACGATTTATTTGCTTAAATATTAATAATAATTATTTACATTACGGCCCTGTCTAATATTCTTGTAGTATTATTATATTTGTTAATTTAATTAAAAATATTTGCGCGCACCGATAGGCGGAGAAGCGAGATTCTGCTTTGAACCGTTGATAAAGTTAGATCGCTCGTGCACTAAATCTAAGTTTTGCACCACTTTCTGCTACAATCATTTTTTGAATTGAGTAAAGTTTTAATTACGTATTTATTACTGCGAGAAGTGTTTAGTTACTCAAATCAGTTTTCTCAGAGTGAGGATTTAAGTAAAGTGTAGCATGGTCGCATCGTTGTCTGATGAACCTAGTTTATATTTTATCGTCATTAATTTGAGTGTTGGTTGCATCAGAGTAAACCCTAAGTATCAGGGGATTCAGTAAAACTGATAGTGCAGTGCATTGGTTCAATTTAAACTCTAAAATAAGTGCGTATGTTCCACACGCACATTGTTCTGATGTACGTTCTTCAAATCTTGGGCCACCGTACCGCCGCTAATCGCTCGCCGCCGACGTTGAGGGAATATTCAAGGAGTTCGCACCAGCTAAATTTAACGTCATCATCGCCGATGCAGTTAGATGAGTACTATATACGAATAAATTCCTTTGCTCACGCCATCTTTCATCATCTCCGACTTAAAGTGTTGTGTTGCGTACATTTTATGCGCATGTGCGGAAAATTTCAGTGCCGTACATTTCCGGTAACGCAGTGTAGCTAAAATTCTGGTTCACCTGTAATTTTTGAATACTCTAAGCTTGATCTATTTTTATCCAAAGTTGTGTAATAGAACTTTTCTATATTAGTTTATCACTGCGTAAAATTTGTGTATAATAAAATCAAACTCACTTGATTTTGATCTCCGTTTGGCTAACTACGCCACTGGTTGTAAGATTTTGAAGAACATTTTTGTATATTTTCTATTTTAATTGTATTTGTTGCTAGACCGTAAATTACCATAATTTCATTCGCCTTTTCACCTAGAATAAGTTTATTTCTAAATGGTTGTTTGGTACAATTTAAATATTACATAATAGAATATACCAATAATTATTGTTACACTTACGTCGAGATTTTTATTGAAACAAACTGCGTGTCACACAAACCTTTGTTGTTCCGTATGTTCCTTACTATTTCTTACAGCTCACGTTATTTTGGTATTTTGTCGAAATTGAGAATATACGCCTTGTTTAAAGAAAATACCTGGCGCCCTATTTATGATTTCAATTCACAAGTGTTGTTTAAAATTACTCTACCCACCCCTCTCTCCGCAAACCGCTAGCCGGCGCAGACGTATTGGGAGTCCAATTTGCGGTAGGTACGAAATTATTTATTTATTTTTGCCATTATTTATACTTTTCAAAATTATTAAAAATAAGTTCGTGGCAATATTCAAATCGGTCAACGCGTTCTCAAGTTATGGCGTTACCAGAAAAACAGGCATTCATTTTTATATATACAGAAGATTATTTTCAAGTTAAACATATCATACCCTAAGAGGAGAATAGTTATGAAGATGATATTCAAGCGAAAGCACTTATTTGCACTTTGTAATTTACATGGTTTCAGAAATATAATTTTTTAAATGTACATTTACCCTTAGAAACTGTTTAAATTTTTTCACAAGTAGGATATTATAATAATGATCGACAATACTAGGATTCTGAATAAATCCCATAAATATATTTTTGTCACACATGCACCATAATTTAAGCGCGGTTTATATGCAGGAAAATCTGATGCATGCAATGTGCATTAAACTAAGGCCAAAATATGCCCAATATACAGGGTATAATAGAAATAAGTGCTTTAATTTTAACCTATAATGTACCTCGACGAGAGAATCAATGTTCCGCAATCACTTTTTTCCTAACTCCTTTTTTTTGAGTTAAAAGATTTGTCACATATTTGGTTACCCGCCTATGGAAAGCATCAACAATCAATTTCCTTATGACAATTGAAACTAGCCTGAAATGGTTATTATTGAAAAGATCACTGGTAATTTAATTAAATAACTGGATTTATTTTGAGATTTGAATTATACATAATTTACTTTGTCATAATTATGAAAAACATTCAAGGCAACACTACTAACTGTCAAAACGCTTGTTTAATTCACTGTTAACATCATTTGTCCGGCGCTGTTATCGTCTGTTTATAAGTTCTAAGGGGCGCATAATTCTGCGCAGTGCTGGTACTGCTTGCTATTTTGTTGCGCAGGTTGCACGCAATACTGAAAGTAACCTGATCCGTCCATAAGTAATAAAAAAAATTGCTGCGAGTGTATTGAATAGGTTTTTCACAAAATTGACGTGTGCAAGGTAAATCTACTTGTTACAAATAGTATTGAATTTTTTGTACATGGTATGGATATAACTTAACTGTTGCTCTTTTAATCATCATGATGTTTCAAAACAGCGGCATTACTTGAGCGGTACTGAGTTAGATTGGTAGTGTTAAGTGGGTAAATAAATATTCTTAGTGTATAATTAGTGTTTTATGTTCAATTAATAGTGCGTGTTTATTTAATTATCATTAACTTTTATCTTTTTATTTTTCGTTAATTAACTTGTTATATAAATATTCGTGTTTTTCTGATTTTACACTTCACCTAAATAAATAAAAACGTTACAATATTGATAATTAGCAGTCAGCTTCATCTGTCAAACATAATGTGATGGGATATTTTCTGCTTATTTTAGTAACCAAATGTAAAGCTGCATTCAGACCGACCCACTTATAAGTATAAGTGACTAATTGACCAATCAGCGCTCAGCGTTCGCTTCGTCAAAATTCTAATTTCACTTATAAGTGTAATCTGAAAACCTCCCAAAGTTCTATCTTTTTCAATCAGTCCACTAAGTGAATAGTGCGATAGGTATATCATGTTATCTTTATCATCGAACTGTTACTTGCAAGCTGCGTTTTATTAATGACATACTAAATAGATATTAATTTAATTAAATTATTACAAATAGTAATAAATGAAAATATCGTATGCTTGTGTTGTAAAATATTATTACTGAATATGTAAACATATTTAAAAGCATATAAATTCTACTTTTTAATTTACATGTGTATGGAAATCAATTTTCTTTTAATAATAATAATAATTTATTTATACTGCAATACAACAGGATAATCCCAGAACAATATTACAGTGTAAAAAAGAATCAAGAAAACAAATATGAAATATCAAATAACAAACACAAACCAGAGATTCCAAACCGTAGACTGTTTCTAACCTAATTTAACGAGCATAGAGGATATTATAAGATAAAAATATTTTAATATGCAAATTGTAAAAATCACACAACAAATTGTACTTAATAAACAATTATTATGTATTTAAATTTAAATATTTTCTAAATTGTTCCAATTGGTGTTCATTCACTAATTTGGTAGGTATGTATGGTCCATTTGATTTATATTTATAATTGTAAATATTTCACTTATAAGTGGGTCGGTCTGAATGCAGCTTAACTGTTGGTAGCTGACTAAATTATGTTTGACAGCTGGAGCTGACTGCGTTTCAGTCACACACAGCTCACAGAACAATCAACATCTCTCTACATTATATTCAGCATTGTATCACGTGGAGAGTTGTAAAAGCGCATTTTTGGTCATCAAAACGTTTGAAAAGCGCAGAAATATAATCAGTAAATTTATGTTCAATAAGCGCAGATCGTAACATTGAATAAGCGCATTTTTCGAAAATGAGATTTCTGACCATAACAAGTTAGTCCAGATCGTCTTCGAGTATGATGGGGTTAAGTTCAGAAAAATGTTAGGCAAGAATATTTTCTAGTTTTAAATAATTAAAAAAATCTTGTTAAAAATACTCTTCGAGTATGATGGGGTTAAGTTCAAAAAATTTTAGGCAAGAATATTTTCTAGTGTTAAAAAATTCAAAAAATCTTGTTAAAAATACTCTTCGAGTATGATCGGGTTAAATTCAGAAAAATGTTAGGCAAGAATATTTTCTAGTTTTAAAAAATTCAAAAAATATTGTAGAAAAACAATCCTAAAACCATTGTGCTTTTCAAATGTGCACTTCTGCGCTTATGCAACTACAATTTATGCGCTTTTCAAATGTTATTTTATGCGCTTTTCGAACGTGATAAGCAAAAACTGATAAAGGCCAAATGCGCTTATTTAGTTCACCCGTATCACGGTTTAAACAATTTTTTGACAATATCATGAAATTCCATATAACTTTATAAATTTAATGATGATGTTTACATATTAAACGAAACGTTAGCGGCTTTCATGTGATTTTTCTGCTACACCTAGTCCAACTTTTGACTAACTTTTACAAGCATTAATAAATATGTATTATTTACCTTATTAACTTCTTATTTATACTCAGAATAACAATTTAACATTAATTTAATGTCAAAGTGGCAGATTTCCGCTTATTAATTTCAGTTAAGTTACTCAAGCTACTAGGAAAAAAATTCCGAGAAAATTTTTATATAACCATGGTTACTATTATTGAAATCAATTCATCCATTGGCTGTTATTTGTGTCATGCGATTTTCTCCTCTATACGATTATGTGTCTCACTCGAATTTTGATTCTAGTGCCCTTTTGCTTGGTTTATTTTTTAACAAATTTAAAATTTATATTTGCTAGGTTATTAATTTTCATGTGTGAAAATTTCAGCTTGTAACTCCGATTTTCTCACAAAAGTGATGAGTACAGAATGAAAATGTTATGAGAGAGTGAGACGGAGAAACCTAGTTTAGCGGGAATTTAGTCTAGTCAACATGTGTGAAAATAGAGAATTCCAGTGAAAGGGGTGCTAAAATTATGATCTTGGAGTCATTCGATCCGGAATGAGGTCTATAAAATATTGTCAAAATTTCAAAATGGCATAACTATTATTTCAAATATTATAAACAATAAGTAAAAATTAAAAAATCTGACGTAGCCATATCTGACTGACCTTCCGCCATATCTAGACTTTAAACAGAAATTTATACGTACAATCCGGTGCCCATTTAAAATATACAAATAAAAATCTAAAATATTCAAACACAGAAATTAGTATCACCTGAATCAAAAGATTAATTCACACGAAAACTCTTCTGTGTTGAAGCAATCCTCCGTTCAGTTACTACATTTAATAGCTTACTTATGACTTATATAGCGCTAGTATGCCAACTTGTCACCCGTCTCATCTGTCAATATTTTGTATGCAGAAACAAAAATCAACCGAACATGGATTACAAGATTTCAACGTTTTATTTGATAAATTTATTTATTAAATTTTACTGCAGTTCTTTAATGCTACCAGATAAAGACAATTTTTTTATAACGTAAATTGCAAATAACTTTTCCTCTTATTCTTATTACAAATAAATACTATATTTATCCAAATTTATAGAAATTTTTGACACTTAATCTTTAAAAAATATCACTTCCGGTGAAGATATTTGTACCAAAATCTAATGAGCTCTTCATATTCGTATACAATTGTAAAATACCAAAAATCCAAATTTTTGGGTAATTCGTATTTGAGTTATCCGACAGACGGCATCGGCCCGGACCACACACACACACACACACACACACACACACACACACACACACACACACACACACACACACACACACACACACACACACACACACACACACACACACACACACACACACACACACACACACACACACACACACACACACACACACACACACACATACAGACATCATCGGGAAACTATCAAAAATGAGTTGTAAGGACCCTAATTCGTGCTCATCCACTAAAAACTCACTACCCGATTTTTTGCATGATTCCAATACCTTCCTTTACATGTAAGCGGAAGATAAAAACAGGTTTGTTTTTTTGATAATATCTCAACAACTATAAGAGCTATCGGAAAATGCTTAAAAGAATCTGAAAGAGCAGAAAATTTGCTTGGATTCCCCGTACTCTATCTTTAATATCTATTCGTGATATTTAACATTGAAAATTACGTTCGAAACGACCGACGCGGCGATTCCGCGCTCCGCTATATTTCGCTTAATTTATATTAAACATTATTTTAACCCATTAAATGTTAATATTAAGAATTGAAAAAATTGAGGTATTATTTTAACATAGGTATCCATGAATGAAAATTTGTTGAGAAACATTTTTATTTCTATTTTGCAACGATTTATAAAATAGTGAATTAATAAATATTTGTCAGTTTTTATTTTTTT
The DNA here is from genome assembly GCA_947534325.1 of Agonum fuliginosum. Classification (NCBI taxonomy): domain Eukaryota; kingdom Metazoa; phylum Arthropoda; class Insecta; order Coleoptera; family Carabidae; genus Agonum; species Agonum fuliginosum. Next base: position 20,176,757 of record OX384031.1, on the reverse strand, counting down.
AAGCCTCGTACTTCATGAAATATAAACTTAGATTTTTTTAACTCTAACAATTTATTTTTACATATCTATAGATAGAATAGATTTTCATAATCATAATGGTAGGCCATTAACTCTCATGTGTGAAAATTTCAGTTGTAACACCGAATCCCAAAATAATTGCTCTCGATCTCTCTACTATAATAACAAAAGATGGTACATATCATGGGCGCCAGTCGATCTTGACTGGTTTAACCACAAAAATAATTAGAGCAACCGACACTAAATATCCTGAAAACGGCAAATAGGGAGTTTCAAAATAAAATAATATTGTTGGAAATCACAGTGTAACTATTTTAAACAAATATTAAAACAAAATCTAAATACGACGTGTAAAGTGTAGTCTACCCGTGAAAACAGCGTATAGGACGATAATGAAATCATTCAACAATAATTAAACCCTAAAATAAGCTCTACGTGAGAATCGTTTATCGACCAGAGATCGAGTCGGCGTGTACAAAAGTGCAGATGTTAAATAACATTAAAATAAAAATAATTAAATAAAACTTGTTCGTCCTAGCGGTAGAAGTACGGTAAAACCACTAACATTACGCGGTATGACTGCATAATTTTAATAAATATATCTTAAAATGATGCATAATAAAATAAAGCCAAACAGAGTTACGTTAAATTAAATACTACAACAATAAATACGACAGTATAAAAATCTCGAATATAAAATGTGAAGTTACTAAAGTCAAGAGATAATGTTTTATTTTATGTATTTAGTGATTCAGTGTTTATGTTTTGTTTTACTTTGCAGTTTCACTGGTTGCCTGATGATGACCACGAAGAGGTCGAAACCGGTAGCATATTCTGAATAAAAGAATTTTCTAGAACAGTAATAAGACGAAAAGATGTTATTTTATTTACACCCTTATTTCCCAAATTAGGTAGTCACTTTGACACTTGGGTGAAACATACTTCTTTAAACGTTTAAACACTTGCTATGTTGTATAAATATTGTAGAAATCTTTAAATTAAATATAAGGAATGTAAAAATGCAATAACGCTCTTATATTGGTTACATTATAAAGCCATATTGAATACAAATAGTTTTAAAACATTGAATCCATGTTGGCTGTTCATATAATCATACAATTAAGCCTCCCGGCACCGGTATCTATTTCATTCCAGTTTTGTAATGACGTCGCATAATAGACATTACTGACTTTTGACACTCAGCATCAACACTATTATGTTCCATGTGTACGAAATGGCACTGAGTGCAGAAATTGTAGTTTTATTATCACTTTAATCAAAGACGAAAGAAGTCAACATTACGTAGCTAAACGGTACAACGTATAACTTAGTACTATTTAAAACGTTTATACACGTTTTCTGGAGACAGATTTGTACAGCAGAAGACCTGAAATATGCCTGAGAAGACGAAATCGCACTATAATTGTCGTGAAGACCCATAAATCATTACTAGTCCAGTCAAATTAGCTCGTAAAACGCCATATGGCGGAAAAAATTTATATAGTCCTGAAATTTTACATACCTATATACTTGGGAGTACTGTAGAATCAAATATCCGTCGGGTTACCCCGGCACAGGATGCCGCGTCCTCCCAAAATAGTGAAAAAACTTCCCCAAACGGGTACATTGCACTAGTTTTTCGCAATTATCTCGTAAACGGTTAATCACACAAGAAATTTCATAATTAGTGAATTGTAAAGAAATAAATTCTCAACATGGGATGATCTGAGTCGTTGCTGTATCAATTGCAGTTCACGCGCTAGAGCAGTCGGAAGAAAAGGGGGATCGTGGCGCGCGACGAAAAATTTGTTTTTCGCGCTTGAATTATGTAAATTCCTCATGTTACCTCATAAATGTACCCACATGAAAATAGAGCAAGAAATTCTCTATCATTACATGCTAATCGTGTTTTCTTATTGTTTTGTTTTTGTACTGTTTTCGAATGATTTTCGTATAAACGTCAATAATACAAAAATAAATTTATTTCTCTACAATTCGCTTCGTATAAAATTTTCTGTGTGATTAACCGGTTACGAGATAATTGCGAAAAACTAGTGCAGTGTACCCGTTTGGGGAAGTTTGTTCAGGATTTTGGGGGGACGCGGCACCCTGCGCCGTGGTAACCCGGCGGATATTTGATTCTACAGTACTCCCAAGTATATATGCAAAATTTCAGGACTATATAATTTTTTTCCGCCAAAAAAGCTAATTTGACTGGACTATACTACAGTTGCTTACTGGGAATATTAGTGAACGTATTGTTCGAAGAAGGGTAAAAGAAGCAAATTTTCTGGCACGAAGATCCGCCATGCGACCAGACGTCCTCCAACATCACCAAGTACCTCGCTTGCAATTTGTTGGGATGCATGTAAATCGGGATTCAGGTGATTAGACTCGTGTTCTAGTTACTATCGAATTTGAATTAAGCGAATATGCGATTTAACCCTTTTCGGATGTTTAGAGACTTGGATTCACCTCTTCGCTAACAACCTTGATACAATAAATCGCATATTATTCTTATTATATTAATAGCTATAAAACAGCAACACCCAATAACAATTTTGCTCAAGCTTCATTATAAATAAATGATTTTAGAATAGACAAAGTATTTAGCAATTAATTAGGTACCTAATTAAAATATTCGTTCCACTTTTGGACTTAAATAAAATAAATTTATAAAATCAAATTAAAATGACAAAATCAAAGAAAATACAGCAATTTTTATAATTTTTAACAAAAAAAACTTCCGATTATTGGTTTGACAAAATATTTTTAACGAAGCAGGTTGTCGGGTCACTAAAATAGCTGCGGTGCGTTCTGGTTTTCGTTCCTGTCCCGGTTCGGTTCAAGTCCCTGGTTCAGTATTTTAACCTCTTATATAGTTTTTGTTTTATTGTTTGGTTATTACCCTGTATATATATATATATATATATATATATATATATATATATATATATATATACAGGGTGAGTCATCGAAACGCCCGTCGTCGATATCTCCCTTGTCGTTAAAAATACAGCACAAATTTATTAACAGAATTTTTCGTCTACTCAAGGAACATAACTTAAAATTATTTTCACATATACAGAGTGTTGCATAACGACTTAGCAATAATTGTTCGTCTTTTTTCAATGAAACACCCTATATATTATATATTTTGAATAGCATTTTATTTTCCTATACGAAAATATAAGTTTCATTTTAGTTTTCCGCGGCGTTGCCAAGTTATTCAATTTTTTCTCTAAAAAAAGCCGAATACACGTATTGTTTTATAAATGTTTTACTTTCAAATATCGGTCGAGTGGTTTTCAAAATATCTTGTTTTGAAATTTTTGATCGGTCGCCATTTTGTTATTTGATAAAATAGAAAATAATTCTAAATACAAATGTTTTAGAGAACCGAAAGCAAATGCTGAAAATTTTTGTATTTTTTAAATATTCCTTAAAATAACGGAGTAATGACGAATTTCCGAAAAACAAAAAAACGCCAATAACTCTGAACTGGGGCTCCAAATCAAAAAATTTTACTCAGAAAAGTTGTTTTTTTCGATGAGTTCTAACTGCCACTTTCAGGTGTTACAACTTAGTATTAACATCCTGTATACAGGGTGTAACAGCGAAACCAACCAACGCCTATATTTTCTTTATTATTATAGTTACAAAAAAATGTTAAATAGCAAAGTTGTAGGAGACCAAGGGGGACATCTGATTAAAGAATAAAATAATTTTTTAAACCAGTGGTTCTCAAGTTAAAACAAATATTATATTTTTTCAAATGAGAATATACATATTTTTAGGCCTATTCGATAGAGTATTTTTTTCTGAATTCAACCATGTATTCGTTTTATATCCTTACATAATAAAAATATTCAGAAAAATTCAGCTGAAATTTAAATAATTTCTAATTTTTAATATTAAAGTGCAGTAATCTATTTTAAGAAAAATAATTTTGCTTAAATGATGTCCATCACCGCGTACACACTGTTCCAAGCCAAGCAGCAGTAATTTCGCGAAATGGGAATGTTCCTTGGCCGGCACGGTCTCCCGACCTGACCGCTTGTGATTATTGGCTATGGGGTTATCTGAAGAGAAAGGTGTATTTCAATAGACCGCAAACAATTCGGGAATTAAAAGAAAACATTCGCAATGAAATTTGTGCAATTCCTAGGAATATGCTAGAGCGAGTAATGATAAATTTACAAAACCGCTTGGAACGTTGGAACAGTGTGTACGCGGTGATGGACATCATTTAAGCAAAATTATTTTCCATAATAAAATGGCATGTAATATACTATCGGTTACTTGTATGTGAAAATAAATATCTTGTTACATAAATTTGTAGTTGAATACCAAAAAACGTCAGGTTCCTTTGGCGGATCCTGTACCTATATAGTTTTAGTTATTATATTGATTGCCAAAATATTCTATAACGGTTCAGGTCCCCGGTTCAGTAAAATATCTGCGGTTCGTTCCTGTTCCGGTTTGGTTCAAATCCCTGGTTCAGTATTTAAACTTCTTTAAATTAATTTTGAAAATTCCTACAAGAAATGAATCTCAATAATATAAATTACATATTTGTTTCGTTTCGTATAATCTATCAATGTATTAGTTTTACCATAAAAACATTTCAAACTTTAAATATAGGTTAATAATTTCATGACTTACAATTTCGACGTTTCTCAATTCAACAATAAGACGATGGTTTGATATGGCTTACCTGAAACAAAAGAAAAATATGTTAAAATCATCCGTCAGTATACATACAAAATTCAATGCTGTATAATCTGTAGTCCGGCGGTTATAGGACGAATTTCATATCAACTATACGTTTTGTTATTAAAGTGTGAAAATTGGCATACATGTCAATTAAACCATTCTCTTTCGCGTCAGAGACGGTCGCCATGGTTAACATTTCGAGAAAAATTGCAATATATATGAAGTTGAGGTATTGAGAGCATTAAATTTGCTATAAAACGGTATATCCGTGTTTTATGTTGTTCAGTAAACTGAATTAATTAAAATGCAAGTTGTCTTTATTTTTACTTATAGTTTTTGTCGTTTTTCTCGTAAAAGGATAAAATTTCGAGAAAAACCGTTACATAGAATAGTAGAACACAAAATTATATATTTATACAGGGTTATAAATGAACCAGCATTTATCTCGCTTATTTGGTTATTTGTTGATTTAGCGTTTTTTGTCAAATACATGATATACAGTATCATGTGTAGTAAATGATAGCGGATGTGAATCTTTGATATCACTTCCGGTTTTTGAGGAAGTGGTAGCAACTTTCAAATTTCAAAGGGAACGTTGTATTTTTTACGAATTTGAAAAGTATATGTTATCATATGTTGTATTATTAAAATATTAAATTACGGGCACTTAAATTATGCACCTATGAACGCTGAAATAAGTGTAAAAATTGATATACATGTCAAATAAACTATTCTCTTTCCTTTAAGAAGTGGTGCCAAAGTGTTAAGTACCAGAGACGGTCGCCACTTCGAAAAAAAAAATCTAAAGCTAAATTGCAGTAAACGATATCGAAAGCGGTATATAACTACTTACAATGCAAATAATATAAATAAATTGTACAATTTTGCTCATAATTCTTCCTAAAAATCGAGTTTACTTTTCAGCCTATGACGAAAATATATACGCCTCAAAAAGAGTTATTAGTTAATATCTATATTTACATACCAATATGCCTTGATTAGACATATTATTTGTTATATTGTGTAAATTTAATTTTTGTGTAATTGACGTTTATACGAAAATCATACAAAAACAGTACAAAAAGAAAACAATAACAAAACACGATTAGCATGTGATGATAGAGAATTTCTTGCTCTATTTTCGTATATGTACATTTATGAGGGAATCCTTGTTGTTCGTGAGGAATTTACAAAATTCACGCGCGAGAAACAAATTTTGCGTCGCGCGCCACGTTTCTCTCTTTATTGCCGACTGCTCTAGCTAGCGCGTGAACTACAATTGAAAAAATAATAACTCGGATTTTTTAGAAATCTATTCTTTACAATTGCTTAATCGATTTTACTTCGTTTGTATTTGATTGTATTTCTATTAAAAAGATTTGTATTTTTGAAATTGTTTAAATAATTGACAATTATTATTTATGCTGCTAAGTTCACGCTAGCAGCGAAGTTTACTTTAAAAAAATAAAAAGTATACCAATCGTTTGTATTTCGTTTGTATTTGATTATATTTCTAGTAAAAATAAGAAGAAAAAATTCTACAATTATTTATAACAATTTCTTTTTTATTCTGCCAAGTTCACGCTAGCAGCGAAATATAAATTATTAAAAATAAAAACTATGCCAACCGTTTGTATTTCGTTTGTATTTGATTGTATTTCTAATAAAAATACCAAAAAAAAAATTATTATTGTTTATAACAATTTCTTTTTTATGCTGCCAAGTTCACGCTAGCAGCGAAATATTCATTACGAAAAATAAAAACTACAACAATTGTTTGTATTTTATTGTATTTCTAGTAAAAATACCAAGCAAAAATTTTACAATAAGTATTTATAACAATTTCTTTTTTATTCTGCCAGGTTCACGTTAGCACCGAACTTTACATTAACAAAATAAAAACTACACCAATCGTTTGTATTATTTGATTGCATTTCTAGTAAAAATACCAGGGAAAAATTCTACAATTATTTATAACAATTTCTTTTTTATTTTGCCAGCTTCACTCTAGCAGCGAAATATATACTTCAATTTCAAATTAACTAGGGATAGTGACATGTTTACCGCTCGTGCGCATAAAAGAAACTACAATATCTGTAGATAATATTAGAATATAATTTAAAAGTGTGGTGACTAGCGAATAAGTTCATCCCTGTGAAAATACCGACACTAAAAAGTCAGTGAAAACAAACTGTAAACTGTGCAAGTGAATTAAGTGCAGTTCAGAAGCCGAAAGTGACTCAGCATATTCCAAGTGTGCGCGCGACACGGTCTACACGTAGAACAGCGCACTGCGCTGAGCGAACTAAAACAGTGTTGCCAACTCTGTTAAAAACAAAAATCAAACATAAGTGAAAAATTACAAATAACAACCATGCAGCTAACAAGCGGTGGTTCTAATATTGTAGCGAACACTTTAACAAATATTATAACATCTCTGGATACTACACCATTGTATAGTCAACCAATAACGACAACCCTACTAACACCAATAACCAGTACAATGATTACAGGCTATCCTGGCTCAAGCTCTATATTAGGCTCTATCACACCAATGGAAACATCACCAACAAGACTGCCTTGGCAAACAATCAAAATTAAACATCCAACAAAAAGAGCAAGAGAAAAGGAAATTGACTCGTCACAAGAAAGAACAAATAAACGTAGATACAACACCGATAGTATAATTACTTCTACAATATACAATACAAATCGATTCACCCCTTTAACTAATGAATCTCCTGAACAAAAAAAGAACAAAGACCCAAAACCACCACCAGTCTACTTACAAGACGTCACAAATTTCCAACTAATGTTAGTAAGCCTGAAAACAGTCCTACACTCATCAGAATTCGTATGTAAATCACTCTCGATCAGATGGATATAGAAAACTAATACATTTACTGGACACAAACAATATGGCCTTCCATACCTACCAACCACGACAAGAAAGATCGTATAGAGTAGTAATTAAAAATATACATCAATCAGTCCCCCCAGAAGACTTAACAGAAGCTCTAGAAGAGAAAGGCTTTGAAATAAGAAACGTTACTAACATCAAAAGCTGGCAAAGCAAAGAACCTCTTCCCATGTTCTTCATAGACCTAGAACCGGAAGAAGATAACAAGAAGATCTACGATCTACAATACTTACTAGGAACTAAAATAACGGTGGAACCACCGAGGAAAAAAACCAATTAGCGCAATGCATGACATGCCAAGAATACGGGCATACAAAGACATATTGCAGAAAGCCACCGTATTGCGTCAAATGCGCAGGAAACCATTTGACTAAGGAATGCACAAAAAACGAACACACCAGCATTATGCGCTCTATGCTCAGGAGACCACCCAGCTAGTTACAAAGGGTGCAAGGTCTACCGCGAATTGCAGAAATTAAAAAACAAGCCTGTTCAAAGCCAATCGAGAACGATAAACCACCAACAATTCCAGAACGTAAGAAAAAACATAAGTTATTCAGAAGTAACCAACAACAACACAAACCAAGAAAAATCAGCACCATACAGTAAAGTAGATAACAATAACTACATGATAACATTCCTAAACAAATTTGAATCAATGTTCAATCAGCTGATGCAGAAAACACAATGATTATAAATCTTCTCACGACATTCGTAAATAAAAAACAATGAAGAACACAATTAGAACTGTTCTTTAGAATGCCAACGGCCTGGCACAACATCGAAATGAAGTAGAAATCTATCTTAAACAAGGAAAAATTGACATAATGCTCATCAGCGAAACACATTTTACAGAGAGAAACTATTTTAAGATCCAAAACTACAAAACATACTATACAAACCATCCCGACGTTACGGCACACGGGGGTACAGCGATACTAGTACGAGAAACCATAGAGCACTTTCAATTAGAAAAATATACCAAAGACCATCTTCAAGCAACAACTATCAAAATAAAAGACAAACATGGATCTTTCACCATGTCTGCTGTTTACTGCCCTCCTAGGCACGCAATAAAAAAGGACGACTTTGAAGAGTGCTTCAACACATTGGGAAGCAGATTCATAGCTGGAGGAGACTCTAAGCATACTCATTGGGGATGAAGAGTGCAAACCCCAAATGGCACAGAGCTAAGGAAAACATTACTGAACAAAAGATACAGCCATATAAGCACAGGAAAACCAACATATTGGCCCACCGATTCCAATAAGTTACCAGACCTGCTTGACTTCTTCGTCGTAAACAACATCTCTCAAAACTACACAAACATCGAGGCGAGCTACGACCTATCATCAGACCACTCACCGGTAATACTCACCATAAGCTCTACGATTGTAACGCAAAAAAGAAACCTATTCTATACAATAAGAAAACAAACTGAACCACATTTCAAAAATATCTTAACGATAACACTGTAATCAATATTTCATTAAAGACAGCGGACGACATAGATGAAGCTCGGATGAAGCAGTAGAATATTTCACAACTCTGACTCAAAGAGCAGCACGGCATTCCACTCCAGACTATGAAGACAAAAACGACAATGTTGCTAATTACCCTAAAGACTTACGGGACAAGATTGCGGAAAAAAAGAAAAGCAAGAAGAACCTGGCAACAGACACGCCATCCGGAAGACAAAAGAAAATTAAATTGCCTTGAAAAAGAAATTTAAAAAACAATGCATATTCTAAAAACAACTACTCATTATGGAAGGCTACAAAAAAAACTAAAAAGACCAACACAGAACAATCCACCAATTAGGGACGAAAATGGAACTTGGGCTAGAAAAAACACAGAAAAAGCCGAGATATTTGCGAAACACCTCTCCTGTGTATTCGAACCTCACCCATCAACTACGATACCAGAGGAAGAAAGAAACATTAAAGTCAATTTAACATCTCCATTGCAATTATCACCTCCTATCATACACTTCTCTCCTAAAGAAATTCAAAATGAAATAAAATACCTGCATAATAAAAAATGTCCGGGATATGACCTCATAAATGCAAAAATCCTAAAACAACTTCCAAGGAAAACCATCGTCTTGCTAATCCAAATTTACAACGCAATTCTGAGAGTTCTGTATTTCCCAGTGCAATGGAAATTTGCTGAAATTATACTCATCCATAAGCCCGGAAAACCCGTCCACCAAACCTCGTCATACAGACCAATATCCCTACTTCCTCAATCCTCGAAATTATACGAAAAGCTCCTATTAAAAAGATTGAAAATAATCATAGAAGAAGAAGATCTCATCCCACCGCACCAATTCGGATTCAGGGAACTACACTCTACAATCCAACAAGTTAACCGAATTGTAAATGTTATTGAAAACAGTGTGGTGGCATCAATAATGTTACAAAAATCTCTTAATGAAATCGAGAAATGGGTTTCCAAATGGAGAGTGAAAATCAATGAAAACAAATCAACTCATGTTGTATTCACCAACAGAAAAGTAACATGCCCCCGAATAAAAATAAATAACAAAGAACTAGACACAAAAGAAGACGTAACATACCTAGGAATGAATCTTGAAAAGAGACTGACATGGCAAAAACATTTAAAAGCCAAACGAAAGCAACTAGACCTTAAAATTACAAAAAAATGTACTGGGTTCTAGAACACGAGTCACAATTAACACTCGAAAACAAATTACTGCTTTACAAAGCCATTATCATACCCATATGGACTTATGGCATACAATTATGGGCTGCGCTAATAAATCAAACATAGGCATAGTTAACCAGAATTTGAATAATATAATATTACCAGTAACCAAGATTTTACATGTTTATTTATTTGATTATTATTAAAAAAATATAAACATTTAAAAAATTTCTTTAACAAATAACTTTACAAAGCTTATGACTACACTATACCAAAATATGATTTAAAAAAATGTATATTGACAATAGACGTCATTGAATTAATAGTTTCAAAAAAGGTGACAAAATCATAGCTCATTTTTGCTATAAATTGTTATTTCTACACAAATACATTTAAAATTTTTAACTATATAATAACGTACAAGCGTGCATACTTCAATATAAAGTTTGTTTTAATTTTTTTGATTATTATTTACCAAGTTATTCATGTTTAAACACTACTGACATATAATTCTGAATCCGATAGTAGATAATTTTACAAACGGGAATTTTAATACAGATTATATTTCAAATTTATAAAATACATTTTTTCGTACTTATCTTGCTTACTTACCTTATTAATACAGTGTGTTGCATGAGTGTTACATCTGAACATATTCTGTAAGAATATAAAATATTGAGGCGCGAAATAAAAACCGACATAAAGCGTGCTTATGATGACTACGTGTCTAACGCTGAACGATCAATTGCATCAGACCCAAACAATCTTTGGTCATTCATTCGAACAAAATGTGGCACTTCTCGCATACCGGGGTGTATGAAAAATGGGAAACAATTTTAAATGGTTCATTTCAAATTGTTGACGCTTTTCGAAATTATTTTCATAGTGTATTTATTGGAATATACAACAGTTTTCAGTTGAGTTAACTATGAAAATAGAATTATTGTTTTGTTAATAACAAGTCGTGAGGGAACATGGACGGTAGTAAATGAAAATAAACCAGATGTAATCACAAACGATTGGAAACAGAAAGACGAAAAAGCACAGACCACAATATCATTAAGTATAGATGATAGTCAGATTGTCCATATCTGTAATTCAGCAAGAGATATGTGGACAGAATTACACAAAGTTCATGAACGGTCAAATCTGAGTAATAAGCTATATTTACTCTGAAAATTATACCAAACAAAATTAGAAAAAGATCAAGACATGCAAGATTATATAAGAAATACTTTAGAAATGGTAGCACGTCTACGCGGCATAGGAGAAGAAGCAAAAGATTTCCATGTATCAGCTTTATTACTTGGTGGACTACCAGAGAAATACAATACTCTAGTTACAACTAGACAATGAATTAACATTACAATACGTCAAAGGCAAACTCCAAGATGAATTTAAAAGAATGGTGGAAAGAAACGCAAATGAAGAAAAAAACTCAGCATTAAAAATCACTTCAAAATACATAAAACCATTCAAGAACGTTCAAAAACATCCAATAGAATGTTTTGTATGTAAAAAGCCAGGGCATATGAAGAAAGACTGCAGAATATGGCAATCCAAAATGACGGAATTTAAGAATTATGAAAATAATCAACAGAATCAATATCAACATCACAAATTTCAAAATCATAACAAAGTCAATAATGCTGTCAATATCTACAAAGATTCAGAAGAAAATGAATGCAACACATTCAAAGGTGCATTCAAATTAAGTTAAAAAAACCCAGATGGTTGGTTTATCGACAGTAGAGCAACTAGTCACATGACAAATGACAAGAACTTCTTTGAAACATTTTTTGAAACTGAACATCATAAAATTACGATGGCTAATGGAGAATTTATAATGTCAGAAGGAATTGGTGATGGTTATTTGTACTGTAAAGTATCTCCATACAAGAAGAATAAAATATTAGTTAATGATGTTTTGTACACCCCGCAACATCAAGGAAATCTATTATCAGTTAAGTTAAGAAATTAACAGAACGTGGCAACTGCATAATATTCAATGAAAATAAATGCTTCATCAAGAACAAAAACGAAATTTTAGCAGTTGGAATAGTAGATGATTTATACAAATTAACAGAAAAAGTATACATTGTAAAACATGAAAATTGTATTCATACTTGGCATCGTCGTTTAGGTCATAGAAATCCTAAAGATATTAAAAGAATAATTTCTGAACAACTAGCAACAGGAATAAAGATTGATAATTGTAAAACCCTAATGAAATGTACAAGTGGCATTATGGGAAAATTGTCAAGAAACGCATTCCCAAAGAAGGTTGAAAAACGTGCGAAAGAAATACTTAAACTCATTCACACAGATGTTTGCGGACCTATGAAAACAGAAACTCCAGGAAAGAAACGTTATTTCTTAACCTTTATAGATGATTATTCTCACTATACAGTAGTATATCTAATCCATAGTAAAGATCAAGTTGCTGAAAAATTAGATGAATATGTGACAGCTGTCAGAAACAAATTTAATACTAATTTGAAAATACTTCGTTTAGACAATGGTGGAGAATATAAAGGGAAGAAAACACAAGATAGTTTGCAGAAATATGGTATTCAATTTCAAACGACGGTACCATATTCCCCATAGCAAAATGGAATAGCAGAAAGCAAAATTCGAACATTAACAGAATTTGCAAGAAGTGTGCTGTTAGATGCTGATTTGCCAAATAAATACTGGGGAGAGGCAATTATGACTGCTTTTATTTACAAAATCGCATACCAAACAAAGCCGTTATGAAAACACCATATGAAATTTGGCATAAAAAAAACCGGATCTTAGCAATTTAAAAATATTTGGAAGTCAAGTACATATGTACCAAAAGAAAAGAGAAAAAATGGGAACCTCGCGCAGAAGAAGGAATTTTTATAGGATATTGTCAATATTCAAAAGGCTACAGAATTTTAAATCCAAAAAACAAGTAAAGTTACAGTTAATAGAACAGTAATATTTAACGAGAAACTCCAAAACAGCTTGAAATACAGGAGAAAATTTGAAGAAAAATATTCAGAAGAAGAAAATAAATATAAAATTAATGAAATTCAAGTTTTTACAACAAGTAATGAAGAAACCCCAAATAAAGAGCAAGAAAACGAAATAGAAGAAATAATTGAACACTAGGAAGAAAGAGAAAGAGAAGAAGAAAATGAACAAATCAACGAGAATAAAATAAGAAGATCTACTACAATCAATAAAGGAATAGGTACCGCCAGAAAGATTTATATATTTAAAAACATTGAAGAATCAACTAGAACCGTCAAACTGGCAAGAAATGATGGAATTGGAACAAGTTGAAAGGGAAAAATGGATAGAAGCAGCTAATGAAGAAATGAAATCTCTCCTAGAAAATGAAACATGGAATTTAACAGAGCTACCACACGGAAAAAGACCTATAGGGTGTAAATGGATTTTAAAAATTAAATATGATTCAAAAGGAAATATAGAAAGATACAAAGCCAGACTGGTCGCTAAAGGATACTCACAGAAATTTGGTGAAGATTATGAAGCTACTTTTGCACAAGTTGTAAGACAAAGTACTTTTCGAGTTCTTCTGAGCGTAGCTGCAGCGAAGAAAATGAAAGTTCGACATTTCGATGTGAAAACAGCTTTTATAAATATAGATAGAAGAAGATTTGTATATGATTCAACCCGATGGATTCATAAAGAATAATGAAGAACATCTTGTTTGCAAACTTAAGAAATCTGTTTATGGTTTGAAACAGTCAGAACTTGGATTTAAACGGAGCAAAGCTGATCAATGTTTGTACGTCAGAAATGAAAATGATAAAATGATGTAAATCCTTCTTTATGTAGATGACATGATAATTGTTCATAAAGAAGAAAAAGAGATATTAAAATTTGGAGATAAACTTAAAAAATATTTTTCAATAAAAGATTTAGGAGATGCAAGCTATTATTTGGGCATACGAATTACGAAAGATAATGATGGTAATATATTTTTAAATCAATCCAACAAAATAGATTCCATTTTAACAAAGTTTGGGATGACTGACATAAAAGAAGGTGCAACGCCAATGGACACAGAATATTTAAGACTCAATGGAACAGAAAATCCACTACCTAATAATGAAAAATATAGAGAAATAGTGGGGGCTTTGCTATATCTCGCTACCACATCTCGTCCAGATATTGCGGCAGCAATAGGGATTTTAAGGAGAAGAGTAAGTAATCCTAAACGAACTGACTGGAATGCTATTAAAAGAGTTCTACGATATTTGAAGAAAACTCGAGACAGTAAATTAAAATTGTCTGCAATCAATAATTTCAAGTTGACTGGATTTGTGGATGGATATTGGGCTGGAGATATAACAGACCGTAAATCAACACTTACGTACAATTTACTAAGTCGATATCTTTATCCGTTCAGAAAGTAGAGTTGGTTTAACACAAAAAATATTTTAAATTCTTAAATTTTGCAATTTTTACTTGAAGATAAAAATTAAATTTTGGGTTATCAAGGGCCTTATAACAAATTTTATATAATGTCTTATGTAAAATTTACTAAGGAATCTAATGCCTCAAACCGGAAGTCGATTTCTTTATCCGTTCAGAAAGTAGTTGGTTAAACACAAAAAATATTTAAATTCTTAAATTTTGCAATTTTCACTTGAAGATAATAATTAATTGTTTGGGTTGTCAATGGTCTTACAAAAATTTAATATAATGTATCTTACGTAACATTTACTAGCGAATCCAAAGCCGTTAACCGGAAGTCAATAACTTTATCCGTTCAGAAAGTAGAGTTGATTAAACACAAAAAATATTTAAAACTCTTAAATTTTGCAATTTTCACTTAAGGAGAATAATTAAATTCTGGGTTTTCAAGGGCCTTACAAAATATTAAATATAATGTGTCTTACGTAAAATTTACCAAGGAATCTAACGCCGCAAACCGGAAGCCGATTTCTTTATCCGTTCAGAAAGTAGAGTTTGTTAAACACAAAAAATATTTAAAATTCTTAAATTTTGCAATTTTCACTTGAAGATAATAATTAAATTTTGGGTTATCAAGGGCCTCCCAAAAATGTAGTATAACGTATCTTACGTAGAATTTACTACGGAATCCAACGCCGCAAACCAGAAGTCGATATATTTATCCGTTTAGAAATTAGAGTTGGTTAAACACAAACAATATTTAAAATTCTTAAATTTTGCAATTTTCACTTAAAGATAAAAATTAAATTTTGGGTTATCAAGGGCCTTATAATTTTTTTAATATAATGTTTATTACGTAAAATTTACAAAGGAATCTAATGCTTTAAACCGGAAGTCGATTTCTTTATCCGTTCAGAAAGTAGAGTTGGTTAAACACAAAAAATATTTTAAATTCTTAAATTTTGCAATTTTCACTTGAAGATAATAATTAATTGTTTGGGTTGTCAATGGTCTTACAAAAAATTTAATATAATGTATCTTACGTAAAATTTACTAACGAATCAAAAACTGCAAACCGAAAGTCCATAACTTTATCCGTTCAGAAAGTAGAGTTGATTAAACACAAACAATATTTAAAACTCTTAAATTTTGCAATTTTCACTTGAAGATAATAATTAAATTTTGAGTTCTCAAGGGCCTTACAAAAATTTAAATATAATGTATCTTACGTATAATTTACCAAGGAATCTAACGCTGCAAACCGGAAGTCGATATCTTTATCCGTTCAGAAAGTAGAGTTGGTTAAACACAAAAATATTTAAAATTCTTAAATGTTGCAATTTTCACTTGAAGATAATAATAATTAAATTTTGGGTTATCAAGAGCCTCAGAAAAATGTAGTATAACGTATCTTACGTAAAATTTACTAAGGAATCCAACGCCTTTATCCGTTTAGAAATTAGAGTTGAATAATCACAAAAATTTAAAAATACTAAAATTTATTTGTTTTTTTTGCAAAAAGCTACTCCATAGTCCATGCTATCATATATATTCTTGATCTAAACACGAAACTGAAAAATAAAAACATTGATATCATGTGCTACCTTGATTGGTACCTTTTTATAATTGGATAAGAAGAAAAATCACTACTTAATATAAAAATCGTTATTTTATACCATAAAGCTACTAAGAGATTGCTATCACATATATTCTTGGTCTACGAATAAAACCGAACAAAAAAATCAGCATGGTCAGCATTTGCCACTCCAGGTGGTACCAATTTAGCTCATTTTCGGGTTTGGCTCATGGACTATATAGAGAAATGTTTGTAGAATTTAATGAGAACAATCGGAATCGATATTTTTATGCGTTCAGAAGTTACACTTAAACGCAATAAATACGAAAAATTTGAAAATATAAAAACTTTTCATTCATAATTTTGTTCATAAAGTATCGCGGGTCTATTGCTATAACGTATTTTATACATACGCACACAACTATAACATTTACATACACACTCTTAAGTTAGGTACCTATTTCAAGCATAGACAATCCATAATAGATAGGTAGGTACATCAAACGTGAAACATCAAACACTTCACGCGATTTGTGAACATAACCCACAAATTTTTAAAAAATAAACCAAGAAACTTAGGTTGCAATTTATACTGATAAATATGTAACTTATTGATATAAATACCAATAGTAAATAAAATAGTGATAATAATACAATATTTCAAAGAAATAGCGTAAACAAACATAGTTAAAAATTTGTCCGCTAAGTTTGTAGGTCTATGGATAAGTCATCAGGACTCATTCGGAATGCTTCATGATATACGAAACATACACCCAATACACGAAGACTTGTGTTTAAAATACGTCACTCAAAGAAAATTTTTGAGAAATCATATATCTTGAACTAATCAGTATAATCCCATTATTTATTACCGAATTTAATGAATCTCATCCCTTAAAAACGTATAAATTTCAAAATAATTAGATGACAATTTACAAATTTGACAGTTGTAACGAAAAAAATTCAAAATTCGGCCACTTTTAGCGCAAAATGAAATCGATCAACGAGCCATCTTCAGGAAATACACGTCCCTATAAATGGTGGAAACACAGTCAAATTATATTCAAAGTTTTACAGTTCACTAAATAGCAAGGAAATTTATTGTGTATTTTTATGTAAAATATTGTGTGCCATAAATAATTATTCAACAACAAACTGTGTGATAAAATATGAGATAATCAAAAACACACATTGATAAAAATTGCCATTTCCCTCTTTAAAAGTTTAATTTTTCGATCTTTAATTTTGGATAGCTTGAATTCTTTTTTAAAATATAGAAAATTAATTCAAATATCCTTCGCTAATACGTTACTCAAAACTTAATATATAGTAGAAAATTAATACTACATAAGCATTTATGGTAATGAATAATTACAGCGCTTAGACTTTTGATTGCATGTATGTTTTTATAAGAATAATAAAGTAAATTCATTAAAAACAACATTTTGAAGGTAGAAATCTTTACTGGGTTGTGGGTTAACTAGATTAAGAAGGCGCACTCCTTCGTCGTTCGCCCCCCAAATTTTCTAGCTCACCCGTAAAGTTAATTTACTACGCTCGCCACGTTAATAACTTTTATAGGAAACGTAAGTTTATATTTTGCTTTTTAAATTAAAGCCTGTAGTTGTATTTTTAAATTTTATCATATTGTCAGTGTTTCGAAAGTCAAACTAATGTGGTAGGTAAGTACGTACCAATGTAATTAACAATTAATTACATCACATTTATTCCTATAAGGTTGACATTTAACATTTAATGCATTGAAAGTTTCTTGAAATTATTAATCTGAGCATCTGACAAATGTTTAAGGGAAGAAAATTTTGTAAATTTGAGTAACTGATTCCCTTTTTAATTTCTCTGCAAACTCCCGTCCCGGCCGTTGTGTAACTTAATACGGTCGGGAATTTCTTATTAAATAGGATATTTCTTATTTTTCTTCCCGTTCGGCATATCCCTTATCCCATGATTCTTATTTAACAGCGTTACAGATAATTTTATTTCAAAACTCGACATTGGACCGCTCCGATCGCCTGTGAGAGATTTTTATTAAATTGTTTCAGACTGCGTCTCGTATTCTTTGGCTCTGTTTACATTTAGCGAGAAATGCTACAGAATAAACATCGCAGGAGCTCGAGCTCATTGTTGGAAAAATATTTTTTCACAAACAGGAGAGACTGAGAGCTCTCTTTCGGTTTCATTTCGTTACGTTATAAGGATTGTTTTCTTCCTTCTGTTTGCAGTTCAACCGCTGACTTTAAAATGAAATTGTGTACCTACCTACCAATACTTAAATTAATATTTTTTTAAGTTAGTCTTTACGGACTTGCTTCTTCGCATTTTTTTAAAAATATAGAAGTGTTATCTTATTAGTAAGGTATTACTAATGACATGAGGGAGCATCATGATGTCTGATACGTCGGAGTATAAAAATTTAGAACGTAAATTTATGTTTTCTTAATTTTCAGGTTAGTAATGCAATCATACACATACTACTATTATCTTAAAAATAAAATAGGTAATCATAATCTGACAGCTGTCGTCTTAAAATTACCTAAGTGCGTAAAGAAGCATTTATAATGTGCGGCGTGATTTTGAGTCCAATAGTCAGCCTAGGGAAAACACGCCAAAGGCCATAAAAGCAACTTTATGTAGGTACGATCAAAGATTTTCCAAATTCTTGATTTATCAAATCTATTTCAAAATAAGTTCAAAAAACCAAAATTACTAAATCTTTCGACTGTTGCTGAAAATCTGAAAATAAACAAACATATAAGTAAAAATCTGCTGTGGCCATCACAGTACTTTCCCGACCATAAATGTAATGTAGGTGGTGTCAAAGTGATAAACGTCAATGTCAAAGTGCCAGCTGTTAATAATGTTTTTTTGGATTTATTAAAATCTCGAACTGTCAAAAAATCACGATTACAATACTTTCCCTATAGTATAAACCGGACAAGTAAAAATTATGTTATTTAGACTATTTTACACAGGTCATTTTTGACCAATTAGAATGCTATATTTTTTTAAGAAAGCAGTTTTAGCGCCTATTTTCCACATGTTATGTAAACCAATCATTTGCTCCACGTTTTTAAATTCCGACCTATGATGTATGTACAATGTACATACATGTAATAATATAACGTGAAAAATTGTATAAGTGCCCTACGGATTGTTCATTTGACAATTTTTCCGTTACATTCCTATGACTACCATGTATGACAATGTTTTTGATTGTGCATTGTTGTCAATAAATTTTAATTGAAATTAAAACTGTCAAATGATTCTTTTTGTGACAACTTCTTACGATGAAATATAAAAAATATCAAATACTTATAATATAACGCCAAAAATACAGTTACGAGTTACGTCACACATGGATACATACATAGAAGACACACACAAGCGCCACACAAGCAACAGAAGCAAAATGAACGTGTGGAAAGTTTGTGGCCTCAAAATTGATTTTTTCTTTATAGACCAGTTAGTCCATGAGCCAAACCCGAAAATGAGCTAAATTGGTACCACCTGGGGTGGCAAATGCTGACTATGACTTCCGGTTTGCAGCGTTGGATTCCTCAGTAAATTTTGCGTAAGATACATTATATTAAATTTTTGTTAGGCCCTTGATAACCAGAAATTTAATTATTATCTTCAAGTGATAATTGCAAAATTTAAGAATTTAACATATTTTTTGTGTTTAATCAACTCTACTTTCTGAACGGAGAAAGATATCGACTTCCGGTCTGCGGCTTTGGATTCTTTAGTAAATTTTACGTAACATACATTATATTGAATTTTTTGTAAGGCCCTTGATAACCCAAAATTTAAATATTAACTTCAAGTAAAAATTGAAAATTTAATAATTTTAAATATTTTCTTGTGTTTAATCAACTCTACTTTCTGAACGGGTAAAGATATCGACTTCCGGTTTGCGGATTTGGATTCCTTAGTAAATTTTACGATACATTATATTAAATTTTTTGTACGGTCCTTGATAACCCAAAACTTAATTATTATCTTCAAGTGAAAATTGCAAAATTTAAGAATGTAAAATATTTTTTGTGTTTAATCATCTCTACTTTCTGAACGGAGAAATATATCGACTTCCGGTTTGCAGCGTTGGATTCCTCAGTAAATTTTGCTTACGATACATAATATTAAATTTTTTGTTAGGCCCGTGATAACCCAAAAGTAAAATAAACAAAAGAAACTTTTAAAATTCTAAAATTTTACAATTTTCTTTCGGAGAAAATAATTAAATTTCGGATTATTAGAGGTCTTTAAAAAATAGTACAGTGTATCTTACATAAAAATGTCCAAGGAATCCAATGCTGCAAACCGGAAGTCGATATTTTTAGAAAGTAGAGTTGGTTGAACACAAAAAATATTTAAAATTCTTAAATTTTGCAATTTTCACTTGAAGATAATAATTAGATTTTGGGTTATCACGGGCCTAACAAAAAATTTAATATAATGTATCTTACGCAAAATTTACTGAGGAATCCAACGCTGCAAATCTGAAGTCGATATCTCTCTCCGTTCAGAAAGTAGAGTTGATTAAACACAAGAAAATATTTAAAATTCTTAAATTTTGCAATTTTCACTTGAAGATAACAATTAAATTTTGGGTTATCAAGGACCTTACAAAAAATTTAATATAATGTATCTTACGTAAAATTTACCAAAGAATCCAACTCCGCAAACCGGAAGTCGATATCTTTAGCCGTTCAGAAAGTAGAGTTGATTAAACACACAAAATATTTAAAATTCTTAAATTTTGCAATTTTCACTTGAAGATAATATTTAAATTTTGGGTTATCAAGGGCCTTACAAAAAAATTAAATATAATGTATCTTACGTAAAATTTACTAAAGCATCCAACGCCGCAGACCGGAAGTCGATATCGTTATTCTTTCAGAAAGTAGAGTTGATTAAACACAAAAAATATTTAAAATTCTGAAATTTTGCAATTTTTACTTGAAGATAATAATTAAATTTTGGATTATCAAAAGGTTCTTACAAAAATTTAATATAATGTATCTTACGTAAAATTTACTGAGGAATCCAAAACCGGAAGTCGATATCTTTCTCCGTTCAGAAAGTAGAGTTGATAAAAACACAAATAATATTTTAAATTCTTAAATTTTGAAATTATCACTTGAAGATAATAATTAAATTTCTGGTTATCAAGGGCCTAACAAAAATTTAATATAATGTATTTTACGCAAAATTTACTGAGGAATCCAACGCTGCAAACCGGAAGTCGATATCTTTATCCGTTTATAAATTAGAGTTGATTAAACACACAGAAATTTAAAAATACTAAAATTTCTTTCTTTTTTTTTAAATTGTTTTTTTTCTGCAAAAAGCTACTCCATAGTCCGTGCTATCATATATTTTCTTGATCTAAACACAAAACTGAAAAATAAAAACATTGATAGCATGTGCCACCTTGATTGGTACCTTTTTATAATTTGATGATGAAAAATCACTATTTACTATAAAAATCGTTATTTTGTGCCATAAAGCTACTACTTAGACATTGCTATCACATTTATTCTTGGTCTACACATAAAACTGAACAAAAAAATCATAGTCAGCATTTGCCACCCCAGGTGGTACCAAAAAAGTAATTGGCTCATGGACTATAACGGGCAGATTCGAATTCAGCGGGGTCAAATTAGTCTAGAAACTCATGTTACCAAAATGTTACATAAAATGCACCTAGAAGTGCGAATTTCGGATTTCCCGACTGGTCTAACACCGAAAACCTAGAAAAAGACTCATCATTCTCAAAAATACAACAATATTTACGTGTTTTACGTGAAGATTCAAAAAACGGCCGCCATCTTGGATTCCGGGTGTTGCATGCAAAATTCGGCTTGGTAACGGGCAGATTCGAATTCAGCGGGGTCAAATTAGTCGAGAAACTCATGTTACCAAAATGTTACATAAAATGCACCTAGAAGTGCGAATTTCGGATTTCCCGACTGGTCTATTACATAGAAGTCTCAAAATAGAGGCGCCTCTGTTACGCAAGCAACACACACAGTATTTTTTATTGTTGCGTGTGTGTCTTCTATGTGTCAATGTGTGGAGAGGGCATTAGAAACCAATTGATAATGAACTTGTGAAATGAAAGAATCTAAAATTTTGACACAAGTTAGTAAAAAAATTAAATGTCAAAATAAACAACCGCTTCGTCACAAAAAATTAGTCTTGATTTAAAAACACGAAAAATCACGAATAATTATTCTAATCGGTCTGCAGCAGTGTAAAGTTTTGCTTACTCCGGCATTAGAAAACATTTAATAATAATAAAAATATTAGGATACTCCAGCGTTAATTCGATTAGTTCACATTTTGTATCTGTTCATTTAGGGAACAGTCTAATAAAATATATTTCGGTCTCATTATTTTGCAGCTAAATAATTATTTCTTAAGATTGTTGCTTATAGGTAAAATCCCTCGCCTTCAGCTCCGGATTTTGATCATGTCATTATTTGTCTCGAAATGTAACTAAGCAAAAATCTTTTGAAATATAAATTTCCAGCAAAATAATGGTTCCTTACTATATTACTATTGATACAATTTGGTAAAACCACTAGAGGTATATCCGTGCCCAAGTAGCACACGAAGCTGTAAAAAAGCTGCGGTGACGTTGCTGCAGCAAATAATAACAGCAATATAACTACCGCAGCTGCCATCGCAGCGTAATTATAACGTTGTTAAAGAGTTGTCATAGCCAAAGTGGTAAAAGATTTTCTTGCTTTGAAAATGTTGTCACAGCTATTTAGCTGTGACCACTTGGCAAGTAATACAGTCAAAATACAGCCATTTAGTTGTTTGGCCTTAAAATAACTATTTGGTTGTAGTACGTAGATATAATAGCTGTATTTTGTATGTCCATGCTACATATTTATGCGTGTACCTAAGAAGCTAAACTTATAAATATACATGATACCTATATCAAAATCATACAGATTATAAGTCAAAATTTGCACTCTACAATACTCAAAATTTACAAAAAACATCATTTGGTCGTTAAATGTAGTTGTGATACTTCGAAATAAAAGATGCGCTGCGAAAATAACAATAATTTAGTTATTTGTTTATTAATATGGAAATAAATTTAATTTTTCTTTATGGCTAATTATAGTTTTTATATGTTTACAATGCAAAAATATCAAGTTAGAAATGGTTTTCCGTTATGTGTAATGCAGCAATAGTGATTAAATACTTCTTGTTTAAGTAAAATTTTCTTATTTTCAAAATGGCTGTCTCTCTTCACGGCTACTTTGATTAAAAAAGATGTCTACTTGTCTGAAATACAGACATATAGCTTGTGTGGAATGAAATATTGCCCAATAATAGCCATTTGGATTATACAGTTATTTGGTTGCAATATAATAATAATAATAATAAACTTTATTGACATTATGTCAACGGCGAGGTTCAGCCAGAGGCTGCTCTTCCACCTAACCGATACAATTATGAGGTACAATAAATTTGCAAGTCATTAAATGACTGCCATAACCGTATGACCACGTATGAACAAAAAATCATATTTACACAAAATAAAATACATAGAAGAAATGTCGAAATACAATTATTTAGAGCGATACATTGACAATATTCACTGTATGTTTAATATTGTACATAAATGCGTTAAGAGAAAGAGATTTCAAATAATTCGGTATTGAATTGTATGGCGTAGGCGCCAGGTAAGAAAACGAGCTTCTAAATTTGGATTTTTTAAAATTTGGCACGACATACAAATCACTAGCACGTAAACCATAGTTATACTGTTTCAACTTTAATTTATTGAACAAGTAAGATGGAATATTAGTAAGTCTGATTTTATGGACTAGGCACATATAAAATCTTATGACACGAGTGTCAATGTCATCCATGTTTGCTGAAAGGCGATACTCCGAAATGTGGTCGTATTTACAAACACCATAAGCAAATCTCAAACATGAGTTTTGGAGAAGTGTAATCCTTTTTCTGTCAGTTTGTGTAAGATGAGGTAATATGGTTGTCAATGTACATGCAATATACTAGAAAACAACTATTTGGCTGAAATGAAGTACAATAATTTACATACGAAACCCAAATAGTTGCAAGAATAGTCACTGCAGCCATCTAGTTATATTCATCCCTACTACAGCTACCTACCAGTAATTATATGAAAATATAAACATAACCTCTGCATAAGATCCGGCTACCTTATTTTTCAAGTAAAATGTTCAAAATTGTACAAACAATAGAAGACAACGAAGTGACACTTTGTGTTGTGCCCGAAAACTGGGAGAAAAATGCAATATTGTTTTTGCTTCCGGGTAAGAGGGGCGTAGCTCTTAGAAAAGATATCAACAATGTTCCGAATTGACATACGTGATCCAAACAAAATTGTGTGGTAAAAAAGCATAGTATTGAAACTTCCTCCGAAACCAATAAAATTTTGGTCTTCCTCGCGGAAATTATTGGAACACATAGGTTTATCTGTTTTGTCATCCAAACTAGTTTCTTCCAAAGTATTTGGAAATTCGTTGTCACCGAAAGAGTATCTGCAATGCACTGACTTGGCTCAGTTACAGTCAGTTTTGGAATTGTGGTTGTATTTGTAATTATTCAGGTAGACTGAAAGTTCATTATTATTAAGTGTTGTTTTTGTATTCACTTCGGTATTCTCTGATACACTTGATACCGACTAAATGTGGCCATGGCTTTGTAAGATTTTCTAAGCTTCAGAATGTATTTTATAACCAAAATTACGTACAAATTTTAAAGCTTTAATTTGGTATTTATATTTTGCTTTAAGGAGGTTCCCTACACATGCAGTGGCGTACTCAGATATCAGCCTTGGGGGCGGATATGAAAATAAAAATATTTTTATTAATGTAAAACAAAATTCGGTCAACGGGTGTTAGTTGATATTGCAATTCGTTCAGTTGCGGTGATATATTTTTACAATAATTTCTAATTCACAAATCAAAAAATGCTTGAAGATTTTTTTTTTCAATCGACAATATTGTTACAACTATGTGGTCAACCTTCTTCAAATTTTGGGAAATTGATGTCCGTGCTTGCATACGTCTATATACCAAAAATTAAGTAAATAGAACATTTCTAACATCTTTTTTTTTAATCAATTAATGGAAAGCCATAAGAGCCCATGTAAAATATTAAAATTTAACAATTAATTTCGTTCAAACTACATGGTCAAAAATTTCCAAAAAAATTCAGGTATCATTTTTATGACACAGACAACATAAATTCAAAGTTTGGTTGCATTAGAACATTTTTTAAAATGTCTAGAGAACCTCCTTAAACTACATTTTGCAGCTAAAATTATGGACATATTGCGACAGCTGTTAGTTTGTATAAACTTATAGCTGTAAAATACATTTAATAGCTCACAATACAGAAATAAAGCTTTAGCTGTTATTTTTCTATATAAGTTAGTAATCAAATCTATTTTACAGCTGAAATTGTAGACAATAAAGCTGTGGCTGTATTTTTGCATTTTTGATGACTGTAAAGCGAACTTTACAGACAGAAAAATGGTTGGATGGTTAATATAGCTGCAATTTAGTTTGCGATAACACTTATTTGGACAAAAAAACAACACAAAATACAGCTAAAAATAAAGCTAATATATAGCTAAAACAAGGCTGTCACAACGTTTTAACAGCCTTGTTTTAGCTGTGTTTGCCAATTTTTCCAGACTGTGCTGCTTGGGTGGTTACCTTTTGATGATATTAAAAATGGTGACACTTAAAATGTATTATTTTGACATTCGTAAAAAAATTACTTCTAATTCGTGCAAAGAAACTCGGGTCAAAATTGACTTTTAAATCACTCCAGCTTCGCTGTCGTGATTTTATATCAGTTTTGACACTCGTTTGTCTGTTACTACGCAACAACTATTCGTAATTTTACCAATAAATTTATAGCTCTTATAATATATTACGTATGATAAAATAACTTCACAACTAATTACAGATATGGTAATTTATAGGATTTATTTGGAGTTTATGAGTTAAATTGAAAATATTTTATAAACTGTTTGGATTTTATTTGACGTTTCATTATGGCGCACTGTGCTATAATGAAGCTCGCGTTAATGTCAACGAAATTCGTGTGTAATAGTCTAATTATGATACGAACCGAACAAAATCAGATATTTTTCTCAAAATCGTAGTTTGCCTAATTTCAATGTCGGAATTCGACGGTGTTCGGTGATCGACATCTCTGGATCTTCTAGACGGACATAAAATATAATTCACTCTGAATATTTTTACGAATCCATTCTCCGGTGTTCCGGGTTCCGGGTAGCGCCGTTACAGTGAGTTATGGAGCGAAGGGCGGAAAATTAAAAATTAAAACTGTGCGAGAACGAAAAAAAGTTTTTCAATCAAAATATTCTCAGGTTGGTTTATTGAAACGAATGGATTTTTGTTGGAAAGCAAGCAATGTTTCCAGACAGAACACGACGGAATGTTGTAAAACAATTCGTGATTTGCGGAAGACATCAGAAGATTTAAATTTGCTTAGTTTTGTAATTCGTTTATATTTTCAGGTAGATATAAAGTTAATAATAGAATTTTATTTGCAAATATAATAAGAGCAAAAAGGCAAATCCCATTGGCCTGGACGTTAAAAATGGCCTCTCCTTTATGTTTAAAAATAGTAACTCTATATTTTCAAAATTAATTATTCTATGCTAAATAAAAGTGGATAAGTTGTTATTTTCGTTCGTATAAGTAGATAGGTACTTAGAAATTATCTTTTTAACAACCCTAAAATGAAAGTTTATCCTGATTTATATTTATAATTGGATGGGCATGAAACGAAATGTAACATTATGTTTGCTTATCTCTGAAATAAGTGTAACTGTTAATTTAAAGCTATGCGATCTTTAAAAAAATTAAGCCGGCGGCGTATATTTAAATTGCATATCAAATAAATTAAAAGAAATTACAAGCAATATTGGCTTATCCACTTACCCATGTCCGGTAACAATTTTACTTACCATCCGTCCATGGATATTAATGATATAAGTTTGATATAACAGTAACAACAAGCTTGATATTTAATGAAACGTCCGTGATATTATATCACGAAGCGATTAGCCAAGTGTTTTTAACACGCAAGTTTCATTACACTAGCTAAACGTGTATCATTTATAACCTACTTATTTTAAATACGACGGCCTAAATTTTTGATTAATTAGGTTTTTTTATTTCATGATTAGAGTGCGGATTATAATGTAGACAAATGTGATTGAAATATGCATGCAATATGCATTGAAATAAGTCAAAAATATGCCCAATGCACAAAATAACACAAGACGATCCACCTTGAATAACTTGGAAACGGATTGTGATACGCATACCCGGTTTGCGCTATATGTTTTAACATTTTTTAACATTTTACTAATATTTTTTTAAATCACACATCTAACCCCACCACTCTCAATTTTAAAATCTTAAATGGCAATATACCCTTTGTGGCATATCAAATGATAGATCTTGAAAAATGCTACACAGACATGTCAATAAAATTGATATCTCTTTGAATAAACCGTTTTAAAGTTAGCAACAATAATTTATAATGTTTTTATGTTTTATTAAATGCATGAAGTGCTATGAAAATGACAATAAAATAAAAAGAAGAACAATGATACCTAATTATTTGTTTTATAGTTGTTTGTGTATGACAGTTATCAATTACTATTATTATTAAGGAATTTTTTAATCAGGAATGCAGTCTTAAAGAAATTTTTATTATCCTAATATACCGACGTTTCGCACACTAGTGCCTTCCTCAGGGTTACTGGAAGGACAACAATTATAAGTACACATGACAACATGGTACACAGCAAAATACAGCATTCAGCATAATCGTATTTACATTAGAAAAAGTTGGTAAACAAATAATACATGTAAAAATTATTTTTAAATCTACATAACAAAAATTGTAAAAATTGTAGATTAGTCAAAAAGGCACATAAAACACGTATACTGTTGGAGGACATCAGGACAACTGTTTGAGAACCGCAACAACTAACCAGGACATGTAGAAAATAGAAACATGAGGCCCTGAGAAAAAAAGAAAGTTAAACTGGCCACAAAACATTTGCTACGTTCGTTAATACATTTTAGAAGGTAGACGGCTCACTTAAGTTAAAATACTTTCCATTTATATCATAATCTTTGCCTAAATATTATTATATTTTATAGTAATTTTAAAATATGTTCTTTTAAGATCAGGCCTGTGATGTTTTTGCCCATTCTGTAGGTTAGGAGGATCGTCTTAATGAAGCATCTCTTTCCGTGCGCGTAAACACGAGCGTACACCACAGCCTCGCTACATTTCCTGGTTTCCGGTTCGCTTTACCGGAAATAGACTTGTTTTTCAAGCGTTCAGTGAACGTAGAACGTCTCCCGTCTCGCGACAAAGATTTTGATTAATTAGCAGTTGAGACGCTAATGAGGCACGTTGAATTAATCGTCACGGCGTCATTAACTACTTATAAAGTGTACGCAAGCGCAGACGCAAATCTACGTACCAGAACTGCATTAAGGAGAAGGAAAAACAGAAAAATACACATAAAAGGGCTCGTGTACTTCCTGTCCAACCAAAACAGATCAAGTAAAAAAATAGTAGGCATAAATTGAATTATTTTTATATATTTTGTATTATTTCTACGAGTATGTATAAAACAGAAATTTTTAACATAATAGCATCATACTAGGATTCTAGTCGCATTTTGTTAATATATTGCAAAAGTTTCAAAATATATTTAACGTGAAATCTATGCTTTTCAATAGTTTTTACAATTTGAAATTATTTTGAAATATGTAAACGAAAAAAAAAACACAATGAGATTCTCGAAGATTCATTTTTAAACGTGTTACGACTATTTTTTGACAATTTATACAGCCCTGCATCCTGTGTACTATCGTTCTCAATGCAAACGTCTGTAACGTAAGCAAGGTAGTAGGTAGTGTTTGTTTAGGAGTACCACAGAGTACGCCTTGTATTACAAACGACGTTAATATACAAACATACGGATTTATATGTATACGAACTAGAAGGTTTCCTCAACTGACTTTAGGATGCTCTATGTTGAGTTAGGTGAGAGAGTAACAAGAAATTATGCTACATTTTAGCACAAAGGTAGGGACCTATTGTAAGTTATTATTAATACTACTACTCCAACTTTAGTTTAGGAAGTAAGCTATTACGTCACGTTTATCATTTTATGATTGAAAGTTAACGTTTGTCAATAATCAACAAACGCATCACTTTTCAGGGCGTTCATGGTCAGCACTATACGCGTACATATATTACGGAAAGAAGTATAGGTACAGCATGAAGTTTTTAAAATACACAATGTAAAGATTTCAATAATTTTTGTTTATTTATTTATTTTGTCGTTAAAATAATTATTCTTGTAAAAGTGGCAGAAGGCACCAAGGCAAGTTCCATTTTCCATCTCCAGTTCGTCAAACGTAGTTCTTGTCTGCGATTCTTAATTACAAACCTTTATAGAAATCTATAGAAATTTATTTTGTAGGATTTGAACCTTTGCATCTTTACACAACAGTTCACCCGTAGAGGTATGAGGTATTGATCGCCAATTCACAGAATATTTTAGAGCACTGCCAGTTGCTAATGTAATCCAGTTTTGATTTGGTTGCCAGAGAATAATGCATTGTAAGAACAAGTTTGTTATGAAATTATTGCAATATGGTAATCATGGTAATACTTCCATTTTATATAAATAGTGTCTAGTAGGGATAAAATCTTATTTATTATGGGAATGTTAAATTAATTACATTTTTATGGAGAACCATTCAACTAAATTTTCACCCAGAATAGTTATAAATAGTATAGTAAAATCCAATCATTGACCAAATGATATTTTTGTTACTTATAAGCATTGCTGTGACAGTTATTAATTTTAAAACGGATCTATAGATCCGGATCAAGATCTTCACGTTTAATATAATCTACTAGATTGGATCATAGATTAATTTTTATGATTTGATCTTTTTCTTTTAGATCAGATCAAGAATTAGCGATCGTTTCTCTTAGATCATAAAAAGATTAATAGGTAGATAAAATAAACAAATATATATAGGTAGTACCTATACACAAGCGATTTAAATTTAAAAGTTTTAACATGCATACCGTATAATATTAAGATCATATCTTAATCCGGACAGATTTTAAACACAAAATTTTAAAAAAGTGAGTTAAATATTATTTGTGATTTTGAATTTGTGAGTTTTTCCTAAACTAGCGTCTTAAAATTTCAATTATTAAATTATTGATACAGAAAAATATGTTAAGACTTGAATACTGAAATCTCAAATAAATTACTGTCGATTTTGTGTAATAAGTATGAGAAAAAAATCATGATTTAATCAAATCGGCAAAAGAGACTATATTGAAGGAAATATCGTTCTCTTTCTGTTTGGTATTAGGGATATTTGCTCAAAGTTATAACCATTTTCAAGATAATTGCAAAAAAAACGGAGAGAAGTCGTCTTGTTCCACCATTTTTCTATGATAGCGGACTTTTAGTATGTTAATTAGGAGTCAATTACAACATTCCCATAAAAAAATCCCTTTGAATTTTGTCGCCGAGCAGATATACACGTTTTCTTGTTCGCCTGAACTATTTGTTATAAAATCGTTAAACTACAAAAAACGTCTTCTTAAAAGGTATTTCCATTCGAATCTTCGTGGTGATAAGCACGGTGTTGTTCTCGCCCGCGTCTTGTCCGACAGGACATTTTATATCCTTGTAAACATTCCAGGGCCGTCAATCATGGCCGAACTCAAACATACGTTGAGATAAACCAAATGTAACCGAAGCTGGTAACGTCTAATCGACCACCAATACAAGAACGAAGTTTTATTTACAAGCTTTTCGGTTTTACTGGCTTCTTGATGTGGCCTATAAATTATAGGTTATTGCTTATACGCTGTTATATTGTCACTCTATTGAAGAAGTTGTTGTTTGGATCTTGGTTTAATTGTTTTTTAGTTTTATTGAATGTTTTGATAATTCCAAAAATTATTCTATATACAATTTTACTTGTGAAAGTGAAATGTAGGTATGTGAGTATGTGAGATTTTCTAAAGTTGAGGTACCGACTGTATCTATAACAGGTATTTTTTATTGATGTTTATGTCATGATCATAAGAGAGTGCTATATAAAATATTTTACCTTTATCTATGGTAATCTAGAACTCGTTATTTCTAAATTACAACAGTGTTTTATTAAAATTCTATAAAACAGAAATAACATCGAGTTAATATTTAAAAGCAATTACGCATTTTCACGCAACTCAATATTTACAAAATAATTGAAGTTCTTGTTTGTCGGGAGTCGGGAGCATTTTGAAAAGAAATATAAATCAGTAAACAACTCATTTAGTCCCTTTGTTAGAAAATCTCCATAACAAGACTTCAATTCAAGCCTATAAAACAATTTTATCCGTAATCTGGATCAGCTACAGCTCCACGACACATCATCAGCGGAACGAAAGCAAGAAATCCAGAGATACAGGGATAGAGCACAGAGCACGTAGTCGTAGTCCCGCATAACGAACACAACAAAGATACAAAGGAGAAAGAGTGAATGACGTGAAAAGAAAACGACGTTCAAGTGAAAAGCCGTGAATCCTGGTATTAATTAATTAATTAGAACGATTCTCTTCTGACAAGGGTGACGAGGGAGAGGAAAAGAGAAGAAGATTCTCTGAAGCTCATGAAAGCTTGTGATGAGAGAGATTTCTTTCAGACATTGTCAATTATTGTTAGGAACAAATTACCATCAAATAATTTAAAAATACCTGCATTCAAAAAATTTGATTCACTAAAATCAGTGTGCACCGATGAAATACTGAGCTAGTGTCAAAATTTCACTATGTTTACTTTTTACTAGAAATACCATATAAACATTGGTTAGTTTTCTAGCAGGTTCTTATGATTTTTGTATTATAGAAGTATGATGAAGACGGTTAGTTCTTTCACTAAACTGTCAATGTTTTTACATCAAATTAACAAATTAATATGATATCTCGGTAATTCTTGATTTTTTAATATGCTAATTCTGCATAAAAAATAAATAAAGATGTACTTTTTTGTTTTACGATACAATGCTCCATTTAACTTTAATAAAATACATGCCTTGATAACGTATGCAATGTGAAGTTTCAGAAAAATAATAAGATAACTCACTCAATTCTTCACCAATAAGGACGAAATTTTCAGCTCTGAAAAGGAAATTGATACGGCTTTGTGACAATCGAGTCGAACAACCCCCTTAAAATAGGATTTTTTGGAGCTACAAGCCTTCAAACTTTGAGATTGCTCAGACATGACATCACATAAAGCGTTTTTCAGGGGATCGGGGGGAGCGAATATCTTCGGGATTTTTGGAGAACGCAGAGGAGGAATGTATATCCAGAGGGAATTTCCAGATTTTGGTTAACACGTCCCTGAAAGAAATGCCCCACAGGCATTTTCTTGGTTCGGCCAAGTGGCTCGATTTTTTTTGAGCAGTGTATATTCGTTAAAAAGCAATTTTCTCGGGATAACGGGGTCGGAAATTCAAATGTTATTAGTGCAAATGGAAGTGGAAGCCTTTACGAATAAAATGCAATTTTTATCTTTACAAAATGATGTTCTTTAACCAAGTTACCACATTCATTCTGTAGCGCCGAATTTATTACGTCATTCTCAATGTACCGCCAACTATACAGAAAATTCTCAAGTCATTCGATTATTAAACGGCTGGTGCCTAAACGGTGCTACTTATGAAAAAATTTCAAATACCATTTTGATAGAAAATTTCCTCAGCTTTCGTCCTGTTAAAACCGTTTTCCAAAATCTTTGATAGTTTTCGAGGAAAATGCGTTACAAGAATATTTTGAGTTTCAACTGAAAATTTTTTTGGGAAGCGGAGCATACCGAGGTGGAGTGATTTTTTTTTCTGTATGTTCTTAACTACTCACATACCAAATTTCACTTGGTTTATGTATTAGTCTTGGGTTTCAATCAATTTTTGACTCTCCTACTTACAGTAGAGTTGAGTAAAATAGAGCAAAGGAGCACGAAAGATACTCAACGAAGCCTACAACCAAAACCACGAACATTATGTGCATTAACACAAAGATAACAAGTATATACATGTCTTCCTTGCAGGATAGTTGTTTTAGCCGTTATTCTCTATTTTTGACTTGCCCATGTAACATGAATTTTTTGCGAACGTGTTTTAAAATCATTGTAAATTTTGACTAGTCTGTAGTTACAGAATGTTTTATTTATTTAATTGGTGCAATTTTGTTATGCACACCTTTTATCACTTATTAAATTTCTTCTACTGTAACTACGTATGCTAATTGTTTAAACTGTGATTTGTATAACATCTTGATGTTTTTGTGTGTAGTGCCTTGAGGAAAACACAAGTGGTGTTGAAACGTTGGCATTGTAGAAAATAAAGTAATCTGACTGCATTCTCGATTATTTACTTTCCACATTTATTTCTTATATTATTGTTAACATTTTATTTTTGAAACTTTTGTGTGGCTACTTCCATATTTGTAATAAATTGAATTTATTGTTATGTTTTAAGAAAATTTCCTCTTCCGATTTTCGAAATATGACCAAAATCTTTTCAGCCCTGCGCATTATCCTAAACTTTATATATACCAATTTTCATTATCAAAACGGGCTCATATGACCTCAAAAAATGTATTTCCGGTACCGATTTTTTTTCATATCTACTCACTTGAAATGAATCGTCTATGGGATGAGTACGATCAAAAATTACATACTCAATACAAACATCTCAGAGAATTACATGGGACACATAATTGGGATATTATTACCAAATTACTAAACATTGGGATATTACATGGATAAGGTTACTAAGGGCGGATATTAGCAATCGCTAGAATATTACTAGGATGTTAATGAGCAAATATAGCGAGTAAAAAGCAGATGTCCACATTCTTTAAATGTCCTGGGGATTTTATTTTGTCAAAAATTCCTCAAATGAAATACCATTGAACACTAATCTAGAAGCACTACCCTTAAAGACAACAACACCGGACTATATCACGATATGCAACATATATTCCACAAAATAAATCTATAGAAGAAAATGAAATAGAAAATATCGTTAATCAATTACCAACCCCATACTTGATCACTGGTGACTTTAACTCTCACAACTATATATGGGGATCAAAGAACACCGATAAGAACGGTAAAAAGGTAAAAAAAATATTAAACAACAACAACCTGATACTTCTTAACGACGACTTATCCACGCACTTAAGAAAAAGCACGGGTACTTTCTCTTCTATTGATCTTTCATTATGTACCCTAATTATAGCAGCAAACTATACATGGACTACGGCTCCATGCCTCTTCAACTTTGACTTTATCCAATTTTAATGAGATCAAATTTACACCAAGTACAACAAGATATCCATTCTATATACGCGAAATTGAAAATCTACAATACAAAATAGAAAGATTTACCTATAAATGTCAAAACAAATGAATTAGACATAAAAACAGATATAAATGAAACAGTAAAGTTTTTTACCAAAAATATTATAAATGCCGCGGAAATAACTTTCGGAGAAATAAAAATTTGAAAGTTGAAAAAAATAGTACCTTGGTGGAACGAAGTGTACAAAATCGCAATAAAATACAATAAACGAGCACTAAATATCAATACAAGAAAAACAACTCTAGTGAAAATCTAATAAAACTAAAACAAACACAAACAATACTTCGTAGAACTTTAAATAGTAAAATAGAGTCTTGGAAAAAATGAAAAAATACATAACAACATTAACCACCCAAATACAGCCGCAAGAAGTCTGGTCAAAAATAAGAAAAATTAAGAACAGATAATCCATACAGGAAACAAAGGCCTTAATAAGTAACAACGGAATAATCTCAGACCCACAAGAAATAGAAAACACCATACAGGATTATTTTCAGATAATCATTATACGGCAAATTTCACACAAACACCAAACAGAAGCGGAATCAATAAATATAACTAAACAAAATGACCCACTGAACATGCCGTTTGACCTGCATGAGCTGGCCACGACAATAAACAAAATAAAATAGGAAGTAACACTGGATCAGACGGATTTCCTTTCGAATTCAATAAACACCTCCCAGAAGCAGCATTGCAACACCTCACAAAAATATACAACAATAAACTGAATCAAGGAACATGCCAAAAACAGATCAATTAAACTACAGGCCAATAATTGCTCTATCAAACACACTAGGTAAAATTACAGAAAAATATTAGCAAAAGAATCACGTGGCATCTAGAATAAAATCAGCTCCTCTCAGACATACAAAACGGATTTAGATACGGTTGTTCTACTAACGACAGCATACTTCTTCTAACAACAGAAATTCAAGAATCGTTTAAAAAAAACAACATCAAATCACAACATTCCTGGAAATAGAAAAAACCTATAACATGACTTGGAGATATCACATCATACATAAAATCTAAGAAAGAACTGCAAATAGACAGAAATATTCTACTACTTATTAAAAGCTTTCTAGAAAACAGAATATTCAATGTGAAAACCAACCAGGGCTTCGAACCGAAAAAAATTGAGGTTCGGTTTCGGTTAACGGTCTTATGGGTGAAAAAATTTCGGTTACGTTTATCGGTTACGTTATTTTAAAATGTTTATATTGGTTTCGGTTTCGGTAAAATTAAATTTAAAATTTCGGTTTCGGTTTTTAACGGTTTCGGTTTTTTTAATGGTTTCTGTTCTAAATTATCTAGATTTATTTTAACATTTCAAAATAACTTTCATAAATAATTATTACCTATATCAAAAGACTTCCGGTTTTCAGTATAGGATATGTAAAAGCTTTTTTTATATGTTTAACACCGGAAGTCTTAATTGTATTCCGTTCCCAAACGCGAGTTGATTAAAATCAACCAATAAAAACTTACAAAATGTCTTTGTTTTCCTTTGGTAAAAGTTCTGAAAATTCCGCTTAACTAAGGACTTCAAATTTTTTATAAATAATGCTCCTTATAGAAGAATGTTTGAGAAATCTAATACCGAAAACCGGAAGTAAATATCTGAATTTGTTAAGAATTGACAGCTATTTAAAAATAATAATTTTCAAAATATTGAAATATTTACATTATCTCTTGAAGAAAATGTTTAACTAAACCAATTTCAAAAAAAATTATAAAGCATGTAATAGAAGAATGTTCGAAAAATTTAATAAAAAAAACCGGAAGTTAATATCTGAATCCATCCCGAAATAACAGCTGAATAAACACAAAAATTACTAAATTTTATCTAATTTTACTTTAAGAAAATTTCCAATTTGTGACTAATTGAGAGCCTCAAAAATTATAAAAAGAATGGGTATTATATAAAATTGTTATAGGAATCATATGCTGAAAACCGGATGGCAATATTTTTGTCTGTTACAATATGGCTGTCATTATTGTGTCAAGAGAAAATATTACAACTTGATTTAAATTACTAAAAATTTCCTAAACGCATTTTTATTATTTTTTCGAAAACGGGTTAACTAACACAAAAATCCCATGCATCATTTTTATAGAGAATTTCGTGCTCTATAACCTCATATAAATGTTTTTCTCGTAATGATAAGCTAAAGATGAATTAAACTTTAAAAACCAGAAATAGCGGTCATTTTTCCAAAATTTCAATGGCTTCCGATGCGGTGATTTCCGGAAACTTTTGATATGTTAAAAAGCACATTTTTCTGTATTTAATTCCGTCGAGAAAGCTTTTGTTGCAGTTTGTCCGAAGTGAAATTATAAATTTCCTGGACTAAGGCGTATGTTGGTAACTTGTTTAGTTCTTTTTAGATCATTTTGTTTTCTTTTCAATGCTTTTGTTATTATTTGACAGTTGTTGTCTAACTTTGTCGAAGGAAATCTTCGACGTTATGTCATTATATAATTGTGTTAGTCTCATGGTTAGACTTTGTTTATTTATTGATTGTTTATTTTTATTGCAATAATGATAATTGTATTGGCATATGTGTGTACATTATTGTATCTTTGTTTGTGTAGCACTGATGAATATAATCCGAAACGTTTCCATTTAAGAGATTGAAATAATTGAATCCTTTTTTATCCATCTTCCGAATACTCATCTCAAGAAATTACATCTCAAGAAAGTACTGGATACAATCATCAAATATAAGCTAAATTAAGAACTGCACTGCAATTGCAATTTTTTAAAGATTTTTTAGAAGTCAATTCATGAACACATTTTTTTTCTCGAGAACTGCGCCACATACATAAAGAACGGCTATACCGTTTTATAGCAAATTTTGTGCTCTAGAATTTCATATAAAACAATTTTTCACATAATGTAAACCACACGAGATAACTGAAAAAGAACTAAAATTGGCGGACATTTATTCAAAATGGCGACCGTCTTTGAAACTTAATACTTTGGCACCACTTTTCTTATGAAAGAGAATGGTTTAATTGACATGTTTAATTTTAATCACAAAATGTATAGTTTTGTAATATAACCGCCGAATTATAATGCCTGTATCACTTATCTTTCTGGTAAGACAGAAAAATTCAATAACTAGGATATTAGTCATATTTTCGTCATAAAAATTTATTACATATTTAATTTTTGGCTTTTATGTTTGATTTCTTATTAGTATCCGGTTTGAAACAATGTTATATTTTTAGGATGCAATTTTAAAATTTAAAAACTATCTGAAATAACTGGGCTAGTAGTATTATATCAGCTTAAACTACGCTTATGCCAAAACCATGGTTATGTAAATATCAAAATTCCTGTTGTATTGCCGCATATCATTGGTTTACATACTGTGTTTTTTTAAACGCTGAATATTGTCTGTGTAAACTCAGTTAAACTAAGCTTGAGTTTATGTTTAAGCTGACACTGAACACGAATATTTTTTGTACGAACGAGCAAATGTGTGGACAACCTGTCCAGAAGTTTTTGCTGACTTTAATTCACTTCACTTTCATGTGACTGTAAAGTCTTGCCCGTATGTTCCATCAGTCTTCACCATATTCTTCTTCTCCAACCCTTGCTTTCTGCTGAAGATAATTTGATTGCACGTCTAAGATAATGTAAGAATGGAGAGACGTTAATCTTGTTTGCAGTTTCTTTTGCAGATGCGCAACTTTGGAGAATAATGAATTAACTTGTGTGTTCTTTTACAAGAATCTGTAGAAGTTGAGATGAGGGCAATGAAATGCCTTGTGTGATGGCGGAGGAATTAAATGGTAAGAATGACATCGAAAGAGCAGAAGTTGAGAGTACTGAACGGTTTTACTTGAGGATTTAGATAATTTAAGTGATTAGTAATTTGTTTGTTTTCTTGAATTGACTTTATGGGTAAGTACTGAAATGGCACTAATTTGTGTATCCTCATTGGAGAAGAAATTAACTTTCCGAAAAAATATATTGTACATTTTTGTTTACTTAAAAAAATATCGGTATGGTAAGGTAGGTACCTACTATCGGAGTAATAAGTATAGTCACTCGGATGTAAAGTTGAATAACTTGTTTAAAAATAATTCAAAAAATTTAAATAAAACTTTATACTAAAGTATGCACATTTCTACGTTATTGTATAGAATTTCAAATTTTTATATGTATATGTGTAAAAATAACAAAAATTTATAGAATTCATTGTAAACAAAATAAACAAATTTTAAATAATTTTATGACATCATCTTATCAAGTACACCCATGGATAGAACTCCAAGATACAAAAAATGTATAGGGGTGATTATTTAAACAACTATCCAGCTTTCAATGAAGGCGAAGGTACGAAAAAAAGTAGTTAATTAACAATGGGCTACCTTTTTGAAAAATGCATTTAAAATTTTTTTTCCAACGGGACTTTCTTTTTTCGCGTGTTGTGATGACACAATAATTTTTTCAAATTTTTAAATCAATATTTAGTGTTTAAAAAAAATCTTTTCGGTGCGGTACTTACTATAGAAGCGGCGTACTCATCCCGAAACGGCCGCGCGGAGCCCTATTTTCAGCAACAAATTAACATTATAAATATTAGAGCTAGAGATCCGGGAGTTGAGACTTTTTTATCAGAAATTTCTTCCTCTTTAAGGATCTTTTTTGCAATTCTCGCTATCTTGAAAAGTTTTTGAGTTATCATCAAAAAACAAAATGGCATTTTTTTGTTAATAACAAATTGCAATTTGTGACACATTTCTCAGAATTGCAATCCGCGTCAAATGAGCCATCGCTCATATTTTTCCTATCCTTCCAACTATTTTTCGCAAAAAACTCAATTCTTGACTAGACTAAACAGGGATTAAAATCAACTGATTGTTTTGTTTTAACTGCTGTTTGAAATAAGAAATTTAACTAATAATATGGGCCGGGAAAGAATAAGTAAAAGTAATGTTAATTGTTGTGTATTTAGGTGTAAATTTGTACGCAACAAGGATCCTTACCTAATATACAGAATGAAATATTAGAAATTGGAAACAGCACTTTTCAAAGAAAAATTGTTCATGTAAGCTAACAAAATCTGTAAAAATTTGGTAAAAAAAATAATAAAATTTTCGTAGATATTACTAATTTTGTACTTATGGTACGGTACACACTGTATATTTTTATACTAATTGAGGGAAAATAATTTTTATTTTATAACAATATAAAGGTTTTCCTTTCTAACCTTGATCGATTTTGAGACATAAAGAAGAAAGAAAAAAAGTTTGTGTTAGTATAATAATAAAATAATTCATTTTTATTTTGTAAATTGTTTTGAATACAAATTTTTTTGTCAAGGCACACTTTATTTTGAGAAAAAAATTGTCTTTTAAAAAAATCTCAAATACTATTAAGGCTAGAAGGGAAAACTCTTCTACTGTTATAAAGCATTTAAGAAAAGTACAAAGTTTTAATATCTACGAAAATTTAATTTTTTACCACATTTATGCAGAATTTGTTAGCTTATTAGAAGTACTAAAAATTGGCTGCGTGAAGTAGGCAGGCCCACATTGAGCAGAAATGTAAATAATTTTACATACGTTAGTGCTTCGTTAGTGCTCTTTACTGCATTCAAAATTATTTTTAAAAACGTAAAAGTTTTGAGAAAATTCACAAAACTTTTTTTTCTGCCTACTTCACGCTAGCAGGCCATATATAGATTTTTAACAAAAATAGAAATATAATTTGTTAGTGCTTCGTTAGTCCCTTTCCTGCTTTTTGTAGTTTTTTAATTCGTTTACTCTAATTGGCAATAAAAAATGTTTTGATTCGGCCTGCTAACTTCACGCCAGCAGGCCACAAACGCGCTTTTTGAAAAAATCTATTATGGTTCGTTAGTGCTTCGTTAGTGCTCTTTACTGCTGTTAATATTTTTCAAATTCAGTTATGCAAAATAGCAATAAAAAAATATTTTACTTGGCCTGCCAACTTCACGCTACCCGACCAAGAAAATATTGAAATTTTAAAAATATAAATAATATAGTTCGTTAGAACTTCGTTAGTGCTGTTTACTGCCGTATAAAGCTTACTAATTCGATTACGCATTTTGCAAAAAAAAATTACCTTGTATAAGTACTGACCAACATTTATGACTTGATAGTTGATACTTGATACGAATAGGGTCAAGATTGGTTGCTTGACTAAAATAAGGGAGTGTCTATTCGTACGCTACCGGTCCACCGGTGCACCGGTGACTCGGGTAACATCGGCTACCGGTGCTCACCAGTGGCACTGGCACACCGGTAGCACCGGGGCACCGGTCATCGGCATCGGCGCACCGGTGGCACCGTCACACGGGCAGTACCGGAGCACCGGTGCACCGGTGTCACCGGCGTACCGGTAGCACCGTCGCACGAGCAGCACCGGGGCACCGGTCATCGGTACCGGCGCACCGGTGGCACCGTCGCACGGGCAGCACCGATCATCAGCACCGGTGGCACCGGTCATCAGCACCGGCGCACCGGTAGCACCAGCGCACCGGTGGCACCGGCGCACCGGTAATACCGGTAGCACCAGTAGCACCGGTAGCACCGACGTACCGTTGGCACCGGTAGATAGCACCGATACATCGGTGCTACCATTTTTCAACATCTAACAAATTGCAAAAGTTATAAACAAATAAAGATGAAGAAAAAAAGGTATTTCGTTTTTCGCTAATGTTTCAAAAACTATTAGGTAATAATTAAGAAATTTAAAAAAAAGATGAGGAAATTTCCAATAAAAAAGTCCCGGAACTCTACTTTTATTATTTATGATAGTAATTTAACGCTGAAAATAGAGCTCCAAGCGGCCGGTGAGGTGTGCGTGCGCCGTCTCTAAATCAAAGAATTTAGTCCCGTTGGAGAAAAGTTATTTAGTTAATTTTTCGAAAAGTTATACAATTGTTAATTAACAATATTTTGTCGGACCTTCGTTGTCATTGAAGACAACAAAAAATGTTTAAATAATCGGATTAAAATTTTTCGCTTCTTGGATATATACTTAACAATATCACGTCATGAAAGTTTTTAAAATTTCAATATTTTGTTTATTATAATTTTTGCAAGTCAACAAAAAATTAAATATTGAAAAAATCTTTTTCTTAAACTAACGTTAGATTATTACTGTTTTCGCAACTAACAATGACGTTAAATAACGTACCTAAGGATTTTTTTATCTCATTTGTTTAAAATTTGTTTATAAACAAATGGACTAGTTTCATACTAATGAAATTTTTTTTACCATTTTGTTGTCTTGATAAAATAATGATTTTTAAGAAAAATAAGTTTTCTTAAAAAAATGTTTTTATTGTTCAAAATAATTTTTTCCATATTTCCATTGTTTAAATAATAAGTTAAGAAATTACTTTATCTTTAAAAATCATAATTGGCACTTTTCAATAGAACAACCAAAAAAAAAATTTGTGTTGATAATTTCATTGTTTATTAAGTTAACAATTTGTTATAAACAAATTTCAAATCTCATTATATTTTTTCCCTGAAACTAATAAAAATTACAAAAACAACCATCTATTGCAAAGTATCAAAAAAAGTTTATTTTAATTTTATATTGTACTTTAAAAAATTACGTGCTATATAAAAGAAGCACTTGATTTTTCAAGAAAACTGCTATAACTTTTAAACTATTCGAAATACGAAAATGAACATTTAAGTCGTTTTTATATAGGATTGATTGGACTTTTAAATGAGTTATTATTACCAAGTTTGTTACTATTGTTGATCAGCTATTATATGCATTTGTTTATAAAATTTAAAGGTTTTTTTGACATTTTCAAATCTTCTTATGGCTTAAAGGGGGTGTAAACCAAAACTCAAAATTGTAGTATGAACAATTCTAAGAATAAATTTTCAAACCGCATATTTTTATTGTTAAAGCTTCAATAATTATGAGAGTTTTAAATAACGCGTCCTCCACTTGTGACGTCATACCGACATGAGCCGGGCGAGCCAGCATTGGCTACAATGCTGTTATGCGTATGCGTTTCAACAGAAGCAATATCCGTGGCTTACTTATATTATTATTACGTGTGTTCTGGCGTTAATATTATTTTCCATTTATACACAATGGCTTTTGGCTTTGAACCTAAGTTTACCGAGATGAAAATGGAAGAAAAATCAATAAATAAATTGCGTATTCCAAAGGAAACAGCTAATATTGAACGCCTAGACAATGTGAACTGGTGCAATTGTACGAATTGCATAAAAATGCCTACTGCCCGAGAATGTGTTTGCTGTTGGGATAGCAAAATAATATCAGATGTAAGAAGCGAAAATATATGTATTACATTAGGTACACGAAAGTTTTGCAAATATAGTTTTAAATTTAGACTCTTTAAATCTGACGAGACACAATGAAATTTTATAATGTAGTGCTAATAATGAAAAAAACAAAATTATCTTCAAGTGGGCAACAAACTATGGCGACATTTAGTATATACAAATTTTACAAGTTGGGTATATTCTTGGACCTCAATTGGACGTTTCGACAGAATTGTCATACAGCCTTGCACTGTATCACAAATACGAAAACGCTACCCAGAAGCATTGGTTTCAAGAATGGTGAAGACAACAATGAAGATATAAACTAAGATTTATTAAATATAGTTTTGTCAAAACGTAGTTTGACCAAAAATAATTAAGCTTAACTGTATTTTAGTCAAACTGTAATTTGCTCAACTAGAATTTTGTCAAACCGTAAATATGCCAACCCGTAATTTGGCCAAATTGTATTCTAGACAAACTGTAATTTCACATTCCGTAATTTGACCAAACCGCAACTTCGACTAATATTTTATTGTCAAAACATTTTCAGGTCAACCGTAATTTAGCCAAAACCCAAAACGCAACTATACCTAACTGGAATAATCCAAAACGGAATTTATTCAAACCGTATTTTTGTCAAATCGCAGTTATGCATAACCGTAATCTTGCCAAACGCATTTTACTCAAATCGTAATCTTTCCAACTGTATGTCTTTATATAGAGTTGGGAAGATTACGATTTGAGTAAAATACGGTTGGCAAGATTACGGTTATGCATATCTGCGATTTGACAAAAATACGTGTTGGATAAATTCCGTGTTGAATTATTCCAGTTAGGTATAGTTGCGTTTTGGCTAAATTACGGTTTACCTGAAAACGATTTGACAAAATAATATTAGTCGAAGTTGTGGTTTGGTCAAATTACGGAATGTGAAGTTACAGTTTGTCTGGAATACAGTTTGGCTAAATTACGGGTTGGCATATTTACGGTTTGACAAAATTCCAGTTGAACAAATTACAGTTTGACTAAAATACAGTTTGGCTTCATTATTTTTGGTCAAACTACACTTTGACAAAAATATATTTGTCCAAATTGTGTGCTCCCGTACATCATCACCAATAATTTTTCTGTCCACATTAAAATTATTATCTAATATTGCACCTTTACATATCTATTTTCAAAATCGTCAGTTTTAAAATGTAAACTACAGACAACATGGTTGTGATTGGGAGTAAAGTGCTTCCGATTGATACGATTTTTCCACGCTTTATATCGTTGTGGATCTTTTTCTTTCCGGGGAAAATTATGTAATATTACGTTTGAATTCTTTAAGATGTTGTTACAACCAACTACACAACAATTAGGCATTTTTAAACAACAAATAACAAACACCTTGTACGACTGCACAATCGAAAATTTACGCGACTGCACTCATATACAGCGGGCTAGCTCAACCTGGCTCAGCAGACTCGTGTCGGTATGACGTCACGCGCTACTCTGTTAATATATTCGCGTTTGAATATCTCAAAAAGTATTGCTCGTAGCAAACTGCGGTTTTCATATTTGTTCTTAGATAATTTTTTTCTATTTTTTAATGTAAAGTTGTTTTTTTGGTTTACACCCCCTTTAAGTTAAAA
The DNA here is from genome assembly GCA_947534325.1 of Agonum fuliginosum. Lineage (NCBI taxonomy): Eukaryota > Metazoa > Arthropoda > Insecta > Coleoptera > Carabidae > Agonum > Agonum fuliginosum. The sequence goes on along the minus strand of OX384031.1, from coordinate 20,131,955 downwards.
AATGCAAATACTGTGTTATTTTGTTCAGTGATAAAATATCTTCCAAAAAAGTTTTTGATGATATTGTTTAAAAGTAAATAGATTTTCCGATCAAATTTTTTAATTTTACTCGAATTTTTCAAATTTTTATAGATTAATAGTTTATACTTAACTTACTGTCAAAAACATTGATTCCGCACGATATTCTATAGCGTTTATTGTTTTGTTAAACATAAAAATTAAAAATAATTTATGTTTGAGGGGTTTAATTTTGGCATCCATAATTTTAAAAAAAACTGCAATATTTGTAAAAAATAAATTTTAATATGTTGTAAACAAAGTTTGGATCTACGAAATAAACGATCGAATTTTTTAAATTCGTTTATTATTTGCGTTCAAAAAATAACAAAAATTGTCAAAATTCAAATTAGCATATTTCGCTTTTAAAGCAAAACTTTTAAATTTTGCATCGACCATTTTGTAGATTGTACTTTTATCTTCAACAATATCTTTAGATTATTATATCTAACAAAACAATAAACGCTGTGGACTGGCGCGCGAAATCCATGTTTTAGGCTGTTTTCTGGCGCGGTAGAGGATCGTCTTAAGGTTGCAATACTATTCTTATAGTTTTTGAAATATTAGATAAAAAATATATACATTTGTTTCTTCATCTTCATTTGTTTATAACTTTTGCAATTTGTTAGATGCTGAAAAATGGTAACACCGACGTACCGGTGCTACCGGTACGTCGGTGCCTCCGGTACTACCGATGCGCCGGTGCCACCGGTACTACCGGTGCGCCGGTGCCACCGATGCACCGGTGCCAATGGCCGGTGCCATCGGTACTACCGGTGGCACCGATGATACCGGTGCGCCGGTGCCATCGATGCTACCGGTACCACCGGTGCGCCGGTGCCACTGATGCTACCGGTACCACCGGTGCGCCGGTGCCACCGATGCTACCGGTACTACCGGTGCGCCGGTGCCACCAATGCTACCGGTACCACCGATGCGCCGGTGCCACCAATGCTACCGGTACCACCGATGCGCCGGTGCCACCGATGCTACCGGTGCCCCGGTGCTACCGGTGCGCCGGTGCCGACGACCGGTGCCACCAGTGCGCATCGGTAGCCGATGTTACCCGAGTCACCGGTGGACCGGTAGCGTACGAATAGACACTCCCCTAAAATAAACAATATGAAATCTATATGAAATATCAACATGATTCTTAAACATTGTTAATAAAAATTTAATTAAAAATTTTATATTCAAGTGTAATTTATAATTCGAGGGATAGCGATATCCTTATTTTTATTGTAAATTAAATGAGCTGTGATTTTGAATTTAGCTTGTACTTTAGCGACTAAGATTTTAAAAACTTCAATTTTTTGTGGTTTCTTTTCTGATAAATCCACCTACTGAGAAAAAATAGCTGGTGCTGGGGGGAGGGGTTTAATTAGCCAGCAAGTACCTACGTAACCTACCTCATTATTTATATCTTCATGATATACGCCATATTTTTAAATATTCCGTTAAATTTTAATCGTCTATAGTCTAGTAACATGAAGAATAGTATGCATAATAGTATGGCGTGAACTAAAAAATCTGATGTGGCCAACACATAACCACCCGCCATACTCTACTATTTTTATTTATCTAATATACCTAAAGTTATGTAGTACTTACTCTCAAATATACCATTGTAGAAGAGAATTCGGGAATTGTAGTTATAATATTATTAATGTTTATCATAAGATCATAACTATAAGGTAAATAATAAATGACATTTCATATTTTCAATTTGTCAAAATGTCAAAAATTTATTTGACAGATAAATCAAAATTGTAACAAATTTGTAGAATTTTAACTTCTTGTAATTGGAAAATAAAGATAGAAACGGCTAAGTCAAGTCGGCCCTCCCACTTAAATATTTCTATAAAAACAAATTTAGTCTAGTTTGCGCTCGTATTGCGCTTTATTTTTTTGCGCTGCTCTAATTTTGCCATAATTTAGAGAATAAGTTAGGCAGGGCTATGTTGACACTAGCCCTACCTTTTTGTAAATTTTAAAATTTTCATAATTATTTCATTAGTCGTTCGTTTGCGCTCTATTAAATAAAATTATTAATAAAAAAACGAAAGTAAAAAAAAAATTAGAAGCATAGGGGAACTTAATTAGTGCAAAAAGCACATATTAGCACATACGCGTGCAGTTCGTATAACATACCTCTCATTGAATAACATAGGTACATTTATAATAACATACAATAAATAAAATTAAAAGCGTAACATTATTACGATATGAATTTTTAGTCTATTAACAGAGGGTTTAAATAAATGATACATAACTTTTGAAAAACATTATGTAAATTAAATTTCATGCCATTCCTTTGACTCTCACAAAAATTACCGTAACTAAATTTATCTTGTACCCAATAATTTAAAATTTGCAATAAGTAGGTATTCGTTTTATACGCATTTCGCGCGCTTTTTCGTAGATATGATGATACAGTTGAAAAATTAAAAAAATTCTGTTGATTGTTAATAAAATCAATTCATTGTAAAAACAAGCTGTTTAATTTTTATACTTCTGGCTCAAAATATTTTTGCAGACTTCGCCTAATTTGAGCCCATCGCTTCACTCGTACTGCAGTTTTAGCCTTTATCTGCAAAAGGCTACTTTTAACCCTTCGCATAAAAAATATTATTGAGTCACATTATTAAACTTTAAATAATGTACGCTTAGCCTCGGACAACAATGAAATAACCAGATTTACCGTTTACTTCTAAATAAAGTAGGTATTCGTTTTAAAAAGCCTTACGCGCGCTTTTTAGAACATATTATGTCAACTACTGCTAAATTACAGTAGCGCAAAAAAAAGAGCGCAATGTATATAGATTTAATTACAATATAAAAAAACTATAAATATTTTCTTTTTTTATGTCGTCAAATTAGCCCTGTCAATAATTTAGAATTTAAATAAAATAAATTTGAGGCAAGCGCAAAATGAAATTTTAATAGAGCATAATAGCGCATATAAAGCACTATCTATTCAATCATAAAAACTTTAAAATAGCTCAAAGGGAGGGCAATGTCAATTTGGCCCTCCCTAACTAATTAAGTACTTTGATTACTGCTGAATTATAGCAGCGCAAAAAATATATTTTCGGAGCAAAAGAACGCAATGTACATAGAATGATGTGTAATGAAAAAATATGACACAATCTTACTTATTTTTTTCGCTGTCAAGTTGGCCTTTCCTACTTTGATTATTAATAAAATAAAAAATCCGATGTGGCCAACACATGACCTCTCGCCATATACTCTACTATTTTACTAAGTGTGTATGAAGGTACTTACTCACAAATATACCATTGTACTAGAAGGGAATTCGGGAATTGTAGTATTTACAATATTATTAAAGTTTATTATCACCTTATAAATACTAAATGACATTTCATATTTTCCATTTCAATTTGCCAAAAAGTCAAAAATTTATATGACATTAACACTCAAGTATATTATTTTTTGTTTCCATAGGTAGGCAGATAAATCAAAATTGTAACAAATTTGTTGAATTTTTAACTTCTTGTAATTGGAAAATGGTGCTAGATAGAAACAACGTTTTGAATACATATTGTAGACAGTAACATTTAGTATACAATGTTATAAAAAAAAAACCTATTAATTCATAAATTTTGAGGATATTCCAGAAAAACTCCTCAGATCTTCAAGAAACTACCACTTCCGGTTGCACGATCAACACCAAAATCTAATCAGATCTAATCTAGGGTGCCAGAATAATATGTACAAAATTTCAAATTTTTTTATTCAGTAGTATTTGAGTTATCGTACCTCCAACATCCATCCTGACACACAGACACACACACACATACATCATCGCAAAATTATCAAAATCGTGTTCTAGGGACCTCAAAACGTGCTTATCCATTGAAAACTCACTATCGAAATTTTAGCATGATTACAATACCTCTCTTACAGATATGAGTGGCGAGAGGTAAAAATATGCAAGCGCAAATGTTTTTATTAGAGCGCAAACGAACAACTATCGAAATAATTATGAAAATTTACAATAAGGTAGGGCTAGTGTCAACATAGCCCTGCCTAACTTATTCTCTAAATTATGGCAAAATTATAGCAGCGAAAAAAAATTATTGGTGGAGCAATATAAAGCGCAAACTAGACTAATATTTTTTTATAGAAATATTTAAGTTGGAGGGCCAACTTGACTTAGCCGATAGAAACAACGTGTTTTAATTAAATTTTTATTAACAACGTTTAAGAATTATATTGTTTATTGAAGTCAAGCAACTAATTTTGTTCCTATCCGTATCAAGTCATAAATGTTGGTCAGTACTTATGCAAGGTAATTTTTTTTCTGCAAAATGCGTAATCGAATTAGAAAGCTTTATACGGCAGTAAACAGCACTAACGAAGTTCTAACGAACTGTATGATTTATATTTTTAAAATTTCAATATTTTCTTCGTCGGGTAGCGTGAAGTTGGCAAGTCAAGTAAAATATTTTTTTATTGCTAATTTGCATAACTGAATTTAAAAAATATTAACAGCAGTAAAGATCACTAACGAAGCACTAACGAACCATAATAGATTTTTTTTAAAAGCGCGTTTGTGGCCTGCTGGCGTGAAGTTAACAGGCCGGGTCAAAACATTTTTTATTGCCAATTAGAGTAAACGAATTAAAAAACTACGAAAAGCAGGAAAGCGCACTAACGAAGCACTAACAAATTATATTCCTATTTTGTTAAAAATCTATATATGGCCTGCTAGCGTGAAGTAGGCAGGTAAAAAAGTTTTGAGAATTTTCTCAGAAACTTTTACGGTTTTTTTTTAAATTTTGAAGGCAGTAAAGTGCACTAACGAAACACTAACGTATGTAAAATTATTTACATTTCTACTCAATGTTGGCCTGCCTACTTCACACAGCCCTAAAAATTTACCTGAACAATTTTTCTGTATCTATTATTACTTCCGAGAAAAATGGTGTTTCCAATTTCTAATTCCGCCCAGTAGGTATATTTTAAATTAAATAATATTTTTATTTTGTGGAAAAATTTGGCAATGTTGTATGTGAAAGAAGGGAACAAATTTGCGTATAGGAAAGAAATTGTCAAAATATATGACAGTATGTTCTCGCCATTTTAAATCAGAAGATTATTTGTTCTAGTAAGACAAATAATAAACTAATATGTTGGTACCTAATTGAAAGTTATTATTGCAGGTTGGAGTAATCAGAAACGCTAACAGATCTATCTAGTTTATACACACAGTGCGTATAAATTTATACCGTATATACAGGGTGTCTGTTTTTAAATGAACCAGCATTTATCTCGCTTATTTGTTGAGTTAGCGTTTTTTGTCAAATACATGATTTATACAGTATCATTTGTAGTAAATGATAGCGGATGTGAATCCTTGGTATCACTTCCGGTTTTTGAGGAAGTCATAGCAACTTTCAAATTTCAAATGGAACATTGTATTTTTTATTACGAATTTGAAAAGTACATTAAATTTGCTCTACGGTGGTATAAAAAAGTCTTATGTTGTATTATTAAAATATTAAATTACGGACACTTAAATTATGCACCTATGAACGCTGACATAAGTAAGCCTTGCCGCGAAACAAAAACAATAGTTGAAAGCAGTTTTACCTGTCAACAATCAATGTAAATTACAATAAAATATCTCTTAAATCTAATTATAATAAAGAAAACGCATATTATGAATAATTAAGAAACAATTCATTTATTAGAGTACCTCGAGAGAACCTACCATTAATTTAATAAAAGATGTTCAAAATGTTGACAGGTAACTGCTTTCAACTATTGTTTTTGTTTCGCGGCAAGGCTTACTTATTTCAGCGTTCATAGGTGCATAATTTAAGTGCCCGTAATTTAATATTTTAATAACACAACATATAACTTTTTTATACCACCGTAAAGCAAATTTAATGTACTTTTCAAATTCGTAATAAAAAATACAATGTTCCATTTAAAATTTGAAAGTTGCTATTTTACATTTTCAATTCTATTGGTTGCATTACGTCATTTGACGTCATCATTACGCAATATGATTGGTTAAACCATCTGTCAAAAAATATTCATATTAATTCTACGTTTGAAAAAAAATCTGACGTGACCATCACACAACCTTCCGCCATATCTAGACTTTAAACAGAAATGTATACGTACAATCCGGTGCCCATTTAAAATATACAAATAAAAATCTGACGTGGACACCACATGACTTCCTTGTACGCCTTGTGTGTTCATACTTTTCTTAATAACTAAAATGTAGAATAATATAAAAAATTCTTTTAACATATTATACTAGTATACTCACAAATATATTTTAGTCATTTTATTTAAACTGCAGAAGAAGATATAAAGCATATTTTACTATTGTCACTGTCATGTCATAATCATTTAAATTTTACGTAGTAACAAATGTTAATCGATCATGGACTACAAGATAAAGAAATACTAAATAAAAAATATATACTTTAATTATTCCTAAATGATACCAGATACAAAAATATTTATAAAATACCGATTTCAGGTAATAATCACATAATCTTTCATTTAAAATAAAAAAATTTGTGTTAAATTAAATATTTATCGAAATATTTTTAAAAAGTACTACTTCCGGTTTATAGATTGAAACCAAAAATAGGAGGTGCACAACTAGATGCTGTAACAGTCCTAAATACAAAATTTCAACTTTCTACGTCTAACCGTATTTGAGTTATGCGACACACATACGTCCGTCCGTCCGTACGTACGTACGTACGTACGTACGTACGTACGTACGTACGTACAGACGTCACGTCGAAACTAGTCATAATGGATTCAGAAAAGGTCAAAACGGATATTTCCGTCAAAATCTGAGAACCGAAATTTTTCGCGATTACAATACTTCCTTACTTCGTACAAGGAAGTAAAAATCTAAAATAGTCAAACACAGAAATTTGCATCACCTGAATCAAAAGATTCATTCACACGAAAACTCTTCTGTGTTGAAGCAATCCTCCGTTCAGTTACTACATTTAATAGCTTACTTAGGACTTATATAGCGCTAGTATGCCAACTTGTCACCCCCGTCTCACCTGTCAATATTTTTTATTCAGAAACAAAAATCAACCGAACATGGATTACAAGATTTCAACGTTTTATTTGATAAATTTATTTTTTAAATTTTACTGCAGTTCTTTAATGCTACCAGATGAAGACAATTTTTTTATAACGTAAATTGCAAATAACTTTTCCTCTTATTCTTATTACAAATAAATATTATATTTATCCAAATTTATAGAAATTTTTGACACTTAATCTTTTCAATCTTCAAAAAATATCACTTCCGGTGAAGATATTTGTACCAAAATCTAATAAGCTCTTCCTATTCGTATACAATTGTAAAATACCAAATATCAAAATTTTTGGGTAATTCGTATTTGAGTTATGTGACATCCGGCATCGGCCCGGACCACACACATACACACACACACACACACACACACACACACACACACACACACACACACACACACACACACGCACACACATACATACAGACATCATCGGGTAACTATCAAAAATGAGTTGTAAGGATCCTAATTCGTGCTCATCCACTAAAAACTCACTACCCGATTTTTTGCATGATTCCAATACCTTCCTTTACAGGTAAGCGGAAGGTAAAAAGTTATTCAAAAAAAAAATCTTGACCCTTTAATTGTTTTGAGCAGTGTATATATATATATATATATATATATATATATATATATATATATATATATATATATATATTAACGTGAACCCAATCCTCCGAATATGACAGCAATGTATTAGAGTGTCCTTTTCAAAATGAGACATAGCGATTAAATTTGTATTTGTAAATTAATGTCACACTACTGCTACCTGTAAATACAATTTATACCTACTTAAAACAATTAAAAGATGAAAACGTTCCTTAGAACTATTACAGCTGCTTAAATATCTTATGTTGTTTAAGAATAATTCAGTTAAATTGGTTCCCTATAATTTCATTTTAAAATACATTGCTGTCAAATTTATAATCGTTACCATGGATATGAAAAATCTTATATTTTACGTTAAAATAAATTCACTTAGTGTCGGTTTTTAGTGTAGCACTACATAATATTATGTGCCTTATGCAAATTGCTTCTTCTCCTTTCATGACACATCTCGAAAAAATGTTGTGCACATAAATATTCATAGTATTATTTAAATTGTAATCCCATACTTAAAGGGGTTTTATTGCTCAGCGCTTGGCTCACAAATCCCCGACATCCTCAGGTACCCGCGCTGATAGCTTAAATATATCAGAAATAATTTTAAATAAAAAGTGGCTGATACGCTGATACAACAAAATATCTCTGCCACGCTACAGGGAGTTGCATTATCATAAATCGAGACATTATCAAATCCGTCACTGGTCAATAAAAGCCCTATAACTCTCGTGCGAAGTGCATTGAATGCAGGAAAACATCATGAAACGATCATCAACAGCACGCTCTCGAGACACGCGCTGATATCACGCACACCACGCTCTGATTATTCTCAGCACACGGTTCGAACAAGGACAGAATCATTACGACTTTTATGGTCAATGAAAGACAATTTTATAACTCGCCAGGGGACAAGGGTTTATGCTAAGTTAGCGTTGTAAAATAAACGAACTGAAGAAGTTGAAAGATTTCTAATGAATATCATTTTTCGAATAGAATGCTACCTTTTTGACGAAATCTCTTTAATCTTATTTACACCCCGGTTACCCTTTTAAGTCCTCGGGATTGTTTTGGAAGTAGGGCTGTTAAAATTTTAATACCCGGACAAAAAACTTATATGAACTTTTTCTTTCTCAGGAAATCCACTTAAAACGTGCCGTAAAACAAAAATAAAAAGAGTTGGAAGGATTCTTTCCAGTGTTTGATTCATCAAAATGCGTTCTGTGCTTTTGAAATTTGAATAAATATGCTGTACCCTAATGTACTATTGTAAAAGGAAATAGTAGTTTATTATTAAACTTTATCATACCATATTAATGTTAAATGACATTTTATATTCTTATAATAGTTAAAAATTTACTTGTCATTAACATTCAAATATTTTTATATTTCATTTATAAGCAGATAAACCGAGATTGTAAGAAATTTGGAAAAATTTTAACTATCTACTTGCATTTGCTAAATGGTGCTAGATAGAGAAAAAAATTAAAATACAAATTGTAAATAATAACATTTAGTATACATTGTTATTACAAAAAGTCCACTTAGTCTATAAAATGTTAAGATATTTTAAAAACAATAACACTTTAGATCTTCAAGGAACTACCACTTTCAACACAAAAATCTAATCAGATATAATCTCGGGTGTCAGACTGTTGTATGCAAAATTTTATTTTTAAAAATTTGAGTTTATCGTACCTCCATCATCCATCATACAGATGTGATGTGAAGTTTCCATGGATTGATTTGGATTGGTATCTAGTCTCGTCCCCATTTCAAGTTGGAATACAAATAACTTGCAACCACCACAAAGTTATCGGGCACTGGCTAGTGGTTGTATCTAGGACTTGCGCATGAGGGTTAGATGAAAAAAACAGCCTTGTCTAAATTGTCAAAAGACAATTTAAGTAGGTAAATTAAAATCTATAATATAAAAATAATTATCCATAAAAATAATAAATACAGTTTATTTCTTATGTATATATATATATATATATATATTATATTAAAATTAAATTACGGAATTATTTTCGTAATTATTTCGAAATATAACATATCTAACAAATAAATTTTGGTAATATACTTTTTTTTTCTTACATTACGTAAAATCTTCAGACTTATTCGCTTAAGATATCATTTCCATTAAATTTGCGCCCACTTCAAATTCCCAAAACATAATAATATATAGTATAGAGCTAGATTATACTACTATCATCAGATTGCTGAAGGCTTCAGCATTCAGAAATTCAGCTCCATCTTCTACAGCATCCTTTGAGTGCGCGGACGACACCCGACACTAGGTCTGTATACTGTGACAAATGCTTCACATGATACAATCTATCAGAACGTCAGAATTTACTAGCGCGCGCGACTGAATAAATTTTATATAGCGGAAGAATAAAGCGCGGATATGATAAAAAAATCTACAGCGATTTACTGCCACATATAAAATGCCGATGGCGAGATAGAAATTATATTTATATTGCTCTGAGAGAAGATACTCTGGGCGGAAGGGATTTTTATACCTGCTGTTACTTTTTATTAGCGCCGTTTTCTATTTGCGCGGCCAGGAAATACAGATGCGTCGGATGTAGCAAGCGTGTGTACCTGCTACGTGTCCGTTTGCATTATATATACCGCCTATAACGGATAGGGGATGGAAAATCGAATCTGCTAATAGCCAAACACCGACAGAACTGATACGAGTGTTTTTCTACCTGATATTGGTATAACACAACAATATTGCGTGCCCTACAGGTTAAGATGTTTTATCAAATCCTTGCTTCTCCCACTAAAAGGTATGTAATGCCTTTTTTATAAAGTTCTGAACGCTTATTTCATTATTTTGAAATGCCCACATTGGACACATAAAGATATATTATAAAAAACAATATCTGATTCTAATTTAAAGAAATTTTTATTAAGGTGCTCCTCTACCATGTCCAGAAATCAGTTAAAAACATGGATTTTGCACGCTCTTCTACAGCGTTTATTGCTTCGTTAAACATAATAATAACAAATAATGTATAGTAATCGTACTCGTACTATTTTAAAGCGTAATAACTATTCGTGATACAGCAACAAAAATGATTGTTAACATAACTTGGAATGCTAATTATAATAATGCATAGCAGTCCAGTCCGCAACTGGATCGAGATATTTGAATTGATTAATTACTATTTTATAAATAATAGAGCCGAAACTAGGACCTGTACCCGTTCGTTTCAAGAAAAAATATGAAAACAGGAACAAAACCGGCTCCTATAGAGCACAGTGATATGGGGATTAGTATATTTACAATTATATTTAACTAGCGTTGTACCCGTGCTTCGGTCTGATAGTTCAGTCAAATTAGCTTATTTGGCGGAAATAATTTATATAGTTCTGAAATTTTGAATATATATTTGGGAGTACTATAGAATCAAATATCCATCGGGTTACCCCGCCGCAGGGTGCCGCGTCCCCCCACAATCCTGAAAAACCTTCCCCAAACGGATACACTGCACTAGTTTTTCGCAATTATCTCGTAAACGGTTAATCACATAGAAAATTTTATAGTTAGCGAATTGTAGAGAAATAAATTCTCAATATAGGATGACTCGAGTCATTGCTGTATCAATTGTAGTTCATGCGCTAGAGCAGTCGGAAATAAAGGAAGGATCTTGGCGCGCGACGCAAAATTTGTTTGTTTGTAAAACGATAGTTTAGCAAAAATAATCTGTATAAAACTTCGCGTGCACAATTAGGTGTATTATATAATACTATATTTACTTACCAATATGCCTTTATTGCACATATTCTTTGTTATATTGTGTAAATTTAATTTTTGTGTTATTGACGTTTATACGAAAATCATTCGAAAACAGTACAACAAGAAAACAATAACAAAACACGATTAGCATGTGAAGTTTCAGTATAGATTTTACATAGAAAATTTGAGCCCTGGTCAGTAAGAATGGAATCAAGTGTTTCATACTGACAGACCATATTATAATCAACAAAATTTCTAGCCACCATTTCAGCTGACTGATCAGGAATTGGAATCGCTAATGAATATTTAGTGAGGTTATCTTGCATGTTCAGAATATTGGGATATTGCACTATTAAGAGATGGCGCTGTTCGTAAAGAGAAAGACAAAATTAAAATCATCCTTGTTTATACGAACTAATTCATAATCAGGATTTTTGTTTAACATTTGTATTATTTTTTGTTTAATATCCGGATATCACGAGATTTATGCATTGCACAATTGTTGAACCACGAGGACTATCGAAAATAATTATATCTGCTGATGCAGACTCTATTTTATAAATTGTCCTACGGGCATCAGCATTAACATTAGATTTACGAGCTTTATGAACAATTCTATAATTATATTCTTCGAGTATAACACGTCATCACATGAGTCTAGAACCAGGATCTTTCACGTTGAAAATCCAGGTTAGTGGTTTATGATCGGTTATGATTACAAATTGGCGACCATATAAATAAGGGCGAAAATGATTGATTGACCATACAATGGCTAACAGTTCCTTTTCTGTGGTACTATAGTTTTGCTCCGCGTTCTTTAATATGCTACTTTACCTTGCGATAAGATAGCGCCAATTACTTTATTTGATGCACTAGTAGTTATCACAAATTCTTTACTAAAATCGAGATACTGGAGAAGTATAATTAGCAAATGATTCTTGATGATGAGCATTCCATTAAACCCAATTGTTCTTTATCAATAAGTTAGTTAATGGTTTGGAGATTTTACTAAAATATTAGATAAATTTACGGTAATAGCCGCAAAGACATGATTTTACGTCTTTAGGAGTGATTGGAGTTGGAACTTCCACGGTTGATATTATTTTGGCAGCGTCTGGTTTTATTCCTTCTTCAATTATCATATGACCAAAGAAATTCACACTTGTCTAATTGGAGTTTAAGATTATTTCTTCTTAGACATTCAAAAACATCTTTCAATCTTTCATTATGTTGTTTTAAACTGTAACCATATATATATATGACAATGTCGTCTAAATAGACAAAACATTTAGTACCTTGCAGTTAAACAGAGTTCATTAACCATTGGAAGGGACACGGAGCCTTTTAACCCCAAATGACATTCTGGAAAATTCGTAATGACCAGTAGATGTTGGAAAAGCTGTTTTCTGCTTATCTTTAGAACTAATTTTAATTTGATGATAGCCAGAAACGAGATCAAGTGTGCTAAAATATTTTGAATTGCCTAATTGATCTAAGATTTCAGTTATATTAGGAATAGGAAATATCGTTCCGGTAGTTATATCATTTAATTTACGGAAGTCTACTATGATTCTAAATCAACCAAATGCATCCATATTTTTAGGTACAACAAAAAGTAGGACATTATAAGGCGAATTACTTTTTGTAATTATTCCGTCAAGTTCCATGTTATCAACATTATTTTGAATTTGTTTATTTCATATTCAATGAGGTTAGTACATGTCAGAGATTCATCTGGATCATGAAATAATTCAGAAAATTTTTTACAGAGTGTTAACAATGATTCGCGCACTTCACTATTCAAGTGATTCGTACGAATTGAATTATTTATATAATTCGTTTTGTGTTAAAGTGATTTGAATCTCAGTTGGATTGTGAATAGATAATTTTATTATTCCATTTTTAGGTTCTGTTAAACAATTACTGATTATTGCATTTTTTATTATTGTTGAATTGGTTAAATAACAACTATGTGCTTGGAATCTAATAATAATTTTAGGTATTTTTTATTTTTTTATTTTCACGCATTACATATTATATTTGTTTTTTCCATATAGTCCAGTCAATGAATATATTGTAGAGTGCATGGAATATGCGATAATTTTTGACTTCAGGAATTTGTTAGGAGTAGTTAGTAGGTAAACATACTAAAAGTCCCCACCCATGGGAGGTGAGCTAAAGGAGGGAGGGGGGTTGAAAGGTCCCATTTTTTGGTTTTTCGCTTATATCTCGGAAACGGTGCATGTAGGAAAAAAATGTTTCAAATAAAAATGAAAGCTAATTAAATTTCCTATAAAATATATACATATTTGTCGAATTCCTAACGGTTTCCGAGATATACGTTATTGAAAATCGATAACTTTCGTAAAAATAATTTTTATCCACTCTTTTTGTCGAACATTTGCTTCTAGTGCCTCTTACGATCGTTTCTCAGAAAATTGTCTAAAACTAAGTTGTAGAACATTAAATTTCCTTCAATTTGATATACACTTTTGACACTTTATCTTCAACCAATCAAAATTTATAGAATTTCTAACATGTACGCTCAATTGGCAGCCAACGAGCAAATAGTACATTAATATTAGCTCCAAAGCCGGAAATTAAAAAAAATAAAGGTTTGAGTGCTCCAAATTGTTCATTAGCCTTGGCTCTAAATGTGGTAAAAAGTCTTCGAAACCATATTGTCGGGTTTGCCAGTACCGGAAGTCGATATCTTAATTCGTTCAGAAATTAGAGTGGATTAAATACAAGAATTTGAAAAAATACTAAAACTCATTTATTTTCTTTGTTAAAATTGTGGTTAAAATAGGGTCTCCAAAAGTTTACAAAATTATATTGTTTATAGAAAAAAGTCTGCAGAATCGAATGCTTCAAACCGGAAGTCGATATTCGTATCTGCTAAAAAGTTACATTCGTTTTTGTGATAAAACATACGGTACTGGCACTTTCCCTTCCCCCCACCTCACCCTTACTGGCAAACCCGACAATATGGTTTCGAAGACTTTTTACCACATTTAGAGCCAAGGCTAATGAACAATTTGGAGCACTCAAACCTTTATTTTTTTTAAATTTCCGGCTTTGGAGCTAATATTAATGTACTATTTGCTCGTTGGCTGCCAATTGAGCGTACATGTTAGAAATTCTATAACTTTTGATTGGTTGAAGATAAAGTGTCAAAAGTGTATATCAAATTGAAGGAAATTTAATGTTCTACAACTTAGTTTTAGACAATTTTCTGAGAAACGATCGTAAGAGGCACTAGAAGCAAATGTTCGACAAAAAGAATGGATAAAAATTATTTTTACGAAAATTATCGATTTTCAATAACGTATATCTCGGAAACCGTTAGGAATTCGACAAATATGTATATAGACAATTTTATAGGAAATTTAATTAGCTTTCATTTTTATTTGAAACATTTTTTTCCTACATGCACCGTTTCCGAGATATAAGCGAAAAACCAAAAAACCTTTCAACCCCCCTCCCTCCTTTAGCTCACCTCCCATGGGTGGGGACTTTTAGTATGTTTACCTACTAACTACCCCTAACAAATTCCTAAAGTCAAAAATTATCGCATATTCCATGCACTCTACACCCCTCTTTTGGGCACTCATTGACTGGACTAATAAGCTTCTTATTTTAATGTTATCAAAATGTTTCCAACAGTTTTGTATATAACATGTATACTGATCTGCAGTGCTACATGTAATAATAATTCTGAGCAAATCTGTAAGACCTATAAGTAAATATGTAACACCTGTAAGACTTTATAGGTTATATGGCAATTCTGAGTACGTCTGTAGCTTATAGGTAACCGTAAATGTCTTACAGTTTCTCGTAAATTTATGAGTGACAGAAGTGCTAGCTATAAGTCCTACAGTTCGTTGATTTTTCAATGATTTGGCGCAGAAACTTTAAATATATAATACTTACCTACCTTAACAAACTTTTTTTTTTTAATTTTAGATGCTAACGTTGGTCTAATGACATTTTAATCTTGGTAGAATAATGTATATAAGAGAAAATAATAATGTTTGATTTATTTTTAAATAAAATAAAAATAGTTTCAACTTTAAGTTATTAAATTAATTTGAAATAACAACATTTTATAACTAAAACATAATTTTTATTATTTACATTTTATTTAGATTAAGAAATTATGACAAAAGGCATTGTTGTTGTATAAATTGACACCTAACTAGTTAACTTTATTTTTGTAGCGTGTTTGTAAAATCAAAGTATAAGAAGCACATTGAAGTGGAGGGTATGCCTATACCCAGTACGTGCGCGCGAGTGTTGCGTATTTCAAATAAGAAAATCTTTAAAAATTGCAAAATATTAATTATATCTACAGCATATTATAATAAAATTAAGTAAATTTACCTTGTTCCACTCATCGGTTGTTAATTGAGCCCCATTTCTGGTAGCATTTAATTTTTGAGCTAGCTTTTCCCATTATTATTGACATAATTTTCTCTAAATCTAGGGTTCATTATATTACTACGTAATGCATAATAATTTTCCATAAATGATAAATACATTTCGTATTATTTTATAAAACCATTTGAATGCCAAACGTCAAATATGAATTAGGACAATAGTGAAGTTTGCAACAAGCTGTTTGCAATATCTATAAGACAGCTCCGTACAGGAATGTGTTCAGAATTGCAATTTTGTAAATCTGTAAGTATAAACTACTTATAGAATCTCGTAAGCTTACAGATTTACGAATTTACAGATTGCTCAGAATTGACCCATAAGAAATAATCAAGTATGTTCCGTAAACTGTAAACACAACCGAACAAATTATCTTCCACAATAGCAAGATTTCTTAATAAAATGAGCAAATCTTGCAAGTCCGAGTGGTTGGATTTCACTATAATATCATCTACCATCCTGTAATTTGGAGTTAATCCTGTAGGTTGGTTACCATAAAAAAATAAAAAATTGTTCCAACAGCTTCGAGCTATGTCATTTAATTTTGATCATCATTCTACAAAAGCCAGTGACTGACTGGAATCTTAAACGACTGGAATAAGATTGAATAATCTGATAGTCTAATGTTAGTGGGTAACGTAATTTCAATGTATATGGCGGAGTACGAGCGGAGCGGACTATAGATGATTATGATCAGTTACGTGATCAATAAAACTACTAAACGGCGCAATTATTGGACTAGCTAACTAATCTAATCACCAAAAAATCACACAATCACCATTCCTGTCATGCACCAGTTAAACGTAAAATAAAAACTGTGACGGTAAGGAAAGATGGCAATTCTTGGGCAAGTCCTACTCGTATCAGAGCATCTTCAAAACTGCTAATATCCCACTCACACCTAGCACGTAATCCCATACTTTGCACAAGTGTACTAACGTAGTCGAACCAACAAACACGATCACAACTTCATTAGCATACTTGCATTCCTATATCATTAATTATTTTTACAATCAACATGATTGCTAACTCCGACATATATTATAATTCAACTAATAACATTTGTTTAGATAACCTGTATACATAATAATATTTTATGTGATAAAAAGATAAGCTTTTACTTAAGCCGAAATAACATCCATTGCCAACTCTAAAAAACATTATTAATTTACTCAAATATTCCTATATAGTCCAGTCAAATTAGGTTTTTTAGTGGAAAAAATTAGTAGAAAGCTGGATTTTGGTATACACCTTCCCAATACCTTTATCAACAACATACTAAAAGTCTCAATCAATTGGACTAGAGCTTCGTCCGCCATGTTGAAAAAATGGCCGCCGTCTATTGTTTTTAATTTTTATCTCGTAAATGATTAATATTACAAAAAAACAGTTAGTAACAAATTGTAGAACACAAAATTTGCTATAAAACGGTATACATATTTTTTATGAAACTCCGGGAAATTCTAAAAAATCGCCCAAGAAAATGGATTTTTTTGGTTATTTGCCAATAACTACTAAACGGTTAGTTCTACATTTAAGATTGTCCAGTGCATTTTTGTAGAGAACAAAATTTCCAAAAAATGACACTTTGAACTGCTCTCTTCGATTAACCGTTACTGAGATACACGCGTTCAATTTTTTTTTTGAAATTTGTGAAAAACTGAAAAGTTCAATTTTTCATCACTATTTTGCTAATAACCCGGTTTATACTTGTTTCTCGGATCAACAAAACTTTCGGACCAATTCAGAAGTAATGGACGCCCACGCGAACGCTCTATCCGCCATTTTGGTTTTGAGTATTCGCGCGAACTTTTGATTTTGATTATTTTATAGCGGTTTATTTTAAAGGTCTCGTCAAGACAAACAAAATTATTTTTAGTGAAGAAATAAATATAATTGGTTGACTAGATTACGAGTTTGAATTTTATAGTGTAAGAAAGAAAAACGCACGTCGTGTTCGTAGTAAAGTACAGTACCTGCCGTTCGCTGTGTAGTTGTTGTTAATTTTTTAACTTTTGTTTAATGATTCATTATAATTGTTATTATTACACGAGCCGCAGGCGAGTAACATAATTATTCCTATAAATAATTACTGTAATGAATGCAAATGTAATATAATAGGTAAGTACTTTATTTATGAATAATAAATTTATTTTATATGAAATCGTACAATAATGACTAACTTAAGCTCCGCTAAATCGTAGTAAAATGTAAAACTTTAGTTTTTAAATTATTATAAGTCATTAAACAAAAAATGAAACCGTAAAAGTTTTTGACTATAAATCCTTTATATATGAGACTCGATCGATATTTATTTATATTTTTGTTTTCATTGTAACTCTTTCTTAGATAGTGTGTTTCAAGAAAGAGTTAAAAAGAGTAGGGTATGGCGGGAGGTCTTGTGCTGGCCAAATCAGATTTTTTCTTGTGCCAAAGTAAATGTTTGGTCACAACGAGCCTATGTACCAAATTTCAGAGTTAAAAAGCGTAGGGTATGGCGAGAGGTCTTGTGGTGGCCACATCAGATTTTTTCTTGTGCCAAAGTAAATGTTTGGTCACAACGAATCTATGTACCAAATTTCAGATTGGTTGGATATGGGGAAATGAGTATGGCGGGAGGTCTTGAGCTGACCACATCAGATTTTTTCTTGTGCCAAAGTAAGTGTTGGGCACAATGAATCTATGTACCTAATTTGAGATTGATTGGATATAGAGAAATGGGTTTGGGGTATGGCGGGAGGTCTTGTGCTGGCCACATCAGATTTTTTCTCGTGCCAAAGTGCATTGTTAGTTAGGTGACAAAAGTCTATTTCCAAAATTTCAGCTCGATAGGATCCCGGGAAGTGGGTCATTTTTTACTTTTGTTTTTTTACCGTACGTACGTAACGTACCTACGTATGACGGTGAAGTTAATATAAAGGATTTAAAAATATGAAAAAAGCTAAAAAAATTCAAGTTTCTCTCGAAGAAAATCTTAAAATTTTGGCTTAACTAAGGGCTTCAAAGAAAAATTTCATACAATCTATCTTATAGAGAATTGTTTGCAGAATTTAATAAAATAAACCGGATATCAAAATTTTAATTTGTTTAGAAGTTACAGGTCATTAAACACAAAAATTATGGAAGAAGTAAAAAAAATTCAAGTTTCTGTCGAAGAAAATCTTAAAATTTTGGTTTAACTAAGGCCTTCAAGAAAATATTCATATAATCTATCTTATAGAGAATTGTTTGCAGAATTTAATAAAAGAAACCGGTTATCAAAATTTAAATTTGTTTAGAAGTTACAGGTCATTAAACACAAAAATTATGAAAAAAGTAAAAAAAAATTAAGTTTCTCTCGAAGAAAATGTTGAACGCGTGTATCTCAGAAACGGTTATTCGAAGAGAGCAGTTCAAAGTGTCATTTTTTTGAAATTTTATTCTCTACAAAAATGCACTCGACAATCTTAAATGTAGAACTACCCGTTTAGTAGTTATTGGCAAATAACCAAAAAAATCCATTTTCTTTTCGAATTTCCCGGAGTTGCCCAGGGGTGCCGCTCTGGCACCCGTCATATTATGATTCAGTATATCAAATAGTACTAGAATCATAAAATATTTGTTGTACCCGACTTCCAGGTCCAAGCCGATTTTCTCATTTGGCGACCGGACTATTTTTAGGGGAGCATTGAATGCCGATAGGTACATAAAAGATATTTTGGCCGAGTTTGTTGTGATTTGCCTCCATATTTACCAATCCCTATTTACCACCGTCCCTTTTTTACCACCGTAATTCTTTTACCAATCCATTTTTTACCAACATTATACTTTTACCAATCCATTTTTTACCACTAATTCTTTTTACCACCGACATGTTTACCAACGTGTTTTTTTACCAATCCATTTTTACCACCGTCTCTTTTTTAACAAAGCTAACAAAACCGTACTAAAGCCCCACAAACTCGGTTTTGGTATTTGCTACACTAACAAAGCTAACAAAACCGTACTAGATCCCTACAAACTCGGTTTTGGTATTTACTAAACTAACAAAACCGTAGGTACTATAGCCCCACAAACTATTAATGGTACAACGGAATAGCGGTAAAAAGTATGCTGGTAAAAGTTGTAATGGTAAAAACGGAGTGGTAAAAATGTATAAGTGGTAAAACGAAATAGCGGTAAAAAGTATAGTGGTATACAAATGCAGAGGTAAAAGTTGGAGTGGTAAAAATTGAGTGGTAAAAAATGGGTTAACGGTAAAACAGGATAGCGGTAAAAAACAATGATGGTAAAAATGCTGTGGTAAAAGTTGGAGTGGTAAAATTAGAATGGTAAATATGTAGCACAACGTATATATACATATTGTATTTGTTTAAAGAATGTATTTAGTCGCAATAATGCTACACAAAGCATGGAATTAATAAAACATAATTCTTCTTAAAATCAATAAAATTCTTTGATTCTTTTCTCAAAATAATCTAACTTAGTAAAACCCTCACGCTGACCACAACTCCAAGCGCGTACACTTACGACTTACGAGCAGCTATATGTCGGAGTACGAGCGGAGCGGACTACAGATGCATCCAAATATCGCCGCTTGATACAAGACCACATTGTAAGCGTCGCAGCATCTGCGTCTTGCAGACAACAGCAGCAGCGGCAGCGACGTCTGTTCGTGACGGGAAAGAAGAGAGTCTGAGTGCATTTTCTACACGGGCTGACTCGTGGTTTTCATGTCAACAGCATAGCAGAGTCAATACAACATGAGGCGGGAGGTGCTTAATGGCATTAGAATTGGGAGGGGAATAGGAAGAGAAACTAACACATATTAGGTAAAGTACATGCAATGTTGTAACATTTGTACACGTGTTCACTTTCATGTCCAATAAAACAGGCAAATATTGTTGTTTTAGATGGAAGTATTACACGGAAAATATTAGAAACACCACTTGTTAGGAATATTGCTGAAGATACCTTATACTTAGCAAAAATATTCAAGTATCGAAATTTTTAGGAAATTAACGGAACCACTGAAAAAATGTTTGTCTGTTTAAAGAACTAGCGAAAATGTGTTCCTAAACCTTCTAATGAATTTTAAGCTTCCCACAGAAGTATAGAAATTTATCGAAGTGATTCAAATTCAAAAAAGAAATTTTTAAAGAATTCCTCCAAATTCCAAATAATTACCTACTTAGGAATTTCTAGAAAAATAAGAATACTTACGTAAAGAATTTCTGGACTTAGGAATAATTAATAAAGATTTCTGGTCTTTGCAAAATTACTAAAAAGAAATGAGAATTAAAATCAATAACTCCCGTCCTTCTTCGAATTATTAACAAATTATATGAATTTTCCTGGATTCTGCAAGAATAATTAAATATATTCCCAGCATACACCATTAGATTAAATGATGTGACATAAATAAAGAAAATTTGCAAAATAAATTGCATTCCAAACGACGAATACATTTTTAGTGCCGCTGGTTTCATGTAGTATCTGTCGTTATGTTATGAAACATACTGTATACCTACTATTCTTGTCATTTCAGCTGTCATATACCATGCAACATACATTTGCTTCTATTCGCGTTCCTATGTCAGCCACATGCTAGTTATGTGTGAATATGGCCAAGACATGTAAAGGGTAGATATACAAGATTTGTAAATTTATCGATTTTTTCAATTACCGGTAATTCGCTAAAAAAAACTCATAAAATATAACTAGTTGAAACTTCAGCATTCGGTAGCTTGAAAGTTTTTCTATTAAATGCTGGAAATTTCAAGTCGATATTTTGATCCGTTCAGAAACTACAGATGTACAAACATAAAAACAAATTAATACTAAAATTTTAATATTTTCGCCAGAAAAAACTAAGTGTCGGTTTAACTTATGCATTAAAACGTTTTCAATATAATGTATATTATAATAATTTTTTGAAGAATTTAATGCAGGAAACCGCAAGTCAATATTTTAATCAGAAATGACAGCTCAATAATCACAAAGATACTAAAATTTCACTAATGTCTTTAAAAGATTCTGTTGAATTGTAGCCGAACTAGAGCTCCCGTATTGTTGAGAATTATGTAAGTCACAAAAAATTATCTAAGAAATCGAATGCTGAAGACTGGAAGTCGATATCTTGAAAAGACAAAAATTACGCTATTGTTGAAAATAACTAGAAATTGCTCAAATATATTTTCACGATTTTCTCCAGAACTGTACTACTTACAGAAAAAATAGATATACCATTTTATAGAAAATTTTATGCTCTACAATTTCCTGTGTAACGATTTTTTGTAATATTAACCATACCAGATAAATAAAGAAAACTAAAAATGGCGGACATTTTTCAAAATGGCGGCCGTCTCTGGAACTTAACACCTTGGCACCACTTCTTATATGAAAGAGAATAGTTTAATTGACATGTGTGCCAATTTTCACACTTTAATCACAAAATGCATAGTTTTGTCCTATAACCGCCGGACTAATAGATGAATTCGAAAAATACGAAAATTTATATAACAAAAGTATTAAATAAATAAATAAATAAATAAATATATATATATATATATATATATATATATATATATATATATATATATATATATATATATATATATATGTTTCAGACCACCCGTCCACCCCTTTTTTTAAAAGAATGGGCGAAGATTTTTCAACAGGACGATACGTAACCTTACTAATGTCGATGTGCTCTATCGAATGACATACATATTGAGACCCCCCTTGACCACAAACAACATAAATAATATAATGTTATAATAATAGTTTTTACTTTGTATGCCATGAATTTTTATTTTATAGAAAAATCTTCACATATTTTTATCCATTTAATTTATAATCCCGATTCGTCAAAAAAATCCGAAACTTGAGAAATGAATACCTATACCCTTCTGAAAAAATTATATTATATTCAGATTTTTTTCTCTTGCTACATATAAAAAGATACGAAAATCCTAAATTGCCATCAACCCGAAAAATGCATTATCTCCTTTTTTTTAAATTAAAATTTTGGTGATTTTTTTTAACTTGCCGGCTTACATTTGTAATTTCTTGTGAACTAGTGAAGATATTTTATTCAATGTTTTTATACAAGCAGTACTTATTAGGTATGTGTAGTACATTTAGAATGACGTATTGTTTATAACAAGTGAGAAAGTAATAAAATTCAACGTAAATTTCGTGTAGTGACAAATGTAGTCTGCTACTAAATCTCGTTTTGTAAGGAATTTTGCAGTACATACTGCGGGAGATATAAAGAAGGTTCAAAATTATTTTTAGTAAGGAAATCAATATAATTGGTTGGCTAGATAACGAGTTATGAATTTTATAGTGTATGAAAGAAAAACACACGGACCGGTGCCGGTAGCACTTCGTAGAACTTGCAACCTGTGCAAGCTTGTCAAGAAGTGTCGGGCGGGACAACAATGTAACGTCAAGCAAAAATTATACCTATTCATTTCTCAAGGTCCGAAATTTTTTGACGAGATAGCAGCGCTTGGCGCTCGAATTTGTGGCTCTGTAAACGCACAACAATACAACATGATAACAATAACAATTACTAATATTTTGTATCATTTAATTATGGATTATAATAAATTTTGATAGTTGCACAAAAATAACATTTTTTTCCATTTATTTCCAAATTTTCTCAAACTACCAATAATCCTATTATACATAATTATTTTCTATAATTGTACAATTTTATAATTAAATTATATCATTGTTTAGTAGGTACATATAACAAACATAAATAATTATCTTGTATAGGTATGTTTAATTATTCAATAATGAAAATTTTTACATTAAGATTTTAGTTTATATCCGGAATTTTGCTAATGTTTTGGTACCTAAGTATTTTTAGCACAGTCCGAAAATTTAATAATTTTTTATTATATTGGTGAGTTTAATTACTTCATAAGAATTATTTGAAAAAATAAATTTTAATCAATCAGGTAACAATAATTTTTTAATAACAATCAAATATCAGTGACTATTTCCGTCATTATATTTTAACCAATTAAAATGCGCTATTTTTCACAAAAATCAAAGAAACTAGGTATCTATAAACAACACTATTCCAGTGCATATTTTTTAATATTGACATAGTATATGTTTATCCACCGTAACCAGGACACAACAAACAATAATATTTAAAATTAATTTAAAAATTATGTTAATAAATAAAATTGTTAAATTTGTTTTATGCATGAAATAGTCAATGCGTATACAACTTGATCATCAAAAATAATAGATAATACTTTTGCCTCCTGCGGTTCGACGTAGCTCTTGTATGGTATAATAACTGACTATTTCCCTCGAAAAATTTCAACCAATCAGGTTATAGTATTTTTTAAATTTCGAGCCAAAACAATCAAGTATCAGTGAGTAGGTACGTGCGAGTATTTGCACAAGTGCATACCCAAGTATTTTTGGCAGCTGTCAACACAAGAAACAAATTTTTATTATCTAAATTCAAATATAAATATATATATATATATATATATATATATATATATATATAAATTTACAATTTTTTTATAATTATATAAAGCATCGTTAACCTGAATTTGAATCTTATAAGATTACCATAGTAACCAATAGTTTCACATTAACTTATTTGATTATTTAAAACGAAATATAAACATAAAAAATTTGTCAATAAATAACAAAGCTTATGGCTACCTACATATATAATTTTTTAAATTATGTTTATTGATATACACACTTAAAATATCCACTTGATACAAAAATAATTTGCCAAAATACTCTTATTCCTATCTGATTGGTCAGTTTTGAGAAAGTTAATCATTCACGAATTCTTCGAATAGACGTTGACGATATCAGATTTAAGTATACAATAAAAACTGATTGTTGACAACAATGTAAAAAAGTAGGATAAATAATAAAAGTAGGTAAAATACTGTCATTTTTTATTCAATTATTTATCTTTCCTTTACTGATTTACTGGAAAAGTGCAAAAGTAGAAACATATAATATGCGTTAGTCCTAAAGGTTAACAACAAATTCAAATTTTTATGTACTACCTACGCAATTAAGTTTATTCCACCTTTTTCGAGTGGAAGATCTATTATTTTTCTTCTTTTTACTGTGCCTCGTACCTTTTCTCCCCGTTTCAACAAATAATATAATACCACGGGCACAGTTCCGGAGTGAACAATGTTTAATAATAATAATAACAACGAAATAACAACAACACATTAAAAACAACAAAACCAATAACTAAAAAACAATAACGCAAAAAACAAGAAAACAACTAAAACATAATAACAAATAACCGCAAGATATAAGAAAAACTATGAAAGGGCTCTTAACGAAATCATAACAGAACGTAAATAATGCAATGCGGACTTTGAATCTATAGCGCCAAATTTTAAACGACGAGCAGGCATCTATGTGATAATCTGTATATATAAAAATGAATGCCTGTTTTTCTGGTAACGCCATAACTTGAGAACGCGTTGACCGATTTGAATATTTCTTTTTTTGTTGTGTTCGCTCTAACACAGAGGTGGTTTTAAAAAGAAAAAATTTGAGAAAACCCAAAAGAAAAGCTGAAAAATCGAAAAATTCAAAATTTATCATTTAATTGAACAAAATAACAAACAGATTAGATAACCAGACATTTAATTAAACTGCTATGTATTAGCTGTTGAATAGGAATTTCGAATTCAGTTGGTCTAGGTGTTTTGAAACAGACAGTTGTGGATTGTAAGCATTACAATAAACAATATGTTTTTGAAATAGTTTTTACCTTCCGCCATACCTGTAAAGGAAGGTATTGGAATCATGCTAAAAATCGGGTAGTGACTTTTTAGTGAATGAGCACGAATTAGGGTCCTTACAATAAATTCATTTTTGATAGTTTCACGATGATGTCTGTATGTATGTGTTTATGAGTGTAGTTATGTGGTCAGATCAGGATTTCTGTCAGTCGGATAACTCAAATACGAATTACCCAAAAATTTAGATATTTAGGTATTTATCATTTGTCTATAAGGTATAAATTGGAAGAGCTCAATCTTATGATTCAGGTGATGCAAATTTCTGTGTTTGAATATTTTAGATTTTTATTTGTATATTTTAAATGGGCACCGGATTCTGTAAGTATACATTTTATGTTTACAAGTATAGATATGGCGGGAGGTTGTGTGCTGGCCACATCGGATTTTTTAAATTTATTTGATGTTTATAACGATGTCAAATTGCATTGTTGTTTATAACAATGACAATTTCACATTGTTGCCGGCGACTATCTAATTCAAAATTTACTGAACCGATTGAGCTCAATGGTAATATCTTAAGATCAAACTTATAACATGAGTAGACTAAAATGTCAGAAGCGAATGCGTTTACAGAAATTTCAGAAATTGAATGGCAGTGCTCTGCCAATGTATTTTGCCAGCCACATGGCGGTACAAATAGGTACTTCGCTATAAAATTACCTACATTACATCTACTTATTACCATTGCAGATCCAGGGTCAAATATATCATCGAACAAATATGTTTTTGAAAAAGTTTTTTTTATTTATTTGATGTTTATAACGATGTACAATTGCATTGTTGTTTATAACAATTCAAAGTGTACTGCACCGATTGAGTTCAAATTTGGTATGGTAATAGCTTAAGATCTAACTTATAACATGACCGGACTAAAATGTCAGTCCGCCTTCTTGAAACAAAATGGTGGCTCGCAAAATGCACTGCACCGATTGGGTTCAAATTTGTAATGGTTATAACTTATGATCTAACTTATGACATGAGCATACTAAAATATCAGTCTGCCATCTTTAAACAAAATGGCGGTAACCGATTGGGTTTAAATTTGGTATAGTACTACACCGATTGGATTCAAATTTGTAATGGTTATAACTTATGATCTAACTTATGACATGACATGAGCATACTAAAATAATAGTCCACCATCTTTAAACAAAATGGCGGTAACCGATTGAGTTCAAATTTGGTATGGTATCATGGCCGTAGTTAGAATTGTCACCATGTATGGTATGGTAATAACTTAGAATTCTTATAACGAGATTCCTTTAAATTCGAGTTGGAGGCGTAGCAACGCGCGCCGGGTCCGCTAGTGCTTGAAATATTTTAGTGGTCGCGTGCTATTCAAACCACTTTATTTTTTATTCATGGTGCATTTGAGTCCTAGTCAATATTTACGTTTTTTGTTTTTTTCTTATGATAACATATATAATTCTCTATTCAAGTAAATATGTTATAAAGATGTAGATGTGATAGTTTTGGAAATAAAATGTATTTTTCTGAAAAATAAGCACTTCTTTTAAACAAGAATGGTTCATTAGCCTAGGTATACAATTAAGAATAACATATATGCAATGTTTGGGCTGCTAAAGTCTACCAATTTTAAATGCACCATGAATAAAATTAATTACTGTTGGTACGCAACCATATATACTTGCGCGCGACCTTAAATAAACCACCGAATAGTATTGTTAATTTCTAACTTCGCATTATTTATTTTTTGTGTTCAAGGTATTGATTGTTTATAAATATTGAAATCTTTCGAAATGTATGAACTGTTTGATTTCTGTTTTTATATCATTTTTGAATAAAAAACCAACTAGAAAACTTACAATCAAAAAACACTCATTAATGTGTAGTTAACATTTAATTATTTGTCTTATTGTTTGAAATGTAAAACCATACAACGCTAAAAATTCTTTAAAAATCAGCAATTCTTAAATAATTTAGTAACAATTTAACGATATTTAATAGCTAAGAACATGGTAGAAATAGTGAAAAAATGTTTTTTGCGATTACAGCGCCATCTGTCCCGAATACAAAAATTTTTTTCGAATAAAATCTTCATAGTTTTTTCTTGTTTTTCCGATTCTGCAATAAAAGATAGGGGTTCCATTTGAAATAACAAAGTTGCCCCCCGTACCCCTTATAAGGGTGGCAAGGGGGGTCTCAATATGTATGTCATTCGATAGAGCACATCGACATTAGTAGTCCTGTTGAAAAATCTTCGTCCATTTTTTTAAAAAGGGGGTGGACGGGTGGTCCGAAACACCCTGTATATGTACGTGGTGTGTAATTTAAGTAATGAGACTGGCAACGTAGCGTTCGATCTGGCTACACTTGGGGCTTGGAGGGCCGGCAGGGGAATATGTGATCCGCCTTCAGTACGGGTTTGAACTCGCTTGAGTCATTTGGTTATCCGTAGCGATTTTTTTTGTGAAACAGTTTCTTCTATTGCGTTCTAAAAATGAGTAATATCAATTTCGCGCAACGGTGTGTGTTATCAGGTTTTGCTTCAGATTTGGGCACAGTGCAACGGAAACTCTTGCTAAACTTCAACAGGACCAGGAGATAGTGTTCTGTCAAGAGCCCAGGTTTGGGAGGTTTAAGGTATTTTTTTAAAGTTTTTGGCCAGTAAAAAGAATCCTGTGGCTCCTCAGCCTCCTTATTCGCCTGACTTGAGTCCTTGTGACGTTTTTCTCTTCTCGAAGTTGAAAAATCACCTCAAGGGAACTCATTTTGTGAATGTCGAAAACATTCAAACGGCTGTAACCGACCAGCTGAAGGCTATTCCAGTATCGGAGTTCCAGCACTGCTATGAGGAGTGGAAAAACCGTCTCCAGGGCTGTGTGGCTTCAGAAGGAAGTTATTATGAGGGTGACAATATACAATTGTAATTCTATTGAAATAAAACAATTTTAAAAAATCAGTCTCATTACTTAATTTACAGACCTTCAAAATGAAGATCAGTTCATTTTCTATGAAAATGGTCCTTATAATTTTTCTCGAAAATTTAACCGTTTCCGAGATAAACGGGCCAAGCGCACCCTGGATTTTGAGCTCCTGCGCTGCATGCCGGAGAGCACGCTCCATGCATCTACACATGAGCGGCCGGACAAATTGTCCAATAACTTGGGTAAAAATGCATATTTTTTATTATTCAAAGTTTCGGTGAAAGGGGAAATCTACAGCTATCATAGCCGGTGACTCGAATTACGTTTTTATTCTTTGGCCGTATTGAAAAAAGGGGTCAAACATTCTTTTATACCGCATTTTTAGAACCGTCAGGAACTTGTTCATATATTTTTTTAGTAATACTTGTTGGGGTCAAAGAAAAACACTTTCACTTGCTTATTTAGTGGACTGTATCTTATTTATTGCTTCAAATTGCTTGTTTGGTGTCGCACATTACAGCCAAACCTTACACTCGACTCAACGTTTTGTACACCCTCTCACAACACAGAGCTAGCGCTCCAACCGGGCAGGCAATTACATACAACACACAGCGGCAAATTCAAATTATACATTTTAGCCTCAACAATACTCATTTACTCTGAAAAGGTAAGCATTTGTTTATTTTGCCTCCATTTCATTCAAGAACATTCATTACATGTAACAATGTTCTAACTCAAATGAATTTTATTGTACCTTTTTACCTCCTTGCACGGAGTAAAAAGGAAGTATTTTAATCGCGAAAAACTTCTGTTTTTAGATTTTGACGAAAATGTCCGTTTTGACCTTTCCTGAATCCATTATGACTAGGTTAAATGCAAAATTTAATCGATTGAGGGCGCTTTAAAGAGACTCGGTTGAAGACCGGAAGTGTGAAATCTGTGAAATTTTTTATATATATTCTTCTATAATGAATGAAATTTTTGAAAGAATTTATAACTATTTTTTCAAAAACCCGAATCTGGATTGTTGCGAAAAAAAATTGCGAAAAATTGCCGAAAATTTGCAACAATTTTTCTATGACCATTATGAGGGAATATTTGTGACTCTTTAAAGATTATAATTTCCGTTGTGCAAAACCCTATAGACTCCAAGATTTTGCCACATGGAAAAAACTGATTTTTGCTAGTTTTGGACCAATTTTCGAGACCTATCCTGATGTAATGACTCTTATGGTCTGCTTATCTAATAGAGCTAGGCCAAGCACTCATCTCATCATTCCCAGGGTTTCTTATTTATGGCCTCAAGAATTTCGCGAGTAGAGGGAACGTGGTGGAGCCATCTACAATTAGTCTTTACAGTTCAAAACATGAAATTTCGTTAAAAACTGATATATTTTCTCAGTCTCAAAATTGTGGATTTTCAACCCTGGTTTTTGCGATAAATATTAATGTTGCGAAAAAAATCATGAGGACCATTTTTGTAGATAATGAACTAATCTTCATTTTTTACCAAAAAAATTCTCGAAATGCCATATTTAAGCAGATATTTTATTATATTATTATATTATTTTTTCGCCCCCGTACAAGAAAATTTTTTACAGAACTTTTTCTTATTTCAAAATACTCGTCAATCCCGTCAAATTAATATAAAAATTACATTAGTGAGCGATTTTGTCAAGGTTGGGCTACTTTTCGCCCTTCATTTACTGGACTAAATCTCAACTGCTAGTCCAGGAAAATTGCATAAAATAAACAAAAAAAGTAGGAGACTTCTGAAAATTTGCAGAGTTATAAAAAATATGTAACATTCAAGATTCCGATGAGTCCCCATCAGCAGAAAGTGTGCTCGAGCCGCCATATTGGAAAAAATAATTTTTTTTCAAAAAAACTCGGTAACCTTAAATTTTACGGTAAATATTGATATTATAATATTGTAGCTTATAAAATTTCCTACAAAAAGCTGCTATCACTTTTTTACATAGAACTAATACTTTACGAGAAAAACGAGAAAATATATTTTGGTAGAACGAAGCTAATTAAATATATTTTCTCGTAATCTATTAGTTCTATGTTAAAAAGTGATGGCATCATTTTGTAGGAAATTTTATAAGCTACAATATTATAATAACAATATTTACCGTAAAATTTAAAGCTACCGAGTTTTTTGATTTTTTTTCAATATGGCGGCTCGAGCAAATTTTCTGCTGCTCGGGACTCATCGGAATCTTGAATGTTACATATTTTTTATAAATCTGCAAAGGACCCCGCACCATTAACATGGGAAAAAATGTGACCGTGGATTTTTCTGAAACTTGGTATACGACCTATTTAAGATGTTCTGAATCGAAATGGTTCTCTGAAAAAAAGTCCGAAAATGCCAGGTTTCCGAGTTATATCCCTGTAAAGTCTCGAATCTAGGAATTAAGATTTTGTGGATTCTCTCGAATATATCATTGTAAATCATTGTGTGTATGTGTTTGTGTGTGTGTGTGTGTGCGCGTGTGTGTCTATGTCTTCGTGTGAGTGATATATATATATATATATATATATATATATATATATATATATATATATATATATATATATATATACAGGGTGGCGCGCTTAAGGACGTTCACTACCAAATCAAGTTTCTATAGATGTTAATCAAATTTTTACTGCGTGTTAAGAATGATCTAATACATGCACAGTTAAATTTTTATTAACGTCTGACGTCCAGAAAATGAAATATTCGCCTCGAAAGTCTGGCATTTTAACACGTGAAGTATAGGACGGAGGCTATCAAAACCAACGTTTTAATTGATAGCTTCATTTTGCTTCTATATATTTTAATAAAAAACTAATACAAAGTAGTTCAGTATGTTTAGAATTTTATGTCAAACGACGAAAGCGATCTGACGTCCAGTTTCAGAGTAATCGTATTTCAAAATGAGCTGTAACAATGACCTCGACAACGAAAAAACTCGACGAAGAGAGGCAGCGGCAACGCTACACGCTTCATGTTTACATCGCGGGGAGGGAATAAAATTGCGCCAGCACGCGATTGGTAAAAAATCAAAATTCAAAATAGCATTTAAATTTCATGTTAGGGACTTGATACTCCATAGTTTAATTATTTGGATATGATGACTAAAAAGTAGTATTGAAGTATTGAACTCAACAAAGTATTGTTATTTCAATTTATCTTTTATGATTATATTATGCTGTATTTGAAATAAACATAGGTACATAGGTACTTATTAATAAATTAATATTTGGATTTAGTTCTGTAGTATTTTTTATTTTTACACGACTTTTCTGAAAATTTCTATCAATCTATACATAGGTACACCATATATAGATTTATTATTATCTTAATCAATAGTTTATTAGAAATGTAGTTTTATGAACAACTTATAACTAAAATAACAACCTTTGAAATCAAATAAGTGAATATGTTAGATCTTGTTTACTGGTAATCTTATAAGATTCAAATTCATGTTTACTTTATAGTTGTAAAAAAAGAATTGTTAATATTTTATTTAAAAAATTATTAATTTAAATATGAATTTTCAAATACATATTAATAATTATTAACGGCATTTAAGGAGCCTTTATTTGGTTTGGTTTAATTTTTTTTGTTTATTTAGTTATATTTATCTTCAAATCCAACTGACTATAATTATTATGAATCCGATAATAGTAAAATTTCAAACCGGGTCAGTCTTATGAAATTAATAATACAAATATGCAATATTTATTGTTCTCCCTTCTCATTCGTTCCCTGCGCAACGTTGCCAGCTTGCATTCACACCGCTTCGTAGCTGTGTGAGTGCACAAACACTATGACACACGGAGTAAAGCAAGTACAGTCACCTATCAAAATTTTTCTTAAGAAACCGGTTATCGTAGCATGCGCTGTATATGTTCAGCGCGCTCAAACTTTTGGGCTTGATTGTAGGTAGTGAACGTCCTTAAGACGTTCCACCCTTAATAGCTTGGAAACGGATTGTGATAAACATACCCGGTTTGCGCTATATGATTTTACATCTAAGGTGTCACATTTTACTGATATTTTTGTGTTTTTTTTAAATCACCTATTTTACCCCACCACTCTCAACTTTTAAATCTTAAATGGCAATATATCCTTTGTGGCATATCAAAAGATAGCTCTTGAAAAATGCTACACAGTAATGTCATTAAAATTGATATTTTCATAAACCGTTTTAAAGTTATTAACAATAGTTTATTACTATTTTAATGTTTTATTATAAAATGCATGGAGTGCTATGGAAATGAAAACAACAAAAAATGAACAATGATACCTAATAATTTGTTTTAAAGTTTTATAGCACAAACCGGGTATGTATATCACAATCCGTTTCCAAGTTATTAAGGATGGATCGTCTTAAGCGCGCCATCCTGTATATATATCACACACACGCAGACATAGACACACACGCACACACACAAACACATACACACAATGATTTACAATGATATATTCGAGAGAATCCACAAAATATTAATTCCTACATTCGAGACTTTACAGGGCTATAACTCGGAAACCTGGCATTTTCGGACTTTTTTTCAGAGAACCATTTCGATTCACAACATCTTAAATAGGTCGTATACCAAGTTTCAGAAAAATCCACGGTCACATTTTTTTCCATGTTAATAGTGCGGGGTCCTTTTTAGAAGTCTCATACTTTTTTTGTTTATTTGGCGAATTTTGTAGCATTTTGCCTGGACTAACAGTGACATAAATAACTATTTTTATTTTTGTTGATATTTGTGACTGTTTTTATTCAAGTACATGAAACATAACAACGCAATCCGCCGCCTTTGTTGCTTCAAATTACATGCATAATCTTTAACCAAGTTTAAATATTTAAATAATATTCTACTCGTAGCATTGAACAAAAAGCTATATAGCATTTGTGAAGAAACTAAGAATTTCGCTCACGCATGTGGCAGTTCTGTGCACGAGGCGCAGCCGAGTGTGCAAAAGAACACAAAGTGAGCGAAATTCTTAGTTTCTTCACAAATGCTATACCTATAGCTTTTTGTTCACTCCTACGAGTAGAATATTATTTAAATATTTAAACTTGGTTAACGATTATGCATGTAATTTGAAGCAACAAAGGCGGCGGATTGCGTTGTTATGTTTCATGTACTTGAATAAAAACAGTCACAAATATCAACAAAAATAAAAATAGTTCATTTATGTCACTGTTAGTCCAGGCAAAATGCTACAAAATTCGCCAAATAAACAAAAAAAGTAGGAGACTTCTAAAAATTTGCAGATTTATAAAAAATATGTAACATTCAAGATTCCGATGAGACCCGAGCAGCAGAAAGTTTGCTAGAGCCGCCATATTGAAAAAAAAAATCGGACACTTACCCCAAAGTGGATAATTTTAAGCTCTACAACTCAAAATCAATAGGTTTTTCATTTTGAGTAACCGTTTCAGCGTCACGAGCGTTTTAAAAGTCGGGAAGTGAGAATCTCATCCAAAGTGAGAAAAATTTCGCTTTTTCGACTGGCGATTACGAAGTAATAGCCAAAAAACTGAAAGAAGTTCCAAAACTTTGTGGTTATTGTGCTCCCAAAAGTTTAGCTCACCTCCTGTAACCGTGCAAACTTAGATTACTCTTATTTAACATCAACTTAAGATATTAAAACGATTTCCAGCTTTCCGGCAATTAAGTCCTAGAAATCTTTGTTTTGTATCTAATTTTACTGGCCTATCAATCCCTATACCACTTTTAATGTAGACGCTACTGGAATTAGTTAAATTTTCGTATAATGAATTTAAAATTTAAATCGGAACTTAAAATTATTCTTCCGCAATATAATTTTTAGTTAAACCATTAAAATTATGCAATAAAATAACAGTATTAGTAAGTAGTAAAAAGAAATATTTATTATCCGACGAAATGCAAAAGTTGAACGTCAAACATAATTTTGGACAATTTTGCAGATTAGATATCACACTTAATTTGATTATTAATACATTTTTTTAATAATAACAAGTTCCAATCGCACCCCATAAATCAAAATAATGTTATTCATAATATACCCTTATCAAGAACTTAAAGATTTCAAACTCGTCAGCCACCAATTTAAATAGTTTTATTAATTAGCCCTTATCTAGCCCTTTAATTTGATAGGTATCAAAATCGATTTGACATTCCAATTTTTCAAAAATAACAATAGCTGATCATCGATTTCAATTTTTAACAATTGGATTTTGATTTGTGATAAATTCCGATGAAACTATAAAGCATTTGTGAAGAAACTAAGAATTTCGCTCTTTTTGTGTTCTTTTGCACACTCGGCTGCGCCTCGTGCACAGAACTGCCACATGCGTGAGCGAAATTCTTAGTTTCTTCACGTGTACTGTAATATACTATTACGTATGTACTTAAAGTTTTGATTCATCTTGTATAACTTACACTTGAGTAGTACGGTAATAATCTTTAGAAATATTTACTTATAAATAGATTAATGTAGGTTTAATTAAAATTTGCCATTTTGATTCAGAACTATATCATAATAAAATCATCATCATCATCATCATCAAATCATACAGCATAAAATACCAAATAACATATATCGCTCCAAATTCAAATGAAGGTTACGTTTAACGGGTTTAACGTTAACATTACAACTATCTACAAAGGCTTTAATTGGCAATAGGAAATGCATACATGAGGTGTCACAGCGCGATCATGTTCGCAGTACAAACATACAAATGTAACAAAATACCCAATCCCTGATGAAATTAATACTCTACACACGTATCTGGCGAAATTTCGATTCATCTCAGTGGTGCAATAGCTACACGATTACAGTCATAGCGCTATGAAAACTTTGGATTAAAACAGAGAATACAGCAATTGTAAACTCTTCTACTTATTTACATTACACTCAAGGCACAATAACTAAACCCAACTAAATATAACCATAACATAAATTTACAGCGAGCGCGTAGGCGCAAGTAACCGAACAAACGAGTGCTATAGAATAGCCTTCTGTAACTAACGTTTTATACTATTTAATCTGATTAGTTGGTTTGTAATTTAATTTACATAATTTCTTTATTTAACAGTTTCTATTAGGAGAATTTTTTGGTAGAATAATTAAGTTGGTGACAGTAATTTATCCTCGACAATTGATGAGTTTTGTTTGTTACCTAGGTGCTTTTTGTATTATTTAAATTTGTTTATTATTAACGAAATAAATCAATGTCAGATAGAGAAGTTTATTAATTTAGTACCCGACAGAGACTATCTTCCAATAAAAGTAAGCTAAGTAAGTAATTAAAATTAATTTAATAATAATGTTGCCAGGAACATGATTCGTCGAGCCATCAAGCTAATATGCCAAACTACAAAAATGCAACATTAGACGAAGTTGGCAGAATTATGATCAGAGCTGGCAGTAATTACCTACTCAGTAGTTGAATTACTAATTTAACTACTTTTTGATAGAAAGTAGTTGTAGTTGAATTACTTTTAGGAAAATGTAGTTTAGTTGGTAGTTGCTGTAAAATTATGAAAGTAGTTGGTAGTTTGAAGAAAAACTACTATTTTAACTACTTTTGACGAAAATGCTACCAAAATAAGTACCTATAAGTGGTAGAAGTAGTACCAGTACCACAAGTGTATCTGTTGAACAGAATGCACTATTTTCATTAAAAAATAAACTGGATTTTTGAAGACTATAGGCTTTAGAAAGAACTTTTTATTAAGGCGGGAATGTAGCTGTATACGAATTCGTCGAGAAAATGGAGAGATATATACTTAGTGTGTCGAACAAAGGCAGCAATAGCGAACGTGCTCTAAAAGTGGCATCGTATTTGTAAAATATTGTATTTATAAGACAAAAGAAATAATCAAACGCATTATTTATATACTGTATAACATGTTACCTACAGTGAGGCGCATGCATTTTAATACATTTTGTATTTAAAATGCCCTAAATTAAACATGTAAAAGTAGTATTTTTCTCTTTATTCGTCATTTTTTATAAACAATACTATGGCGAAATTTGGTAAAATCGGTGCGTCGCACTGTAGAATGAATATTAAATATTGTCGTAAAAAAATTCCAATGTTCTTACGTTAGTATTAGATTCAATATTTTACAGAAATAAAGTTATTATTAAAAGATAATCATGTTTATGATATTCCCTTATTTTTCAAGTAGTTAATAAAATAGTTAAATATAAGTAGTTAACTACATAGTAGTTAGTAATTGAACTACATTATGAAGAAAATAGTTAACTATTAAGTAGTAGTTAAAACTACTTTTTGACAAAGTAGTTAGTAGTTGTAGTTAACTACTTTTTAAAGTAGTTTGCTCAACTCTGATTATGATGTAGGTAAATCATATCTTCATCTTTGTTCAGTGAAATAGCCTTATTTTTACCTTCCGCTTACCTGTAAAGGAAGATATTGGAATCATGCATAAAATCGGGTTGTGAGTTTTAATTGGATGAGCACGAATTAATAATAATAATAATAATAATTTTATTTGGCAAAGTTCAGCAAATTGCTGGTCTTACACTTAACCATTTTACACATCAAATATACAGATTTATCTCAAAAGACAATAAAAAATACATACATAAAAAAAATAAATACAACACACATTACCTATACTCGTAAAATATAAATTGTAACACTAGTAATGTAATAATTATTAAATATCAAGAGCCAGAGACGATTTATAAACAGGACTAAAAATAAAAATAAAAAAATAATATTTAACATTACTAAAGTAGAAGATAATTTTTCAATTTCTTAGGAAACTTTAAGACAGTCTCAGTTTTAAGATAGATTGGCAAATCCATTATACCGTTTGTCCCAGCGAAAGTGTGGCATAGGCGTTTCACATGTGAAAACAATTTTTTGTAAATAAAAACTGTCCGGCTGACAACTATGATACCATATTGCACAGGACAATACTACATCCGTTCCTACATCTTATTTAATACACATTACTTCAGTTTCATAATGTAATTTCAAGAAATTACTGAAAATAATTTGAAAATTTTAACCTTTAGTTTTTATTGCTACATTCGTACAATGACAGCTGTCAATTCTGCGTAAAAAATATTGACAGGTGGGACGAGTGACAAGTTGACATACTAGCGCCATATAAGTCATAAGTAAGATATTAACATTTATTTACGTATTAAGGACTGTTAAGATAGCTATAACGAGCAAGAGAGTTGTTCGAATCCCGACGCGAAGCGGAGGGATTTAATGCTTTTAACGGCCCGGGATGTGATATTGACATCTTAACGGTTACCATTTGTTGAACGTTATGTATACCATAACAACCTAGAATGG
The DNA here is from genome assembly GCA_947534325.1 of Agonum fuliginosum. NCBI lineage: Eukaryota > Metazoa > Arthropoda > Insecta > Coleoptera > Carabidae > Agonum > Agonum fuliginosum. The sequence continues at coordinate 20,093,969 of OX384031.1, read as the reverse complement.
CGAAAATGTAGTAATTGAACGGAGGATGGCTTCAACACAGAAGAGTTTTCCTGTGAACGCATCTTTTGATTCAAGTGATGCAAATTTCTGTGTTTGAATATTTTAAATTTTTATTTGTATATTTTAAAGGGACACCGGATTGTACGAGTATACGTATACATTTTTTATGTCTAGATATGGCGGAAAGTTTTGTGTGCAGGCCACTTCAGATTTTTTCTAGTAACTTTATGTAATAAGTTAACCGGATTGAGTTAGTTAAAAAGTTCTTGGTATAAATAATAAAACATTTCACAGAATTACTTTAAAATAGGTAAGTACTTTTCTTTCAAATAATCTGACAAACATAAACTAAACGAATTAAACCGCCAGAGGTTAAACACAATGAAGTTTGAATATTGTTTCATGTGAAGTTAGTTCAATATATTTTCATCATATTTATATGACGAAAATAGCGGCGCCTCTATTTTTCGTCATATAAATTATTTTTCATTATATATACATTTTCGTCATATTTTTATATGATAGTGTGCCATGGGCAGTAGAGATAGAAAATAAAAGACATAATACAATAACCTAGTAGGTACGTACCTACGTAACTTAATTACGAATGTCAATCCGCCGTGATTCCAGTTTCTTGCAAGGTTAGGTTGTTATTTACCCGCATTCTGAAATTTTTTAGCTTTTTTCATATTTTTTGTTTATTGACTTATAATTTACGAACTAAAGTTGTACTTTTTACTACGATTTAGCGGAACTAAGGTTTGTTATTATTGTATGATTTCATAAAAAATAAATTTATTATTCATAAATAAAGTACCTACTTACCTATTTATTACATTTGCATTCATTACAGTAATTATTTATAGGAATAATTATGTTATTCGCCTGCGGCTCGTGTAATAATAATAATTCATTATAATGAACAATTTAAAAAAAGTTAAAAAATTATTAACAACTACACAGCGAACGGCAGGTACTGTAGGTATTGTACTACGAACACGACGTGCTACGCGCCTGGCTCAACGGTCCGTACGTTTTTCTTTCTTGCACTTCTTCAACCAATTATATTGATTTCTTCACTAAAAATAATTTTGAACCTTCCTCCACATTTCTTCACCAAAATAAAAAAGCATTTTTTAAACTTTTTTGCAAAAAAACTATATGAAAGCTACCAAATTCGATTTCCTCGTTGAGATTTTACTTTTATTACTTAACAGGTTTACACCCTAAACAAGTAAATGAATACAAAAAACAACAGATTTATACGCTAAAATAGAATAATGCAACATACTTACTTATTCAAAAATACTAAATAAGTCACAATTTTCATTATAAAGTGTACACATAACAAAAATAGGAGATTTACTTAACGCTACAGTTTTGAAAGGTGGCAAATAAAACGTTTTACGTGAGCGGAAAGTAACTCTTGGGATATAAAAAGGAATTTTATTCAATAACAGAGGAGCATCAATCTTATTTTTTAACAAATTATTTAAAGTGTTAAGTGCGATGTGATTATGTCTGCTACTTATGGACTCAATATTTAAATGAGTTAGTAGAATATGTTGATCAATACCTCTTTCGGGATAAGTACGACATTCCTTAAACCATAAGAATTTGAGAAATCGTCGCTGCACATTTTATGTTTATGTAAGTAAATATTGGCGAGTACCAAATTAAAATGCCGTATTCTAACTTGGATCTAATGTAGGCCAAGTACAAAATTTTAACACAGTGCAAACTATTAAACTGTCTACTGTTGTGAATTATGAAACCAAGCAATTTATTTGCTGACGCTACTAGTTCGGTAATATGTAAACAAAATGTCAGGTGAGGATCAAATGTTATGCCTAAATCTTGCATGCGGGTACATCTTGACAACAATTCAGATTGAACGTAGTAGCCATAATGTATTGGATTTTTTTTACGAGAATAGGTCATGATTTTACACTTTTTTATGTTCAATGGTAAGAAGTTAGTATTACACCATTGTTGAAGAGAATTGATGTTTTCTTGAAGTGTATGGCAATCTGAGATGGAATATATTTCATGAAATATTTTGATATCATCGACATAAAGTAGTAGGTATTGATTCGCAAATGTCATTTATAAATAATGTAATAACAAAGGGCCTAAATTGGATCCCTGAGGTACACCCGACTTGGCAACAAAGGGCTCACCTTGAAAACCATTGTATGTTACAATTTGCAAGCGATCGGACAAATAAGATTTAAACAAATTTAGTAAAACTTTGTTAAATCCGAAGTTCTCCAGTTTATGTAACAGAATTTCATGACTTAATTTGTCGAAAGCCTTGGAAAAATCAGTGTAAATAACATTAAGTTGGCCATTTCTATCTAAAATTTCAGCGGCATGCTGTGTAAATATACTCAAATTAGTGACAGTGGAACGCATTGGCATGAAACCATGTTGGTGGTCAGAAATGTAATGTCGTATCTGAGGAAACAACTGGTTATACTATAGAATTATCTCCAGAAGTTTTGCAAAATTAGAAATAATGGATATCGGTCTGTAATTGACAATTAACGATGGGTCGCCAGACTTAAGCACTGGACAAACTTTTGTACGTTTCCAACAAGTGCCGTTGAAAATGCATTTTTCGTACAAAAATAATAAAGGTGTTGTCAGAGCACTGATACAATCTTTAAGTAAAAAACTCTGAATCTGATCTAGACCAGCCCTCATTGAGTTTTTCAGTTTACGGGCCGCTTTTTGTAAATCATTCTCGCAAATATGAACATTTACGTTCTTAGAATGGCTTAAGCTACAATTAGATGTCGTACTAAAATAATAAGAGATATAAGTGAATTGTCAGTAAACACACTAGCACACTAGCAAAATGCTCACTAAACATTTTAAGAATAACTTGCGGATCCTCACCGGTAACGTCATCTAGTTTCATATTACCGGGAATTCTGGAAGCACCTTTTTTATTGTGGATAAAAGTCCAAAAAATTTTGGTGTCATCGATGACATTATTTTCAACCTTAGAAACGTACTCTTTATATTATAATTTGATACGCTTAATAGGTCGGGGAAGTAAAAAGAAAACTTTCTTATTTCTAAAATTTGCCGTCCGCTGCATTATGAGGTTAGTTTGTAATTTCTATACCTATATAAAATTTTCAAACTTTTTAAAACCGCTCAAAAAATTATTAAAAATTGAAAAATGGTTGAGATAGCAATTATATATGATAGTTTAAAGGTCCAATAAGGTGTAAAAGCGCGGGCGCAAAAAAATATTCATAACTTTGAGCCTGGCACAAAATTTTAAAAAAGCTCTTTTTTCCAGGTAGGTTAGTGAACAATTGCATTATGCAAAAACTGTCAGTCCGATCTTAATCGGCCTTGAGGCTCTCGTTTTGTATTGCAGTCAAGTACTTGTCTCTAAATTTATGGCGTGATTGGGTTATTTTTTCATTGTTAAATAAATAATTTAAAATTACCTTGTTTTATACCTACTTTTTTGCACTTTCGAGCATTTTGCAGCAAACATTTCAAACCTACGGATATCGGACCAACTCTATCTTGTAGAAAATTTTATAGCGAACAAATTAATAAGTATACATTTTTTCTCTAAAATGCATACTTACCGAGTTATACGCGATTGTTTCCGAAAAAAAAACCCGATTTACGCATTTTTTTTTCATTTTTTCGTTGTTTATGCAAATAGCACCTTTTCAAGCTGGTGCACCTCGATATTTTCAATAGGTATACCATTCCCGAGCGATTCCAATAGTTATCTAAGTTACGTCACGTTAGAGCCATGCCAATCTGTAACCCTCCTGGCCTAAAACAGGAATTCAATATCAGTCTTAAAAATAATATGCTTTCAAAGTTGCGATCTAATGTCAAAAGTTAAGATACGTAACTAAAATTAAAGCACTAGAAAAAAATGTTCTTCCTCTTCTTATAGTAGGTACTATTAATCATACGCGTGGCTATTATACTATGTAGAAATATTTCCAGACAAACACAAAGCAAATTGTCATAATTAAGAAAATATACATATACTAAACAAGGAATTATTTTTAAGCACTACTCGTATATAAATTGGAATCCGAATTACGAGGACCTCTTCCGAATAAGACAGTAGTCCAAAATAGCAGAGAACGAATTTGAAAGATCCCGCTAAATATACCGTGGATTTCCCCGGCTTAAAATTGTTTATAAATGTGTAAAGTATGTTCTTTATGTTCAAAAACCGGGGCGAGAGACAGTTGTTTAAAATTGTCAACAGTTGATACCGCAAAGGGGTGTTTTGCGCTAAGAAAGCAAGGAGAATGCATAAAGACTCTGTAAAAACATCCCCCATATGCAAAATGTTTCAAATTATGCGACACGTTTATTACTTTTTTTCTCTCGACTTTTTACTGCGCTGGAAGCGATAATAAAAACGATATAATTGTTGTGAACAATGCAGAAGGATAACGACGTTGAATTTTTTGTTGTGTATCTCTACATATTAATTTAGAAGGTATAAAATTGAAATAGTTGCAACTTTCCTACTAAATGGTTGAATTTACAGCGTTCGGAAATAATAAAATGCTAGCTAATTTAATTCCGAGCGCGTTTTATGAGAAAATATGCAGTTAGCTGTAAAAATATTAAAACTTTCTTACGATGTAACAAGGAGTGATTCAATGTTGAATTATAATTTATTACCTTCGTTTTAATAAGCAAAATAAGATGCAATATTAGTTTGCATTTGTCAATACCAGTATAAGACAAATAAATTAGAATTTCTGGAGTTTATTTAAATATTCCATATTTTTTGTAACATTATTATAGGCCAATTTTAATAATTTTGAGAAGCTCCGCAAAATCGTAGTGAAAAATAATACAACTTTAGTTTCGATTTTAGTTGACTAATCAAAGCGTTGCGGGTCTAGCGATCGCTTATCAATGTTTGCCATTCGGATGATGACTTACATTTATTTAGGTATTCTTCGAATTTAAGAACTTTGAAGATAAAATGTTAAAAAACTAAAGTGTACGTGAAAATTTAAAAAACCCACACAAAGCGGACATAACACGGACTCGAACTTATTTTTTCATTTGCATACAAATTATTTAAAATATATAAAATTAATGCTAATTTTATTCCTCCAACGAAACCCCTTTTGTAGTACAAAGTGGCTACTTACGGTTTACAGTCCATTTAGCGAATCAACAGATGTCGTCACAATTAAGTAGATACCTAAAAATAGTTTGTGACGATTGCTTGATTAGCTAGTTGGACCACCTGTACTAGTGGGTACTCTTAACTTGGTCATTAGGTTTAAGTAGATAACCTATTAACTTGTAACCTTTATCATAAATGTAGATATTTTGTGTATTTAGTATAATTCTGCGATTTTATAAAATAATATACGTCTCAGGTAGATAAAATTCTTTATATAACGTAATTAAATAGTAGAGTTAATTACATAACAACGAATTAACCCTTTATAATTTTTGCTTAGTTTTGATTCCAATAAATAATTTCTAAACCAATTATATTAATTGTCATTTTTGGCTTATAGTAGGTACAATATTGTTTGTTGCTTATTAAGAAATACAATAAGAAGTGTAGGCATAATCTATGTAAGCAGAGGCGGCTGAGCCATAAAGGCTATTTCGTACTTGGCTAGTAATTTAGGCGAATATCAAGTAATTTTGTTATTAAGCGTGTAGTGTGTGTGAACTACGAAAATTTAGTTGAGTCAATTCATTTGTTTCTATTTTTCGGACGACTAGCCTCCCCACGTTTCTTGTTACTTGACCATAAGCGCAATAAAATTACATGTCAAATCAATTGAAAGCAGGGGCGGATCTAGAAAATCTCCAAGAAGGGGGCGAATTCTTATCAAAAGTGATATTTCGATGCTGTTCTTTGAAAAAGTAAGGAAAAATAGCGCCGCAGGAGAAAAATTTTTAGGGTTCAAGGTCAACGGCTGTTTCATTAAAAGTCAAGTTTATCTATAAAGCGGAAATTACATATATTTTACCCTTTTCACGAGTAAAAATTAAAATTAATTACAAATTTAAAAAATAAATGAAATGAAAATTGGGAAATTTCTTTATCTTAAATTTGTTAACGATTTCTTAAACTTTTAGAGATCAAATTCTCTCAAAGGGGGGTGATCGCCTTCCCTTTGGATCCGCCACTGCTATAATAATTACAAAATAATATATTTTTCAATTGTTATTTTATTAAAATTATATTTAGTGTAGGTATAATTAAATAATAAAATTATAATTTACCAACCGCCAAGGGGGGGGGGGGCGATCGCCCCCCCTGGATCCGCCAATGATTGAAAGAAAATATGAGCAAAATTGGCTTGTCACTTACTAATGCCCAGTCGGTAACAATTATTTTAATCTTCATCCGCCCTTGACTGTGAAGCAAAGGGTGCTTAGTTGTCAACATCCAAATTCTTTATTATATTTCACCCGTTTTTGCATTCTTTTAATTTATAATTTATTGCATTGATACATCCGTTTTAATAATCACAAAAAGAAAAATTATGTTGTAACATTCAAGTAATAATACAGAATAACCAGAAAATAATAAATGTATGTAACGGAAAGAAGACTTCAACAAGAGAAAAATATATAGAAAATTTAAGGAATTTTCTTTTCTGATTGAGGTAATTAATTACAAGTTTACTTTCTAAGAAATTCCCATATCGTTAGTATGAAATCATTTCTGACATACACACAGACTCTGTTTCAAATTCCAATTCTTAAAGTATGTAAGACTATATAGCATAAATTTTATCCGGGACTTACGTTTATTAAATTACACAAATATAAGGATAATATTTGAAATTGATAAAACCCAAGTGAAGTGGTTGGAATTATGTTGGATGAGAAAATAGTCTTACTCCACGTTTATATATATATATATATATATATATATATATATATATATATATATATATATATATATATATATATATTTTTATTAAATAGTACTATTTAATAAAAAATTTTATAAACGTGGAGTAAGACTATTTTCTCATCCAACATAATAAGGATAATGATAAATTTTAGATAGATCGTTAAATTTGGAATTTTTTAGGCCTAACATTGCGGTTATAAAGGTTGAGAAACATAATCATCCTAATTTTGACTTCACCTTCATAAAGTACGGGAAAAATCGTCTTTTTACTTCTTTGTACAGAGTAAAAAGGAAGTATTGTAATCGCGAAAAATTTCGGTTTTCAGATTTTGATGGAAATATCCGTTTTGACCTTTTCTGAATCCATTATGATTAGTTTCGTCGTGACGCCAATAGTAAAATATGCTTTATATCTTCTTCTGCAGTTTAATTAAAATGACTAAATATAGTATAGTAGTAGCATTAGTATTAGTATACTTATTATATATTAATATATTTGTATAATAAGTTAAAAGAATAAAGTAGGTATAACAGTTTAATAGGTGTACAAGGAAGTCATGTGGTGTCCACGTCAGATTTTTTCACAAAGAATTTCAATTTTGTTGAAGCGTTGCAAAGTTATAAGCCAAAAAAACCCGCAAATGCATAACTGCCCCAAATCAACGTATCAACTCCGTTCTCGTGTAGGAAATTGATTGAATTTTATTGCATTGTTGGAGAATCGGATCCACAATTTTTTTTAACTACCCAGCAATCGTCAAAGTTGTTTTTTTCCCAAAAAAAAACATTTTTTTTCATCGGGGTGTAGCGTGTAGTGGGGTGGCGGAAGGGGTTAAACCTAAGATCGCTTCCACGCCCTTAAAGTAGACACTTCGAAGTTTTTTAGACTCAAAGTTTCATCCAATTTCATTGAAAAACAGACGAGTTATGACGGTTTGAAAATGAACCTATTTTTCAACTTGGGTGGGCGGTTTCTTTTTTCTGGTAGTGTAGTTACTATTACGTTTTTAATGAATAAAATTGGCATTTTCATTTGCGCAAGTCATTTCGTGTACATAATCTAAAAAGGACAGTATTAAAAAACTGAATTATTTGTATGTCTTAAATACGAAAATGAAAACACAATAAATTAAAGAATCTCCTATTCCAAGTAAATGTTTTTCAAGTCTCCCCGTAACAAAACACCATGCAATTCCAAATAGGAAATTGAAAACAATTTATCCGCTTGTGAAAAATTTAAATTATATAACCTTGTACTTTGTATAAAATACTCTCCATCTTTCTCTTCTGCGTTCGAAAGGTGCGAACGTCGTGCAAAGGAACAAGTCGAATTAAAGGAGCGCAGTTTTTCACGTTGTAACGAGCACCAAATGAAAATTAAAGCAGACGAAACAAGAACAAATGAAAATTTCATTACAGAGGATTGTAGGGGAGGGCACAGGGCTCTTCTTTCAGCCAGGAACGTTCGTCAGGATATGGTGTAGTAGTTGTTTCGTGCCGAATATCTTGTCCGATGGCACATTTTTACCTCTCGCCTAAAAGGGAGGTATAGGGATCGTGAAAAAAATCTATGTCGAGATTTTTGTCAATAAGCACGTGCTAATACCCTTAGAACCTATTTTGACTATTTTCACGAGGATGTCTATGTGTGTATGTAACCTATGAGTGTGGGTGTGTGTATGTGTGTGTATGGATGGATTTTTTCGCGCTCTTTCTTTGTCATTCATTATCTTAAATTGTACTGAACATAAATAGTATATTTTGCATAGTACATTTGTACGTCTAAACGAACAGCTGATAAGATTTTGATAAAAATCTGCCAACCAGAAATGGTACTTTACTTGAAGAATTTGCTATATTACATACTGGGCTCTTTTTATTACACCTACAAAATTCATATTTCATACAGGGTGTCCTATGAAAAAGATTAAACATGGGGAATGGGGATCTCGAGAACCATAAGAGATACGAAGTTGGTTAAAATAGACAAAAGTTTTGTTTTTAATGAGGTTGGCTGGTGTGGCCCTCTTATCTTGGGGGTCCTGGGCCCTGTATCATTGATATTGATACGGTGGATATACCATGTCTGTGAACTTGCCGCCACCCATATTTAAACAAACAATTTTTGTTACATAAATTAATTCATTTAGATGCGTTTTCAAATGTTTATACATTATATAGTTGTTTGTTTGCCTTTGTTTCCCTTGATTTTTTAAAATATAGTTGGTGGCGCCATCTTCACAATAGCCCACCATTTGTACAATAGCGTTTGTTTAAACAGATTAATGTATTGGTTTTATTTTGTTTGTCAGTGTTTTAAAATAGTTTTGTTTATTTGACTATTTTACATATCGTTGTTTAAAGTTCAAATTATGGTGCGGCTAAGTTCTCCTTTTCCGCACCCAATTGATCCACCATTAGTTTAACTTTATTATTCTATTTTAAAGTAAGAGTTTAATATTGTTTAAACTTTTTTGATTGTTTGCATGTTGAAATTGACACTATTAGTATAAAATGTATGTGGGTGTTGCAAATTTCTCATTTTCCGCACCTAATAGATCAATTTTTTATTTAACTTTATTTATCTATTTTAAAGTATGAATTTGATATTGTTTAAAACTTTTTCTGATTGGTTGCATGTAAGTATTAACACTGCTTTAAAATATATAAATGGGTGCGGTTAAGTTAACATTTTTAACAATTGATCAGCATTTGTTTAACTTTAATTATCAATTTTAAAGTATGAGTATAGTATTGTTTACACTTTTTTGTTTGTTTGCAGTTAGTGTAAAATACAGGGTGATTCATGGTAACTTACTTATTTCAAAACGCAATAATGCCCAATTTATGAGTCAGAAACTTTTTATTTTTATTTTATAATGTAGGTACATAATCTAAAGTTTTGTTTCACCCAGTTTACAAAATCATATCAGGTGGCTGACGCCCCCCATTGTATCTATACACTGAATAAGCCGATTTCTGGCGTTTGTCATAACTCATAACCCTTTCCAGCATGGCAACGGGTATGTTGGCAATTGCGGCCCGGATGTTGGCCTTCAAGTCTCCTAGGGTTGACGTAAACGCGGGGTTTCAAAAAAAATCACAAGGAGCCAAATCGGGCGAGCGAGCTGGCCACTCCTTCGAAAGTCAAGCTGGGTTGTGGTCACAGAACATCCATTGTAAAAGTACGACTCAACTGAAAACACACGCTGCTTCGTGCTCCAATGCTTGATGGCGACTGACCGGGTGGGGGAACAAAACTTTAAAAGTGCACCTGTCGAATGAGATCACTCTCTCCGCACTACGATCCCTACAGCCTGAATGGCACGCATTTTTAAAAAGCAAGTTGAAATGAATCACCCTGTATAATATGTGGTGCGACTAAGTTCTCATTTTCCGCACCCCCAACTGACTCACAATTATGTTTTACATTAAAATAGATACTGCAGTATTAGTTTAGTATTGTTGATTATTAATTTTTTGTATATTGAAATTTACAATTTTAAATTCGTTGTGATTGCGGGTAAAGATCTCATTTTCCGCATCTACTTCAACCACTATAAATTTAATTACCTATCTCTTTTACAGTTTGAAAACTTGTTATTGATTGTTTGCCTGCCGAAAGAATTATTTTGAAGAAGCTTTATTGAAATTTTGCGATTTTTTGGAAAAACATTTTTTTCTGTGTTCAGTAGGTATCTATATCATGACCATCTTATATCAGTCGCTTCTACTCTAATTTTTTTTTTGCAATTATTCTCTGTTTGAAAACGAAAGAACTTAGTAGACAGATAGATTCTTGTTATTCTACTGGTTACTACGTGCTATTGTCAAGAGCGGTTTACACATACACAATAGACTAAAAAAGTGATAACGCTTATTTGGAAATATTTATCTAATTTTAGTATAGTAGGTAATATGTTAGGTAAACATAATATTAAAAAAATTCCAAAATTATATAAAAATTTAAGTTTGAATTAAAATCTTGCATTGACATTATTTAATCAGTTGTAAAATGACAAGGCAACGTATTTTGACTTCAGACTTTAAATTCTGAATAATTCAGACTCAAAACTCTGAATTCGGACTTTGAATTCAGACATTAGAACTTTGAATTCAGACTTAATAACTCTGAATACAGACTTTTCAACTTTGAGTTCAAAACTTTGAAACTATGAATTCCGACTTTGAAATTCTAAATTCAGACATAGAAACTCGGAATTCAGACATAACAATTCTAAATCTGAATTCAGAGTTAAATTTTTTTAACTTTTGAACTCAATTGGTCTGAATTTAGAATTGCTAAGTCTGAATTCAGAGTTCTAATATCTGAATTCAGTTCTGATGTATGAATTCAAAATTCAACGTCCGAATTCAGAGTTTTAAGTCTGAATTCAGCATTTTTTTCCAATAAATTCGCATACTCGTTCGGGAAAAAAATTTGTTTCCCGCTCTAAAATCCAGTTGCCCACTCTACATTTTTAACCTGGTTAGGGGTTTGGGATAGCTAGAGCATCAAAACAGTCAAAATGTCATATTGAACGGGCATCGCCAAGCACCAGGTACGCCACTGCTTGGATTATTATACATAAGTATTGAATGATGATTAATTTAAAACCTGGGGAAAATATGGCACACTCTTATAAAATATCTAGCAGGTGCTGAAAGACAAAGTTCAATGCTAAATCAACCGATGCCACAAAACATAAATCATGAGCGAAGGAATGTGACAAATTCCACTGCTCTGATTAGTTTCTGGCAGGAGCTGTGCTGACTTGTTTCTACCTCAATTTCAACATTTCAAAAACTAAATTCTATGTGAAGTCATCTGATGCTACAAAACATTAATGGGTTTGTGTGCCTAAATTTCACTATAAGAACATGTCCAAAATTCTATACTTGAGATCAATTTTGTTGAATGGTAAACAGTAGGTAAAAAAATAATTATATAGAAATTCGAGTTACTCGTTTTCGGACGCATTCCTATGGACGAAACCTCTTGTTAGCCATCACCGTGGGCTCAAGACTCAAGTCTCAAGCCCCGTCCCTGTCACTGACATCTTGTAAACGTGCAACAATAAGATACAATTATACTTTACTGTTATTCTTTCACTCAACACCTCAGGGATTACAGCGTGAAGTTATTTCAATTATAATGGCTCGGAAGTACTAGTTATTGTGACACTCGCACATTTACTGCTTTGTCTGACAGGAAACGTAGGCGCCGACGTATGTACGTTCTTAAGCAAAAAAAAATTGATAATAAATTTACATTAACCTTATGATTGATATAAAATTTTATAATTTGTAATTCTAGCATTAATTTGTATGTCCATTATCTGTTTCGCTAATAACAATAAGAGTTTATATTACTTATCTCCTAAAAATTAGCTAACAATTCATGAACAATAATTTAACTTTTCTTAAATTTTTAACACACACACACACACACAATAATGAAAAATCAAACTTATAATAATTTATGTAAATACTTAGGTAAGTACAATTATTATGAAACATGCTGAACAATTTTTTCTCATTTAAATATAAATTTCTTTGTATTAAAGGCAGATTTATGGGAAATGGTTTGAAACGAACAATAAAAGAAATCCCCAAATGCAAGTTCTTTAAATCTTCAATCATTCCAAGAAGTTAATAAAGATAATATCACAGGCAATTGGTTTCCTCCAAATTCTCATACCAGCTCCAATAATCCGATTACAAGTTAAAAAGTTATTAGCAACAGACGTAGATATAATTCAGAGCATAGCACAGACCTTACTTCTATTTCATTTTACGTGGCTTGAAATAAATCCTCGCTTATCAAAGCCTCACGTAAAATCCACATATATATTTATTAATATTTCCATTATGACCGTTATTTCGCTTGGAACTGCACAGAACCGGCTTTAGGGCCAAACCAATAAACCCAAACGTGATGAGAAATTAAATTATAATAGAAGTTATTGCTACGTTGAAGTAATTTTTTATAGTGTTTGAAAAGTTATTTTTTCCTCATGTCGGCGCAGACGAATCCCAGTGTCTAGCCATTACATGGTCATGCTGCATTAGATTTCAACTTGAAATTGATGCTTCCTCCGATGTATTTGAAAAGGTTTGGACATTTATAAAAATAGTTTGCATATTGAGGTTAGAGATTCTAGTACGAGCATAATGAGGACCGCAATTAATAGTCGAAGTCTGCAAAGATAATTTAAGTCAGAAGAATACACAAAACGGTTGAAAGCTAGAGTTTTAAATACCTAGAAAAACAATACAACAAACATTAATGTAAATAAACTTGACATTGAGAAGAATTTTGATTGATAGAAATTGTAATATTAATATAAGTTTAACCGAAGTTTAATAAATTATTAATGATTACTTATTAATAATATTTTCAGACCGTTACTATTAGCCAAAAAAAGCATTAATCTACATTCTACAATATTGTTCATTTTGAAGCAACTAAGTGAAGTTTCAAAAACCTATATTTATTACCGACCGTAGAAATATGAATTTGTCTATTTTATTTAAATTTATTTTGTTGTTGAAAAGAACAAACACAAGAACAACTAAATTGCCTAAGAATAAACAGTATTTTTTATTAAACATGTAATTTTACTTTTTACAATAAGTACGTAAATTAATTTCCAGATGTTTTATGTAAAAATATTAATGTTTAATTTAGTAAATATTACACATTGGTAGTTTCACTGTAACACATAACAATTTAAATACACATATTTTCTGTAATTTTTAATATAAGATAATGTTTGACTGCTACAAAGAACTTTATTAAAATTTCGAAATTTGTATGAAATATTTCTGAAATTTAGTTATTTAAAATTTAATAATTTGTTATACTATGAACAAATTTTCATTTCATTTCACGAAATCTGTATTTTCATAGTTAAACTTAAACATCTTTTCCTGTAAGCACTTCTAACTGCTCCAAATTGCCTTCCGACTTCCGTCAATATTAGTTCTTCAGTATTAAATTACCATCAACTAAATATTTGAGATGTATTTATGAATAAATAAAACATATTATGTATATACCAAAATTGATTCAAAAGAATAATATTTGCATAGAAACTAAACTTAAAGTAGGGAGGACGGAGGAGGCTAAACAAACGTAGTTGTTTTAGTAAAAGGAGAAACGAATTCTGAAAATTGTTAAACAGAAGTATAAGACATATAGTCCAGTAATCTAGTACATCGTAAGTTGCATCAAGTGGTGGTAGTAGGTTTCTATTTTTTTTTCTTGTATAGGATGTGACTGAGATGCAAAATCCAAGTTTTCGACCTCGGCAACCCTCCGGAACACTTTTAAATATCTCAAAAACTGCTAAATTTTTGCACTTTTTTCGGTTTCTTACCATTTTGACTATGAAGGAGCACGATTTCGACAAAGACCATTATATGTATTTTTAAACTAGATTAAATTGTCTACAATCTGAGACCAGAATTTATTAATTTTAACTGTCCAAATAGTTCAAAGAACCAAAAATTCATAAATTCTTGAACTGTTGCTAAGATACCAAAAACATTCTGAAAATAAACATAAATCCAAATGTCAAAGTTGTCATTATTGAATTTAAACATTTACAAGATAATTTATGTTAAATATAAGTAAAAATGATGGTATTTAACTTTAAAAATGTATTACTAAATACAGAAAATGATTATTTATAGAATTATATTAGTAGTTTACATGAGAATAATTGAAAATTTTAACTGTTTTCATTATGATGATTTGACGTTTCATTATGGCGCACTGCGCTATAAACACGGGCTATAAAATGACGTTTATGTCACAGAAATTCGTGTATAATTGACAAATTATAATACAACCGTGCATAAAGAAATTTAGGTATTAGTTGACAATATAGACAAGATTTTTATTAAAATGAATGTTGATAAACGAATGTATTTTGATCTTGCAAATCATAAAGATGACTCAAGTGTAAACTGAAACGTTTGGTGTATAATAGATACGATTTGTTTTTCGACTATCTTTCATATCACACAACTGCCAGTAAATCAATTAATTAATTACTTTGGAGAATATTAGAGAAAGACTTGACAGAAGTTACTTTCAAAGAAAATGAATTCCTATTCAACATATTATTTTTATTTTCTATATTTCTAACGTCATTTGGATACTAATGTTAGCGGGTTGCCATCTTCTTGTCAAAAGATTATAACATTGATAAAGTTGTTATAACCATTTAAACAGAAATAATTTAAAAAAATCTGACGTGGACCAGAGCTGGCCATGAATTAATTCAAAATGAATTGAAAAATGATTTCAATTCATTTTTTGATTTTCAATTCAAATGAATTAAGCTCTTTTAAAAAGAGTAAATTAATTCTAAAAGGCTTAAGCCTTTTCAAAAAAATGATTTGGAATTGTAAATTGCTTTTAGGGCTTAATTAAATTTCAAATGAATTAATTCATTTTCTAATGAATTAATTCTTTGAAATGGGCTTAATTCATTTGAAAAATATACAATTCAGCGACAAAACTTGCGATCTTGCGGCAGTCCGTAGCAATAGACTTTAATTGCCTTGCAATTTTTCAGAAAACTCGCAGTCGCAGATGTTTATTGCAGGGTCGGCACTGGACAATGGAATTTTTTCACACAATGTACATTTTGGGTTTTTGAACGAGAATCAAGATTATGTGTATAATTGCATAGTTTCATTATATAGCAAATTGTTACGTACTTTAAACTGTTTCTGTAGTGAAAATAATAATAATTTTTTTTTTTTATAATTTTTTTCATTATCATACATTTTATCCTTCATATTGAAAATTAATTGAATTAAATCAAAAATATCGATTTTCATTGAATTTTCTAAAAGGGCTTGTGAATTGAAGGCTTGTAAATTTACAATTCATTTTGAATTGTGAATTAATTCCTTTTTTAAGTGAATTATGAATTGTGAATTGTAATTCCTTTTTTAGTTGTGAATTATGAATTAATTCCTTTTCTAAAATGTAGAATAATCTAATAATAAAAAAATCTGACGTGGCCACCACAAGACCTCCCGCCATACCTACTTTATTCTTTATCCTTATTATACAAATATATTAATATAAAATCTGCTGTGGCCAGCACAGTACTTCCCCGACTATAAGTTTTAATAACTTACTTTCGTAACGCTTTTAATTTTATGTTTCATATTCTGAATTATTAACAATAATTTATTTTGTAAATAGTATCATGTAGGTACAGATAAAAATTTTAAATACGATTTGTAGATGACAAAAATATAATCCATCCTTTGAAATAGAAAATTTTGTGATAAATTAATTATTTATCGAAATATTTTAGCAAAATACTACGTCCGGTTTGGGGATTGCTAAAAAAATAACTGGATTCTTAAGATTTGTATTAAAACCATAAATGTAAAATTTGGTTGTTAAATGTTTGATATTTTTTGAGTTATCGTCCACAAAATATTGTAACACACACACAAACGCGCACAGACATCATCTCGAAAATACTTTATTCGTATTCTATGGATTGTAAAACGTACTTATTCATGCATTAAAAACTCACACTCGAAAATTTTAACTCCTCACAATACCTCCCCTTATAGAATATAATGCGGGAGGTAAAAACAACTGACCATCGTTTAAATGTTGTTATTGATTCTCCGACTAAATTTTTTCCCCCAGAGAACTTTTAATAATACACTTTGAATTTGAATAATTTTTTGAGAAAAAATTGAATATCGCATAAATGTCATTTTTTACATTTTTACTAAACTTATCTCCCCGAGCGCTTTAAATTGACACCAAACTCGGTACAATTTGAATAATTTATTTTAAAAAAACAATTGACGATCGGTTAAAAGTTATTTTTATTTTTCTACTAAAATTCTTTTTCCGAAAGCTTTAATTTGATACCACACACGATAGTATTATAATAAAAATAAAATATTATAAAGTTGGTACCACTGGTTGAATAAAAAAAATTGAATAATTGTTTGAGAAACAATTGAAAATCACATAAATGTCATTTTTTACATTTTTACTAAACTTATCTCCCCGAGCGCTTTAAATTGACAGCAAACTCGGTATAATTTGAATAATTTATAAAAAAAAACAATTGCCGATCGTTTATATGTTATTTTTGTTTTTCTACTAGAATCCTTTTCCCGAGGGCTTTAATACCACACACGATAGTATTTTGATAAAAATAAAAAATAAAATGTTTATAAAGTTGGTACCACTGGTTGAATAAAGCTCATTAACGAACTTGAAGTCAGATTTGACTCAAGATCTTAAATATAAAATTTCAGCCCAAAATTCCAACGCGTTTTCAAGTTATGCAATATCCAGACAGACCGACAGACCGACTTTTTTTAAAATTATGTTTTTTGGGTTCAGTAGGGTCTAAAACGTGAAGATTCACCAAAATCTCGAACTGTCAAAAAATCACGATTACAATACTTCCCTCTATTACATAGATCGGGTACCTACTATACTACTACTGCTACTTACTATACTCACAAATATATTTTATTTAAATTGCAGAAGAAGATATAAATCATATTTTACTATTGTCACTGTCATGTCATAATCATTTAAATTCTACGTAGTAACAAATTAATGTTAATCGATCATGGACTACAATATACCGAAATACTAAATTGTAAATATATACTTTAATTATTATTCTTAAATGATACCAGATACAAAAATATTTATAAAATACCGTTTGTATAGTCCGTCCCAAACTTCTTTGCCGTTACGTCATACCCGTAGTTCGTATGAATCAATTTGAAATTATGGCGGGAAAGTTATATTTTTGATATCAAATATTTTAAAACTATATTATGTGAATATTTGGAATAACTATATAAAATTAATAATAAATAAATACCTCTAGAACAACTGACACGGGAATAAGTAATTCTCCTTTTTCTTTTTCAGCAGTAAAATATTGGTACAAATTCAAGACAATCTGAATTGTTTATTGTTATAAATATTATTATAAATATCTATATATAAACAGCTAATGGATGCATAAAACAATGATATACCTGTGTTAAATTATTTAATCACAGTGAAAATAGTTTTTATTTGTTTGACAGTTTCAAAATTTACAATACATATATCATAAAACAATATGAAAAACAGCCTACTCAAATAACAAATTACTGGTATATCAACAATATAATTATACGTTTTCTATTTCTTTCTTTTTCTACTTCATAATAAAAACAAAGAACAAAACTTCACGTAACAGTATCAATACTTCGCAAATTTCGAATGACATACGTGTTTCAACTAAATATATGACAGTAATAAGATAGAAAGAGTAAGACAATGTATTCTTTAATTATTCTTGAAAATAAAATAATGACGTCACGGCAAAGAAGTTTGGGACGGACTATAGGTAATAATCACATAATCTTTCATTTAAAATTTAAAAAATTCTTAAATTAAATATTTATCGAAATATTTGAAAAAAGTACTACTTCCGGTTTGTAGATTGAAACCAAAAATAGGAGGTGCACAACTAGATGTTATAAAAGTCCTAAATACAAAATTTCAACTTTCTACGTCTCACTGTATTTGAGTTATGCGACACACAGACGTCCGTACGTACGTACGTACAGACGTCACGACGAAACTAGTCATAATGGATTCAGAAAAGGTCAAAACGGATATTTCCATCAAAATCTGAAAACCGAAATTTTTCGCGATTACAATACTTCCTTTTTACTCCGTACAAGGAAGTAAAAAGGATAATTTTTTTCTATTTTTTTGAAATTCCAGTATCTTGTTGTCCATGATATGAAATTGGTTTCTACATAAAATTTGAATTATTATGACAGTGACAGTACAATTGACATCTTTTGCTTGCATCTTGGTTTATATTATCGTCGAGGGGTTAACCACCACCAAAATTACCATTACCAAAAAATTACCAACATTACCCAGAAATTACCAACATTACCGAGACATTACCAAAAATTACCAACATTACCGAAACATTACCAACATTACCGAGACATTACCAAAAATTACCAACATTACCAACATTACCCAGACATTAGCAACATTACTAAAATATTACCAAAATTACCGGAAAAATTACTAACATTTTTGCAACAAAACTGACATTACTAGACTTTACCGAAACATTTCCATGATTTTCGAGACATTTCCAATAGGTAAGGTAAGTGCGGGTAATAAGGCCTACCTAAGGGAGATTTGAAATAAAATTAAAACTATTTACTTGAATCAACAAATTTGAATGTTAATTAAACCTAAACATCAAGTGCAGTCATATATAAACAAAAAATGGCAACTTCGGCCGTAAAGAAAAAGACAATTAAACATTTTAAAAAACCTCTTCAGTAGGCCTTATAATACTATGGTAGGATAATAAGGCCTAAGACTTTAACATACGTAAATAAACAAAATAGGATTTTTATATTTGGTAATTGAGATCAATAATAATTAATAATTATGCATTATTCAAGCTAAAGTCTTAAAATTAACAACAAATTTATTTGTTTAATAGTCATCAGGACACCCATTCGGATGATATCTTATTATTCGAGCCGCGCGATCGTTCCTCAAACTCAATGACTTCGCACTGGTGACAGTATGCGAACTAACATGTCGCGACAGGTTTGAGGCGCCATTATATGAATGTTAGCTACCTACGAGGGTGACTTTGAGCGACAACAATAATTTTAAATTGTATTTTTGTTACTTAGGCCTTATTAGCCGACAGGCCTTATTACCCGCACCTACCTTACCTAGCTACATTTCCTGATAAATATCACTATTTTTTGAGGTGACAGCCGAGAAAAATAACCACGTGTGTAATAAATAAATAAATAATAAATATTTTTAATGAAATCGCAAAATTATAATAAATTTATACATATTTTTCCAAATCTTAACACAAAATAAAATGGTGTTTACTGGTTGCTACAAGCCTGGAATTCGGGTCAATTCGGCAATATTCGTCAGCGACCGAGTGGACATGCAAAGATAGCGCTATGATTGGTTGAAAAATGTGGAGTTAAAATTTTACTTATCACTACGATTTTTCGGAGCTAAAGTAAATCATACATTACTGTTCGATTTCATAAAAATACTAATATGTATTAAAAATTTTAAAAAAAGTTCAAGGTCAAACCTTCATATTGAATTTTCAGAGAAGTACATTTTATCATTTTTAAGGCAATTTACGCACTACCTACTATTTCTATTTCAAAATTACCATAGAGCCGAGTTTTTCTAGAACGAATTGTAGATATCAATATTAACAATACCTTCTAATACTGAAATATTTAGTCATTATTACAAAATCGTTACTTCCACATTGAAAAAAATTACCCACATTACCAGAAAAAATTTAAACATTACCAAGAAATTACCAACATTATCACAAAATTATCAACATTACCAAGACATTACCAACATTACCAAGACATTACCAAAAATTACCAACATTACCAAGACATTTCCAAAAATTACCAACATTACCGAAACATTACCAACATTACCGAAACATTACCAACATTACTGAAACATTACCAACATTACCGAAACATTATCGTTTACATATTACGTGAACATGAAACTGTTAAAATGTAAGTAAAACTATTTATTAGATTAGTAGAATAAGCAGAATTTGGCGAGAAATCGTGTGCTGGCCACAACAGATTATTTAATATAAATTTCTGCTCAATTTGTGCTTTTTTGTGATGCTAATTAAAAATTTAGTGCTACTTTTTTTGCGTAGTAATAATTTTTTTGTGCCAACTTGTGCATGGCACCGCATGTTTATATTTTGCACAAATAATCACCTATATAATTTGTGCTTAAATTGTGTTAATTTGACCTTTTTAATGTGGTATCAACTTGATAGTCGCATCTCAGTTTTCAAAATAGGTAAATTTTATAGGCAGAATATTTAGAGCTAAGACTGCTTCTTTGTGCAAATATTAAAAAGTTTGTGCTCATTCAAATAACGTTATAATTTAAAATTGACACATTTGGTGTCATACAAGATAGCATCGTAAAATTAATATTTTCTTTATTTTCTTCGTTCATTAATTTGTGCTGCTAATTAAAAATTTTGTGCCACTTACCTTGATCAGTAATACATTTTTTGTGCCAACTAGCGCATGGCACGGCAAGTTTGTTTTTGCACAAAATTTTAGTGACGCATCTTACCACCTCACTGTTGAATTTGTTAAATAATTTACTTATCGGTTTTCTTATACTCGTATACAAAATTTGTGCTATATTATGCAAATAATGGGCTACTTGCATGGTACTGAAAATGAGACTTTTATCACTATGAACTTAATGTTAGATATAAAACATTGGTAAAAATACAAATTTTATTTTAAAAAACTTACCTATTAACCCAGTCAATTTAGACGAAAAAAAGCCTGAACTCCAACAATAATTTATATCCAGCTGATTTTTGGTATACACCTTTGTCTCGACGTTTCAAATAAGGTATGAAAAATAAACACCGTAATTGTTGTCCGGCGGAGCGGATCCTCGACTCAAATCTTTTGTTTTGATGTTGTTAATAAGTGAATACAATAAAATCTCTTTTGTACCATAAAATGCAGTACCATGCTTATTTTCGGGCATTACAAACCCTACTGGTAAAGTGATTGAAGCGACCGTTTGGCTTGGCCATGTTCCGTGTTCCAATGCATATATTTGCATATTGCTCCTGTGCTGGTGTTACCTTTGCTACCTGTCTGTCCGTTTGTCCGAAACGCAGCGCAAACAGATGGTCAAGATTCCCAGAGATCACAATGGACTACATACAGGATGAAGCTATTTCACTATCACATGGTGATACTAACCATTATTTGATGTCTGATCTATTATTAGAGACCGGCTTATATTCTCATCCTCTGTTACGGTCACAGGAACTAATGGCGATTGTGAATTTTGCATAGGATGAAACCCTTTGAATTTCTAAAGTAATGTAGGTGCAATAGTGTATTTCATTATGAGAATCGAAAGTGAGAAATATCGTGCGCGTGTAAAGTTTGACGAACGAGGAGCAACCGAGTGAGACAACATACGAGCAATACGAAATTTCGAACGAGTCATGAACGTTATTTTAGACGACCACAAAAAAAAACCATAATTTATAACTTTTTAATACACACACAACATTCAAATGACATTTCTACTGTCATTTCAAACAATCAATAAACAAAGCAAAAGCTGCCTGGCTATGTTGATTTGGTCTCATAATTACGATATAACCACACCATGCTAGCACGATACCTATTCAAATCATTTCATGATATTTTCATCATTCTTCAGTAGGCTGCTGCCGCGATATTTGTTATTTTTTGTAGAGGTCGTCTAAAAAATTAATATAATATTATAATACCTATTCCAAATATACCAAAACAAACTGAACCTTCCCCGGTTTTGAAACTTGAAAATATTTATGTACTTACTTGCTAAGCTAGATTATAATCTTTCATTTTTTATCCGATAAAAAATAAAGCTTTATAAGAAGTAAATTTGAGGTGCATACTCGTATATCATACTATACGAGTGAAATTCAAAGCAAACAGATTTATTACAATATCATTTGTCATACTTTATTATTTTTATGTTTTCCTAGTATGTAATTGTTTATTTATGTCTTGGATACAAGTGTAAGTTACATACTACATTATGCCCTAGGGCATTATAAAATTGCCATGGTAATATTGACACATCACAAATATATTTCTTCTGAAATAATTATATTTCCTGTCCGTTCCTAAGATACCAAAAATATTAATAAAATTTGAATCGTCGAAGAAAAATGTCACGCGCAGAATATTTTAGATAAAATAGTATGACATAAAATATTGTATACACAACGGGCATCATTATGTATAAATGATGCCGTTGATATATAAATAATTATTATGTCTATCTTTAACAGGTTCTACGACAAAATGTTTTCAAAAAAATATTTCCAACATATGGTACTAATAAGTATTCAAACAACAAATATTGTATACACAACGGGCATCATTATGTATAAATGATGCCGTTGATACATAAATAACTATTATGTCTATCTTTAACAGGTTCTACGACAAAATATTTTCAAAAAAATATTCCCAACATATGGTACTAATAAGTATTCAAACAAAATATTACCAACAAAATGTTCCCGACAATATGGTCCTAACAAAATATTCCCAACAAAATGTTCCCGACAATATGTTCCTAACAAAATATTCCCAACACATGGTTTCTGAGTAAAATATCC
Source organism: Agonum fuliginosum (assembly GCA_947534325.1). Lineage (NCBI taxonomy): Eukaryota > Metazoa > Arthropoda > Insecta > Coleoptera > Carabidae > Agonum > Agonum fuliginosum. Next base: position 20,070,764 of record OX384031.1, on the reverse strand, counting down.
CCAAACAACATTTTCCTGACAGAATGTTCTTGATAATTTTATTTAGATACGATATATGTAGTATTTTGTAAGCATCTATAAGGTTATTATAATAAATAAGGTATCAAGGGTATATACACGGTGAGCCATTGTAAGTTCCGTTTAGGAATATCTATATATATATATATATATATATATATATATATATATATATATATATATATATATATATATATATATATATATATATATATATATGTTTATCTTGATATTTCCGCGAGTGTTATTGATGCAGTTTGAATTCTTCCGGGTATCTTCTCGCGTTGTTCTGGTTTGGTTCTGCGAAGTTCAAGACCTAACACCAGATCGAGAACACGGAATCAATCCAAGACCTGAAGATGGCAAGTGAGACCTTGCCGAAACGTCGTCTAAACAACGGTTCTTCGCAGAACCAAACCAGAACAACGCGAGAAGATACCCGGAAGAATTCAAACTGCATATATATATATATATATATATATATATATATATATATATATATATATATATATATATATATATATATATATATTATCCCCTTAAAGTACACCCACAATTTGGTCTTTCTCCGAAAGAATCGTCTAATTTGGTTGAAAAGTCGCTGAGTTATGTGCAAAAAACCAAAAAATGCCCTTTTTTTAAAAAAATTCATAACTTTGTTCCAAATCATCGTAGGAACTTCGTTCTTTGAGTCCTGCACAGGGAATTGAGTGAATTTAAAGTAGACACTTCAAAGTTTTTCGTCCACAAAGATTCATCGAAATCGATTGAAAATACGCCGAGTTATAGCGGTTTGAAAATGGTCGAAATTTCACGAATATCAAAGTGTTTCATTTTTTCCCGCCAGTATATATAGTGGCTTAACACTCCCGTGGGAGTAGCGCCGCTTCTCATGAAGCTTTCTAGATCCTTTTGTCGGAGGGGATCAGTTTCCATATTCTCCACATTCTCTTGCTCTATTTACCCATTCATCTTGGTGCAGTCAGAATCTCAATCAGTGCGGCGATCTGTGGTTTCAACCACAGCGGCAGCGGAGATATTCTTTATGCAACCAGGACTACATTTAAGGTGAACAAGTGGATAGCTTGTAACACCCGAGTGTGATTGAATGCCAGACCTTGGGCATTTTTAGTTTTACGACAAATCACACATTGTCGCCCGACGGAGACTCGAACCATCGATCTCACGTTGACTGACGTCACAGCACGTGATAGCCATTTAACACGCTGGACCACGCTGTCGGGTATCAAGGGTATTAGAAGGATAATAATACCTGAGATCAACAATGTATTTTCCGTCCGTCTGGCTACCAACAATGCAGCAGCGGACAGCTTTGGACTCTAGCTGCTCTAGTGGACAGTACTATCGTACTAGTCGTCAACGATGCAGCAAGCAGTTTTGGGCTGTGGAAACCTCGCAGTCTATAGAATATTTGTAACCTTCTGCGCGGATCAGTTCGACGCGGTGCGTTTGGTCTGGACTCAAGACCCATCTTAAGCCTTCTAAATTTGTTCAACCAGATCAATGTATCGAGAAATCAGTTTATTACTGATTGGTGAATGGTGACTTAATATTGGAAAAAAAATTTTGCACGACCTTCTATTCTTGTAAACAGCGGCCCTAGCCTTGACCATTTTTAGAATAATTAATATCCATTAAATAATACATTCAGGATTGATTGTCGGAAATTGGATAATAAGAAATAAGTAAAAACCACATGCTTTGCTACCTGAGATATTTGTGTTATTTACTTCTTATTATCCAATTTCCGACTATTAATCCAGAATATATATATTCTTTTGTATTCAATCAACGTAACTATTAAATAATATGTAGAATTGTAGAAAAAACTAAAAGACGAATCAGCCAATCAAAAAAACAACATGATACCAACACAAACGTGATAATAAGATGAAGAAGAAACCAATAATGTGCGTGAGAATTATTAATATTTATTTATAAAATTATTAATATGCTTTAAATTATTTTTATAATCTGTTTGAAAATTAATGTTTTGTTCTCTATTTAAATTAATATGAAATGTTTCTTTAATTAATCTGTTGTGGTAAAGGTTTTCAGAATCTATGATTTCAACATTCTTGAATTTAAATTTGAGGCCTGTTTCAAAAGCATGTTTTGTAAGAGCGCTATGATTAGGATTTAAACTTTTACAGTGATATTCGTGTTGGTATATGCGCTTCTTAAGTGGCTGAATAGTTTTCCAAATGTAGAATTTGTTACAAGAACCACACTCGATTATATACAGGACATTTTTTTGATCAAGTTGAGGAATAGGATCTTTCAGTTTAGAGTAAAGACATTGAGTTGTAGAAACCGTGGAATTAGCGATCTTGTTGCGATGATCTTGTTTACAGCATAATTAATATCGTCATCGTAAGGTATTTTGGTATATATTATGTCACTAGGTTTTTTGTTAATGGTTTTGTTTTCAAAATTCGTTTCTCTTTATTGTAATTTATGCAATCTAATGTTAACATGTTTACGGAGAAATGATCTTAGATAACCATTATTACTTAGCGTATTGTAAATGTAGTCTAAATTCTTATGGTGGAAACGCACATCAGAAAGCAATATAGCTCTGTCTACAAGTGAATTGATGACACTGACTTTATAATTGCGGTTGGTATGTGAATAATAATTTAGGTAACGACCACTTGCAGTCTTTTTCTGATACCAATCTGTAATGATTTTGTTATTACTTCTGATTAACGTTACGTCCAAAAAATTTAGTCTATCCAGGTTTTCAGTTTCCAATGTAAATTTAATTCTAGGATGGTAGTTATTAAATTTATTTAAAATATTATTAATTTCACTGTTGGGTGCAATAATTATGGAATCGTCAACATAGCGTTTATAATAAATGATGCCATGAACAGGATCATTGATAACATTATTTTCCAGTTTTTGCAAAATTACATCGGCTAAAGAGCTAGAAATACTAGCACCCATTGGGGAACCATCAATTTGTTTATAATTTGCTCCTTCATGAGAGAAAACAGAATTTTGAAAACAAAGATTAATGCCGCGTAAAAAATGTTCAAGATCAAGATCAGTGAATTCCTCGATTTCAGACCATCTCTCAGTAATGCATTTTATTGCAAGATCTTGAGGTATACTTGGATATAAAGCGGTCACATCACTCACATCTAAACTAAACATAGAATGCTCTGGAGGGAGTTCAATTTTGGAAATGTCCTATACTAAATCGAAAGAGTTCCTGATAACAAACTCAGAGGTAGAAGTAAATTTAGATAAAACATTGTTTAAATATTTTGACAATTTATAAGTAGGTGTGTCGAGAGTTGAAGTGATCTGCCTTAATGGAACATTTTCTTTGTGTAACTTGGGGTTCATGTACATCCTGCCAATTCTAGGGTTGTTTATAATCAATTCAGGTTTATTTATATCTTTTAGAAACTTTTTACACTCATTATCTAATTTGTTAATTGGATTCTTTGTTAATTTCTTATATGTTACATCATCGCTTAGAATATCTTCAGCTTTGCTATTATATTCTGCTTTGTGCATAATGACAGTTTTTGATCCTTTATCAGCTTTGGTTATTATTATGTTATCTTTGTTTGCTGATACGAATTGTTTAGCTTTTTTGATCAATTCTAGTTATTCTATTTGAGGGAACGTAAGCTTTTTATTTTTTAGAGATCTAAATCTAGAATCTAGATATCTAGAAATTCTAAATTTCATATTATCTATATCAATATCTTTTATCAATAGAGATTGAGAGATTGATGTAAGTATCTAATATGAGTTTTTTATAATGTTTAATATCATTTGATTTGTAACTAAACTTAGGTCCCAAAGATAGTATTACTAAAACTTCCTCATTAACTTCAATGTCAGTTAAATTTATAATCCAATTCTTGTGATTTTAAATTATCCAATGTTTTGTCAATTTTTGACTTATATATAAATATAGTTTTGAATTGATGATAAACTCTGTTGGTGTTAAGAACAATATAATAATAAACTTCTATTGGCAATTTGTCCATGAACTCAATGATCAAGTTATATATATATATATATATATATATATATATATATATATATATATATATATATATATATATATATATATATATATATATATATATATATATATATATATAGTGGCTTTACACTCCAGTGGAGTATCGCCGCTCGTAGAGCTCTCTAAATCCAGTTTTTAGGGTGGATCAGTCCCTGTTTCTTGTTTTATATGTTTTCTATTGTTTCTCTCCATATTTTTCTATGTTTTGTTTTTTCTTGCCAGTTCTTGATGCCTGCTCTTCTTAAATCTTCTTTTACTTCCTCTAGCCATTTTGATCTCGGTCTGCCTCTTCTTCTTCTACCACCTGGGTAACATTGTACTATTGACTTTATTGTTTCGCTGTCATCTGTTCTCCATACGTGCCCTAACCATCTTGCTCGCTGTTGTTTTATCTTTCTTACTATATCTTCTTCTAGTTCTTGTTCTATCTCAAAGTTCATTCTTTGTCTAAGTTCATTTTCTGGGGTTTTTACTGGTCCTAATATCGTTCTTATTATTCTTCTTTCCGCTCTTCTCTATTCTTCTTCATCTTTTTTCGTCATTGTCATTGTTTCAGCTGCATACATAAATACTGGTCTTATTATCGTTTTATAAATTTTAATTTTTGTTTTCTTTGTTAGATTTTTGTTCTCTAGTAGTTTTTTGTTTGCATGGTAGGCTCTGTTTGCTGCCATTAGAAGAATATCTAGTACAAGTTTTGAAAAAAGATCACTTTGTTAACAAAATAGCATTTATCCATGGCCCTAAGATTTTCAATATAATCTCCCCAATAAAGAAATGTTTAAAAAATCCGATTCTGGATACCGGTAACCCATATTTCAATCCGTCTAGATAGTAGAGCAGATTAAACACAAAAATTTAAGGAAATTACAAAAAAAAAATCTCCATCAGAGAAAATCTCAAAATAAACCCTCTCCTATAGCCTTAAACAAAACAAAAATTCTGTACCTTATAGAAAAATGATTGACAAATCCAATGCCGAAAACTGGATGTTGATTTTACTAATCGATCAGAAGTTATAGTTGATTTAATCTAACGTTTAATAGAAATTTTAAAAATTTTCATATCTTTTCTCGTAGAATAAGTTTACACGGCAGATAAGTAAGAGCCACAAAAATTTTGCGAATTTGTTTCTTATAGAAAAACATTCCAGGAATCGAATGCAAAAAACCAGTCAATATTTCAACCCGTTAACAAATGGCAGTTGTTTTTGTGTGAAAAGAAACAAAATTATAATTGAATATAAAAAGAGTGCTTTTTAAAAACATATTTTGTTGATTTTCTCCAAAACTGTATTATTAATATGGAAGTTTTTTGTGTCTATGTTGTAGAGAATTTTATGCTCTACAATTTTGTAATTAGACTTTTTGTCGTAATATTAACCGTTTAAGTGTTTATCGCAAAAAACTAAAAAAGTAAGGTATTTTTCAAAAATATTGCCAAAACTGCCACTCATCCGGACAAGCACCCAAATTTTTTTAAACCACTAGACCATTAGTAACAACTTCCCCATGGGTGCTTCTCTGACACACAGAAGTATGCTCAGCAAATGGACTATTAGGAATCCATAGGTAAATAATGAAGAATGTATTAAATTAATATGACATTTAATGGACGTTTCGGATGATTAACTCAACCATCATCAGCTAAAAAATTTTGAATACATTGTATAAAAAATATTACCGAAACGTCCATTAAATGTCATTATATTAATTTAATACATTCTTCATTATTTACCTATGGATTCCTAAGGCTAATTCCTACAATTCTACATAAAGATTTTGGATCCAATATAACCTACATATTAAATAATACGTTCCTTATAATATATATTTCTCTAAAATATAACTGAATTTAACATTTTGTTGAGACCATTTTGTTTGTTGGGAATATTTTGTACAGAATTTTTTGTTGGAAACATTCTGTCGGAAATAATTTGTTGGGAACATTTTGTTTGGGGATATTTTGCTAAGGAACCGTTATGTTGGGAATATTTTGCTGGAAACATTTTGTCGGGAACATTTTGATGAGAACATTTTCTTTGGAAATATTTTGTCCAGGAAATATTGCGAATATTTTGTTGGGAACATTTTGTCTGGAATTTTGTTGGGAACATTTTGTTTGGGAATATTTTGTCCAGGAACTATATTTTGGGTATATTTTGTTAGAAATATGTTGCTGGGAGTATTTTGTCGTGACACGTAACAGTAGATTTTATCTTGTGTGCAGAAATAGTAAATAAAATTTGCATGTGTCGTATGCTCGTGTGGGGGCAGAACCCTCACGAATATTTTCCTGTGATGGCTCGAGCCCCGAAGCCCCCACGTAGTCGGCGCCTATGTTTACACTTATAATGGGGGAGTTTTAATAAGATGGTACACAGGATTTTAATAAAATGAATGGGTGGAATAATAAACGAGAATGAAGGAATATATAATAAAATAATAAAACACAACACAGTAGTAATTAAATGGTCGAAGTATATTATAAAAACGAAAACTAATATTTAAATAAAATACGTGAATTTAATAAAACGATACTTTCGACATTTGTCCTAAGCGTTTAGGAAAATTTGTTAACTAATTAATTAGATGGATAAAACCTTAAACAAAAGTTCGTGATTAATTTTTGAATAAAATTATTTAGCAACTAATATATTTGCTATAAATTACGAAAAACACAGATAACAAAAACACACATAAAACATAAAATATCAACTTACTCAAAAATACATTGTTTCACATTCACAAATAAACAAATTAAAACGGAGAGTATTGAGATTCTAAATATATTATTGATATTACTAAATGAATTATTGATATCATGAATTCGACAAATTTAAGATATCTATAATTTATTTTAAGATTAAAAAAATTCTATTTTTTATTCTGAAATTGAATTTCTGATATCTTAAATTAAATTACAGATATATGAATTTATATTTAAAAAAAACTTTAGTCACATTAAAAAGTAAAATGGCTTTCCATACACAATAGAAATCAATCTTTTTTTGTAAATTACAATATTATGTATTTCTTGGCAGGTAGTTGTCCCCTATGCCTCCCTATGTTTTTTTCCAGTACATTTTGAGATAGCTAGCCGCCATTTTATTTGAAGGTGGCGAACTGACATTGTATTATAATACGCCGGTGTCTTAAGTTAGATCTTTATTTATTACTGTAGGTACTTAATTTGAACCCAATCAGTGCAGTTCAATTCGAGATAGCTAGCCGCCATTTTGTTGCAAGATGGCGGACTGACATTGTAATATGTCAATGTCTTAAGTTAGATCCTTAGCTACTATTAGTATACTATACCAAATTTAAGTGCAATCGGTGTAGTACATTTTGAGATAGCTAGCCGCTATTTTCTTGCAAGATGATGGACTGACATTGTAATAAGTCAAAGTCTTAAGTTAGATCCTTAGCTTTTACTGTACCAAATTTAAATGCAATCGGTGCAGTACATTAGGAGATAGTTAGCTGTCATTTTGTTTCAAGATGGCGAACTGACATTGTAATTGAAATACGCCTATGTCTTAAGTTAAATCTTTATTTATTGCTATACTTAATTTGAACCCAATCGGTGCAGTACATTTTAAGGTAGCTAGCCGCCATTTTGTTACAAGATGACGGACGGATATTGTATTATAGCCCAGTCAATATCGACAATAACTTCGCAAAGCATGATGTAAAGTTTGTACAAAAATATATCGTTATAGCTTTAACTTACTAAGCTTGCGGAATGCCGCACAAAGCAGGGAGTAGCACTACCTGTCGCGAGGGGTAGGATTAGCAATATTTGAAATACACTAGATTTTTTCATTTCAATTCATTAGACATTTTAAAATTCCGAATATCAAATAAGGGATTTGATATTTTCGTCAAATTAGGAAAAAACAAGATTAGTGAGAACATATCTTGAGAAAATTAAGATTTTTAAATGAAATGAAATTGGAAAATATCTAATACGTACCTGTTCTTTCAACGCCATAAATCAAGCTTAAATCCGCTTAAATGTTTAACAATAGGCCTGCTGTGAGGGCCATAACGATATACCTTTGGACATACTATATCTCTGATTTTTTAGTATGTTGTATGGACCCATTAGGGCTATGTATACCCAAGTTTGCAACTCTCAAAAAGTTGTGGAAAAAATTTTTATACACGAAAAACCGCAAAATTTTCGGACTCTTTTCAGATTCTGCACTATATCTCCTAATTTATACATTTTTGGTCGAAAGCTATTCTATACATTTTTAAGACCATTAAATTTGTGACAAATTAAGCTCAACCGGAGCTCTATACGTATACACTGGCGAAAAAAAAATGAAACACTTGAAATTCGTAAAAATATCGACCATTTTCAAACTCCCATAACTCGGTGTATTTTCAATCGATATCGATGAATGTTCGAGGGCGAGAAACTTTGAAGTGTCTTCTTTAAAGTCATGCATGCAAACTTAAGCGAAACCTCCTCCGCCCCCCTCTAGCAATCATGTGCAAAAAAGAATTTTTATTTTAAAAATGACCAAATTTGAGAATGTGTACGGAGTTTAAACATTTTTTTGACTTGATCCACCAAAAAGGCACTAAAATTTGTTCAATTCCCTGTGCAGGACTCAAAAAACGAAGTTCCTACGATGATTTGGCACAAAGTTATGGATTTTTTTTTAAAAACGGACATTTTTTTGTTTTTCGCACATAACTCAGCCACTTTTCATCCAAATTAGACGATTTTTTCGGAGGAAAAACCCATAGTGGCTATACTTTAAGGGGTTAAACTCAGATTAGTATGATCACTTTTCGTAGCCTTCAAAACCCGAACAAAAAACACGTTTTTGGGCAAAAACACGTCCAACTTTGGCTATGTGTATTGAATTGGAAAAAATTTGTCGCCTCGATCCACAGAAAAAGCATTGTAATTTGTTCAATTACCTGTGCAGGACTCAAAGAACGAAGTTCCTACGACGATTTGGCACAAAGTTATGGGCGTTTGAAAAAAGTGCATTTTGTGGTTTTTTTACTCGTAAGTCCGAAGACCTTCAATATCGAGAAAATTTAAACTTTAAACTCGTGAGATTTGATTTTAAATTTTCGCGATATTGAAGGTCTGCTTACAGGTCTGTAAACTTTAAAAATGAAATTGGATATTTCGTGTGAATAACTCAAATTGCCTGAAATATTATTAATTTTGAAAGAAAATTTCATTCGTGAAAAAAAAAAACAATTTCGTCGAAAATCTTCCGACTTTGTGTCCTGCACAGGGAATTGAACAAATTTTAGTGCCCTTTTGGTGGATCAAGTCAAAAAAAATGTTTCAACTTCGTACACATCGTCAAAGTTGGACATTTTTTTTGCACATGGGTGCTACAGGGGGGCGGAAGGGGTAGCGCTTAAGTTTGCATGCATGACTTTAAAGTTTCTCGCTCTCGAAGAATCATCGAAATCGATTGAAAATACAACGATTTATGGCGGTTTGAAAATGATCGATATTTTTACGAATTTCAAGTGTTTCATTTTTTTCCGCCAGTGTAGTTTCCAAAATATGGCACTTTGAAAATAGGTCTGTTTTTCCAAAAACGGAAAGTTGAGAAATTTTTGCTTTTTTCGTAATTTTGAGCTATAACTTCTGAACGGATAAAGATAAAGACTTACGTTTTCTTTTATTAAATTCTACGAACATTTCTCTATAAAATACGTTATTTCAAATACTTTTTAGGGCATTCATGAAGTCAAAATATATTTTTTTGTGAAAAGTTTTCAAATATTTTGTATTTGTTGTGTTTAATGTGTTGTAACTTCTTTTTTTTTGGATATTTATTAAGCCAAAATGTCAAATGGTTTTTCAAGAGAAATTTGAGAAATTTTTAAATTTGTAATATTTATTGTGTTTCATGAGCTGTAACTTCTGAACGGATAAAAATATATACTTCCGGTTGCTTTTATTAAATTCTACGAACGTTTCTCCATAAGATACATTATTTTAAAAACTTTTTAGGTCGTTCATTAAGCCTAAATATCAAATATTTTTCCGAGAGAAAGTAAATATATTTTTAAATTTTTAATAATTGCTGTGTTTAATGTACTGTAACTTCTGAACGGATAAAGTTATCGAATTTCGGTGTCTTGCATTAAAGTCTACGAACATTTCTCCGATGCAGTAATAAATTATTTTTTTTTTTGGGAATTTATTAAGCCAAACTATTAAATGTTTTTCAAGAGAAAATTTTATACTTTTAATATTTATTGTTAGTCCAGGCATTTTAGATAATGTTTTGGCAAATAGGGAAAAAAATGATAGACAGCTGAATTTTGGTATATACGCTCATAATGGCTTCTAGTTTAACATACTAAAAGTCCTAAACGATATCGCGTGTGCTCCCATTGCTACGACCTTGTAAAGACCTTGAGAATGAGATTTTTGCGTATAACTCACGAACGATGACACCAATTAAAAACTTTTTTACGAAAATGTTGGTAATTTAATGTACTACAAATAGGCCCTTACCAATTTTATTGTCAGTTTATTTATTTTCCTCAAAATCGGGAAAAGGCTAACCACCGTTTTGGAATCGTAGAGAGCCCGTTAATTAGACTTCCGGTTTTAGAAAAATTGCTGCCATTTATGAATGGAATATACTATCGACTTCCGGTTTGCGGCATTCAATTCCTTGCATATTTTTCTATTAGACGTAAATATTTTTTAACTTCATCAGGCTTTGGTTTAGCCGGAAATTTAAGTTATTTTAATTTTAGTATATTACTAATTTTTTAATTTATTATGTTTAATCGAGTGTTATTTTTAAACGAATAAAAATACTGACTTCCGGTTTTCGGAATTAGATTCCTTGAACATTTCTCTATCGAATACATTATACCAAAAATGTTGAAACATCTTCGTTTAGCCGAAATATAATGATATTATTTAAGAGAACACAGGGATATTATGGATTTTTTTAAATTTGTTGTGTTTAAACACGTGTCATTTCTAAACTAATAAAAATATCAACTTCAGGTTTTCAGCATTCGATTCCTTGAACATTTCTCTATTAAATACATTATACCAAAAATGTTGAAACATCTTCGTTTAGCCGAAATATAATGATATTCTTTAAGAGAACACAGGGATATTATGGATTTTTTTAAATTTGTTGTGTTTAAACACGTGTCATTTCTAAACTAATAAAAATTTCAACTTCCGGTTTTCAGCATTCGATTCCTTGAACATTTCTTTATTAAATACATTATACCAAAAATGTTAAAACATCTTCGTTTAGCCGAAATCTAATGATTTTCTTTAAGAGAGCACAGGAAAATTATAGAAATATTTTTTATTTGTCATGTTTGAACAAGTGTAATTTCTGAACGAATAAAAATACAGACTTCCGGGTTTCAGCATTAGATTCTTTGAACATTTCTCTATTAAATACACTATACTAAAAATGTTGAAACATCTTCGTTTAGCCGAAATATAATGATATTCTGTAAGAAAGCACAGGGAAATTATAGAAATTTTTTATTGAATATAAAAAGTATAAATATATTGAATAATAGTATATTATTTAACGAGCAAATAATGTAATTATAGCCATTATTTGCGAGTCAAATACGATGTTTTATCTACGACTTTTTAAATAAAGCAACATTTCTTATTTACAATTTTGTATTCATATTAACCTAATCTCAAACTTTTGTGTGAAGACAATAATTGACAATTTATCCGAGTAATTAAGAACTATTATGGGCTAGTCATACATAGCGTTTTACAAATTTTTATTAGGTATTTATTTAATTATTTTTAATGTTTCTGCTTACAACGTCATAAAACGATAACTTAATGTAATACTAGTAATAATTGTAAAACAGGTGTAATGGCAGTTTGACAGTTCGGAAGAATAAAGTACTCATTATTTAACAGTGTTAAATAATGAATTCATTAATTCATAATGTGGTGGGGTTTATTATACTACTTTCACGTATACAGGGTGTCTGTTTATAAATGAACCAGCATTTATCTCGCTTATTTGTTGATTTAGCGTTTTTCGTCAAATACGTGATTTATACAGTATCATGTGTAGTAAATGATAGCGGATGTGAATCTTTGGTATCACTTCCGGTTTTTGAGGAAGTGATAGCAACTTTCAAATTTCAAATGGAACATTGTAATTTTTTACGAATTTGAAAAGTACATTAAATTTGCTTTACGGTGGTATAAAAAAGTCATATGTTGTATTATTAAAATATTAAATTACGGGCACTTAAATTATGCACCTATGAACGCTGAAATAAATAAGTCTTGCCGCGAAACAAAAACAATAGTTGAAAGCAGTTACCTGTCTCCATAAGATGTAGTATTTAAATATTTTTTTTGTATTAATTAAGCCAAAATATCAAATGTTGTTCAAAAGAAAATTGAGAAATTTTTAAATTTTTAATAATTGTGTTTAATGTGCTGTAACTTCTGAACGGATAAAATTATCGACTACCGGTTTCTTTTATTACATTCTACGAACATTTCTCTATAAAATACATAATTTAAAAAAAAATTATGGTGTTAATTAGGCCAAAATATCAAATCTTTTTATAACAAATACGAAACATTAGAATATTTCTCAATTGTCTCTCGAAAAACAAATTGATATTTTGACCTAATTAATGACCTAAAGAGTTTATAAAGTAATAATTTTATAGAGAAATGCTCATAGAATTTAATAAAGGAAACCGGAAGTTGATATCTTCATCCGTTTAGAAGTTATAGCTCATTAAACACAAAAATTACGAAAATTGCTAACATTTCTTAAGTACCATATCTCGGAAACTATTGGACGTACAGAGTTGCAGTTGGGCTTAAACTGTTGCAAATTTACTGTACTTTAAAAATGATAAATACGACTATACATCGAAAACGCATAGTTTACAACTGAAAAAATTCCGAAAATTTTGCAGCTTTTTACGTATTACGCAGGAAGCACAGGTTTTTCGAAGTTGCAAATTTGGATTCACACTACCCTAACTGGTTTTAACAATATATTAAAAAATCAGAACTACATCAAGCTTTGCGATTTTAGCCTATTTATGTAGGTACGTTTTGACTGGCCTATATAATTTGCTTTAAATTAAGCGCAGAGCGGGGTTTGTAAAGCTTCATTAGTTCTCTCAAAATCTGGTTTGGTAATGAAAAAGAAGGCCTGTAATCATTTAAAAAAATCTGACGTGGCCATCACACAACCTTCCGCCATATCTAGACTTATAAACATAAATGTATAATTACGTACAATCTGGTGCCCATTTAAAATATACAAATAAAAATCTACAATATTCAAACACAGAAATTTTCATCACCTGAATAAAAAGATTCATTCACAGGAAAACTCTTCTGTGTTGAAGCCATCCTCCGTTCAATTACTACATTATATTACTTATGACTTATTTATATAGCGCTAGTATGCCAACTTGTCACCCGTCTCACCTGTCAATATTTTTTACGCAGAAACAAAAATCAACCGAACATGGATTACAAGATTTTGATGTTTTATTTGATAAATTTATTTTTTAAATTTTACTGCAGTTCTTTAATGCTACCAGATACAGACAATTTTTATAACGTGGGTTGCAAATAATTTTTTCCTATTATTCTTATTACAAATAAATACTATATTAATTTATACAAATTTATATACAATTTTGACAATTAACCTTTTCAATCTTCAAAAAATATCACTTCCGATTAGTGATGGGTCTTTCGTTCATTTTTAGTGAGTCAGTTCATTTCGCTCCGCTCAGTAAAGTGAGTCGTTCACACTGAGTCGTTCATTTGAACGACTCTGTAAAACAGCACTGTGCGTTTCAAATGACACAGTGCTACCGTGCTAGTGTGCTGCTCAGCTGAGCTGTTTTGCTCATGTTCTCATGCTCACAGCACTGTGCGCTCGCCTTGTGTGCATGTGCGATGCGCAGCGATGTGGCATGTGCCAAACTGCATTAACCTGAGCAATTTAGTTAGTTGTTAGTTGTGTTCTCGTCTTGATTACTCGTTGCTGCAAACAATAGATTATCGAACGTTGCTTATTGTAGTTGTATATGTATATTGACAATGGAAAATAAACAAAATAAAAATTCTGCAAAAAGGAGTACCTATTGTCTGGTAACATTTGGAGAATGTTCAACAAATTTAGCAAAATGTTACTATTACTTTTACATTAATGTACTTTTTGCATTTACTTTTAAGTCCTACATTGTTTCCACTTCCCATATTGTTGATTATTTTCATTGTTGTCCGTACAACAGAAACGCCACGCTTCTCAGAATACACAGCACAACAGCACTCAGTCAAGCCAATAGTGCTCTGTATTATGTACCGTGCGCTGTATGTATGTTTCGTTCGTTTCGTTCATTCCACTCGCACTCGTTCGTCTTTCTGCGTTCAGCGAGCGGAGCGGTGAGCGGAGGCTAAATAATAGCACGGAGCTAGTGTGAACTGGTGTGCCGTGCTGAACGAACTAAAGAGTCGTTCGTTCACGGCACACTAAAATGAGTCGTTCATTTTGAACGACTCGTTCATGAACGACCCATCACTACTTCCGATGAAGATATTTGTACCAAAATCTAATGAGCTCTTCCAATTTATATACAAATGTTAAATACCAAATATCAAAATTTTTGGGTAATTCGTATTTGAGTTATGCGACTAACACCCTTGACCACATACACACACACACACATACATACAGACATCATCGTGAAACTATCAAAAATGAGTTGTAAGGACCCTAATTCGTGCCCATTCACTAAAAACTCACTACCCGATAGTGTTGCCGCGAGAGTCGAGACTAGTCTCGGTCTCGTCTCGTCTCGTCGAGACTCTCGAGTCTCGTCTTATATAATTGATTAGTAACTATTTGCTTAAAATTAAAATTAACAGAAATATGCTTTTGTGAATGATAGGATTAAAGAATTACTCTAAAAAAATTTTCACTTCTTGTCCGTGACGCATTTTTAGATGTTAATGATGCTGGAATATCAGGACCAGATAATAAATGGGAGCTTTGACAAAAAAGTTGTATTTTAAGTAATATTCCCAAGATCAACAAACAATAAATGTATACAAACTTACATGTTTAAAAATAAAATCTATACCTACCTATTTTGATCTACATAAATCAATTAGATACCTATTTAATAAAAATAATACCTATTCCTAAAATTATGTAACAGTTATTAACAAAATAATAAGTTTATTAAAGATATAGGTATACGAAACATTTTTATTAATTAACAAAAATTAATTTTAATTATAAAAATATAAATTTAGGTAGGTACCAAACTAGTCAAGTATAGATGAAGTACCGTGGAATAAAAAAGCATGTATTAATTATAGTTAAATATATCACAAAAGAGTTATTTCGTACAAAATGCGTATAAGTAATCCCATAAGACGACCTAGGCCTAACACTAACAAACTAATACTGACTTGTTTTGCATGTCAAATAAATAAATACCACTCAACCCAAGTTGATTACAGATTTTCGAGACTCTCGACTCCATGTCGAGATTAGTCGAGAAATTTCGAGACGAGACGAGAGTGACTTTTATTAGTTTTGGAAATTCCGAGTCGAGACGAGAGTCGGGTGCACTCTCGACAACTCTCGACAAACGGCATCACTACTACCCGATTTTTTCCATGATTCCAATACCTTCCTTATTTTCAGGTAAGCGGAAGGTAAAAACGGTAAAATGTATTAATATAAACATAAGTAATGAAAAGTACAGTAATTTAATCAATCAATCAAATTAAACACATAGTAATTTTTTTTCATAAAAAATGAAATTATTCTAAAAGTCCGTAAAGAAAAAAATTCACAAATAAATTGAACACGAACTACTCACAGGATAAGCAAGAACTGTACTGTGAGCTCGGTGCTCGGATATAAGAAACCGGGTAGTGTGACGTGAAAGAGGGGGTGAAGATCTATGAGAGGGTTGGAAGAGGGGTACCTACCTACAATTTATTCAATTTACATACCTCCTATATAATAATACGTTTTGCATGTTTAAATCTCACTTCATGCAACAAATAAGTGGTTAGCTACAATGGGGGTCGTTTACCAATTTTTTAAAAATTTTAAAATTAATTTTCAGGTATTCATATTTCCAAAAATATATATTTCACCTTTTAAAAGTGCTAAATATAAGTGAAAACATATTTTTTATGTCGCTCAGTTTAAAACACCTCAAACTCGTGACGCGAACATTTCGGCCAAGTCTCCGTTTAACGCCGAACAAAACGGCATGGCCTTGCGAAATGTTTGACGTCACACCTGCAGCCGCTATGTTAATGCGTTCGAAAAAACGGCTATTTCAAAGCTTAAATACTTGCGTATCATTGAATTTTCAAGAACTTTAATTTTACTAATAGTAAAATTATGTTCTTATTTTAAATATTTGGTAAAAATTTAAAAATAAACGACCCCATTCTGGGAAAATGCGATTTTACCATATATGGGTTTTTTTAGATTTTGAGAGAACTACGAGGCTTACAGACCCCGCTCTGCGCATAATTTAAAGCTAATTAAATTGTCTACAAACTATATTTACAAGTTCTACTCGTAGGATCAATGGTTTCGACTAAATTTCTGTCCAAAGTAGGTCTAAAACTAAAATTAGCAATATTTGGAAATTGGCCTATTTTCAAAGTGCCGTAATTCGGTAACCAATTGACCTACAGAGCTTTGGTTGGGCTTAATTTAACAAATTTAATTCTCTTAAAAAATGTATAGAATATCTTTCGACGAAAAATGCATGGATTAGGAGATATGAAGCAGAATATGAAGAAAGTCCGAAAATTTCGCGGTTTTTCGTGTATAAAAATTTGTATAAAACTTTTTGAGAGTTGCAAACTTGATTTTTTGTGTCGATTTTGACTGGGCTAATATATCAAAGTCTTAAGTTATATCCTTAGCTATTACTGTACCAAATTTGAATGCAATCGGTGCAGTACATTAGGAGATAGCTAGCCGCCATTTTGTTTCAAGATGGCGGACTGGAATCACCACCCTCGGATGTTCAAAAGTTTTCACGCAAAATTTGTGAGCAATCGCTTCAGTGATTCTAAAGTTTTTGAGGCACATACATATATGTATAGTTAGTTACATACTTTTCTTCTTTATACATTTTAGGTTTATTATTTTATTAATTTTTAAAATACCTATATTTTTTTTAGGAATAAACTGTTTGCTTAATTACGAATATCTTCGATACTTTGTAATGAAAATCACTTGTTCCCGTAATATTTATGTTTACTTAGTAAATAAATTGTAGAAATATTTTGTTAGACTTTTGAAAATTGGAAAGTACTAAAGGTATTATTATTTATATTTATGTTAAGTAAAACATATTTCATAAGAAACTTATACAGTTATAATGACTTGACCCATTTCAAGTGAAATACAAATTTGAAACACTAAAGATCGCAACTCCTATACAGATTTTAACGCTATTCAACTGCTATGCAACTGCCTCAGCGTTACGCCGTCACCCGAACGCTGGGCCAGGCCTGTAGTATTTAGGAGGCAATGCCTGATTCCATGCATCACTACGTTGAGCTGGCCATGCGTGACACTCTTAAACAGTTGAACATCGATATTGGATCCAGGTACAAATCGTTTGTACTTTGTTCCGATATCATTAATCAATTAATTGATGAAAAAGATCCTAAGCTCGCCACAATAAAAAAACATTCGCCATTGTGTGTTGCTGTTTCCTTTGAACTGTTATCAGGTTTCGGGACGTGTGAATATGATAGCACAGCGGAGCATACTCAACGAGATAGTCTGCAAGAGGGTTAAGTTACACACGGAGATCAAACGAGGACCCGTGTGCTAGGGTTAGATTAGAAATTTGTATAAAAATATTAGAAAATATTAGTGTAAAGGTATGCTCACAAAATTTAAGAATAAGAATAGTAGTAAAGTTGAAACAGTTATAACGAATGAATCGGTTTATGCTGCAGAAGTAAGAATAAGGATTAAGCATTATTTCTCCACCATAAACCGACTCATATAAGATAACTGTTTTAACTTTAAAACTATTATTATTATTTCTTATTCTTAAATTTTTGAGCATATAAACCCGCCTTTAGTTTCATATCTTTGTACACCGCAAGGTTGGCACATGGGTGTTTCTCGCCCACATGAGAAAACTTTTATAAAGAACACCTTCTCGTTTAAGGAGGTTGGTGACCATAATTAAAATGATGACGAGAGGGATGAGAAGCTGAAATTTATACAGTGTCTTTATTACACTAAAAAAAATTAAATTTTCGTCAATCCGATTTTTGAAAAATTGAAAGTTGAAATTAAGCTCGTATTACTTGTATTCTTATCGTAATTTACTAAATCTTTTTTTGCATGCTTATTTACTATAAACCTTTAAAAATAAGTTAGTGTACTTTTTCTAAACCATTTTTTTGCAAGTTATTTAAAAAATGTAAGCATGACAAACATTTTTTGATTAGTGAATTAATAGGTAGGTACCTAATTATTATAAAGAAATATATCAACGCAATTGATCGAATTGCAATGATATCAGCCAACGCGCGTTGAGCGAATTTTGTTTTTATTATCAAAAATATTTTTATAGCTTGGCAAAAAACATGTTTTTTATTTTAAACAAAAAAAACGGTTTTTTTGTTTAAAACTGTTTTATTTGTATAAAACGTGTTTGTTATTGATTTAAAATAGATATTTATACACCAAGTGAGATACATGAATATTTATTCATGAGAAGAAAGTTTAGCCCCCGAGCCCGAAGGGCGAGTGGGATAATTTCTTCGACTGAATAAACATTCGTATCTCACGTGGTTTATACAATATTTTATTCAATTTTGACGAAATTATTTCAAATATATGAATTATAAATGTATTTTGACATAACAAAAAAACTAATCAAAGTAGTCGTTAGTGGCAAGTTGTCATTGTTTTTATGCAATTTTGACGTAATAATAACAGTTTAAAACGTCAGAGTGATTTAAAAATTTGTTGAGTGATTTAAAAAAAATGTAATTCGCTTGTGAATAAACTTTTATTTAAAGTTGTTGCAATGGAGTTAATACTAGCAGTTTAAAACGTCAAAATTGAATAAAAAGTTTTAAACAACAACAAAACAGTGTTTTAATCAGCAAGGAGTTCTGAAATTATGACACTCGGCAAGCCTCGCGCGTTAAACTCTGCACTTTCACGTAACGAGTGTTTTTCGGTACTTGATATAAAAATAACTATAACCACCATGTATTTGGTGCAAAATACGTTGACAGCTTTCAATTTACATGGTGTAAAGTACGTTGGTAGCTCTGAATTGCCAAAAGCAACTAGAAGTGAATGCGTTTACAGAAGTTGAATGGCAGTGCTGCAAACGTATTTTTCCAGCCACATAGCGGTACATACTTCGCTATACAAATACCTATATTACATCTATTTACCATTGCACATCCAGGGTCAAATATATCATCGAACAAATATGTTTTTGAAATAGTTTTTTACTTCCTTGTTCGGAGTAATAAGGAAGTATTGTAATCGCGAAAAATTTCGGTTCTCAGATTTTTACGGAAATATCCGTTTTGACCTTTTCTGAATCCATTATGACTAGTTTCATCGTGACGTCTGTACGTACGTATGTACGGACGGACGGACGTACGTATGTGTGTCGCATAACTCAAATACGGTTAGATGTAGAAAGTTGAAATTTTGTATTTAGAATTGTTATAGCATCTAGTTGTGCACCTCCTATTTTTGGTTTCAATCTACATACCGGAAGTAGTACTTTTTTCAAATATTTCGATAAATATTTAATTTAAGACAAATTTTTTTATTTTAAATGAAAGATTATGTGATTATTACCTACAATCGGTATTTTATAAATATTTTTGTATCTGCTATCATTTAAGAATAATTAAAGTATATATTTATAATTTAGTATTTCGGTATCTTGTAGTCCATGATCGATTGGGAACGCTTAGTTTGACCGAACCGTAGTTCTGCCGACCCGTAGTTTTATCGAAAAATATTATGCCAGCTCGTAGTTTCACCTACCCGTAGTATCACCGACCCGTAGTTTCGCCGACCTGTAGTTTCACCAACCCGTAGTTTCACCGAATTAAAGTAAGTCCGAACGATATTTAGCCAAACCGTAGTTTCACCGACCTGTAGCTTCACCGATCTTTAGTTTCACCGAATTGAAGTAATCCTGAACGAGATTTAGGCAAACCGTAGTTTTACCGACCCGTAGTTTTGCCGAATGAAAGTAAGTCCGACCGAGATTTAGCCAAACCGTAGTTTCACCGATCCGTAGTTTCACCGACCCGTAGTTTCGCCGAATCGAATTTAGCCGAAGCGCTGAATGCTGGCGACATAATATGTTAAATATAATTGGGACTTTGTTCTCAATATAGATTTTATATTAATATAGATTTTATATTTTATATTTTCTTAAAAATAGCTCAAAAAATAGAACAATTTTAATAGCAGATTTTTGAAAACGGGTTTAGCAAACAACGTATTATATGACAAAAATATCAATTAATATTAATATTAGATCGTGAACATAATATCAAGTCGCACAACGTTTAATATTAATATTAAGAATATAAATATTTTGTAATGAAATGTTTGACATTTCTTGAGTTATCGTGGACGAAAAAATCATAACACGCACACAAACACACCCCTATGCACACAGAGACGTGCATACAGAGGCGCGCGCGCACACAGACAAATTGCACCGTTATTCTACTAAAATCGGGTTCTATGGACTACGCACGGGAATCTATATTGAGAACAAAATCCCAATTATATTTAACAGATGTCGCCAACATTCAGCGCTTCGGCTAAATTCGATTTGGCGAAACTACGGGTCGGTGAAACTACGGTTTGGCTAAATCTCGGTCGGACTTACTTTCATTCGGCAAAACTACGGGTCGCTGAAACTACGGTTTGCCTAAATCTCGTTCGGGATTACTTCAATTCGGTGAAACTAAAGGTCGGTGAAGCTACAGGTCGGTGAAACTACGGTTTGGCTAAATATCGTTCGGACTTACTTTAATTTGGTGAAACTACGGGTTGGTGAAACTACAGGTCGGCGAAACTACGGGTCGGTGATACTACGGGTAGGTGAAACTACGAGCTGGCATAATATTTTTCGGTGAAACTACGGGTCGGCAGAACTACGTTTCGGTCAAATTGGCGGATCCCCATTAAAAATGTATCTCTGTTCAAACTGATTTAACTTCCTTAAATGTCGTGTCTATCAAAAATTCTACGCGTACTTATTCCTCTTCTCTCTTCGGGATTTTCCGCATTCCCTTCGACTATCTGCAACTTCCTTGAATTCTTGCAGTCGTCTAGGGAGACATCTACACTAACTGCTTGTTTTACAAGTACAATTCGCTGGTTAGTGGCTGCAGAGTGAGACGAAGAGCGGGTAGAAATCTACTGTTTCCACTTCCGCAAGACGATTATCATTTGACTGACCTCACCATCACCAAGTTGTGTTTAAATGTTCACAAGTTTCCAAATATCCGGTTGAAATCCCACTGATGATTTAGATGGGGAGTTGTAGAAGTGATTTAATGATGTCGGCCTGAACAGTAACATAGAGGGATCTTTTGAATTTTAATGTTTGATTATTTTAGAAGCAGTCACGGCAATTTTCTATATCTTAGGTATGGTAGCCTTATACTTACTGTAAGTCCGGGGGTATAGTTATGCATATATTTTACCTTGTGTGGGACTCCCAACCATCAACTAACTGGTACTCATGGTAATGAATAAAGAGTACCTACACATCAGAATAAATTTTTGTGAAGTTAAACTGAAATGTCCTGACTACCTACTTAGTTACAAAAATAAATAAAATAATAATAATAATAATAAAATCCTGGATTTCTAAAAAAGCCGGTTCGGCAGCTGTTTTTCAAAATTGCGGTCAAACCTGTCATCAAAAAGTGGCAGGCTTTATTTCAGGGTTGGCCTGATTTAAATCAAGTGATTTTTTTAAATAAAAATCATTGATTTAAATAAAAAACACTAACCTCTAAAGAATAGGCACTGGCCGAGGAAAATAACTACGCGAATAATAAAAAAAATTTATTTAAATTAAAACACATACCTACCTAACAAAAATGTTTTATTATTGTCAATACAAGTTTTATCAGCCATTTTTATGTTTATATGACTGTTTTCCACATGAAAAATACACCTACAAATAAAATTAATACCTATTTAAAATAATAATATTGTAATATTGTATCAATTTTAACCAATTTTCCAAAGGAATTTAAAAAAATAATGCTTTCTTGTACGCCTATTAAACTGTTCATACTTTTCTTAATAACTAAAATGTAGAATATTATAAAAATATAATAACCGTATTTATAACCGTATGCGGAAAATATCAAAAAATACCTAGAGTAAAGTGCCCTTTTGGTACGGACGATCGCAACCAAAAATATTAGGTGATCAACTAGATGCAACATGAGTCTCAAATACAAAATTTCAACTTTCTACGACATACCGTTTTTGAATAATGCGAAAAATACCTTTGGCACGGCCGATCGCAACCAAAAATAAAAGGTGCACAACTAGATGTTGCAACAGTCCTAAATACAAAATTTCAACTTTCTACGTCTCACCGTATTTGAGTTATGCGACATACATACGTCCGGACGTCCGTCCGTACAGACGTCACGACGAAACTAGTCATAATGGAAATGGATTCAGAAAAGGTCAAAACGGATATTTCCGTAAAAAACTGAGAACCGAAATTTTTCGCGATTACAATACCTACTTACTACAATTATGTGTGTATGCGCGCGCGCGTGCGTGCGTGCGTGCGTGTGTGTGTGTGTGTGTGTGTGTGTGTGTGTGTGTGTGGGTGTGTGTGTGGGTGTGTGGGTGTGTGGGTGTGTGGGTGTATGTGTATGTGTATGTGTATGTGTATGTGTATGTGTATGTGTATGTGTATGTGTATGTGTATGTGTATGTGTATGTGTATGTGTACGTGTACGTGTACGTGTACGTGTGTATGTATGTGTGTGTGTGTGTGTGTGTGTGTGTGTGTGTGTGTGTGTGTGTGTGTGTGTGTGTGTGTGTGTGTGTGTGTGTGTGTGTGTGTGTGTGTGTGTGTGTGTGTGTGTGTGTGTGTGTGTGTGTATGTATGTGTGTGTGTGTGTGTGTGTGTGTGTGTGTGTATATGTATGTGTGTGTGTGTGTGTGTGTGTGTGTGTATGTGTGTGTGTGTGTATGTGTGTGTGTGTGTGTGTGTGTGTGTGTGTGTGTGTGTGTGTGTGTGTGTGTGTGTGTGTGTGTGTGTGTGTGTGTGTGTGTGTGTGTGTGTGTGTGTGTGTGTGTGTGTGTGTGTGTGTGTGTGTGTGTGTGTGTGTGTGTGTGTGTGTGTGTGTGTGTGTGTGTGTGTGTGTGTGTGTGTGTGTGTGTTAAACCAGTTGTTTTCTTAGAACGTACAAAAGTCACGTGGATGTGAAGAAAATTTGAAAAGACCATACAGGGTGTAACAGCGAAGCCAACCAACGCCTATATTTTCTTTATTATTATAGTTATAAAAAAATGTTAAATAGCAAAGTTGTAGCTGACCAAGGGGGACATCTGATTAAAGAATAAAATAATTTTTTAAACCAGTGGTTCTCAAATTACAACACAAAGTTATATTTTTTCAAATGGGAATATACATATTTTTAGGCCTATTCGGTAGAGTATTTTTTCTGAATTCAATTCGTTTTATATCCTTACATAATAAAAATATTGAGAAAAATTCAATTGAAATTTAAATAATTTTTATCTTTTAATATTAATGTGCAGTAATCTATGGTTGAAAAACAAGTGATAAATTTAAAAAAAAAAAATACCATACAAGCTTGCGATATTTATGCCACGAGATATCCAAAGAAACCACGGCCATATTTAATTTGTCACTTGATTACTGCACATTAATATTACAAATTAGAAATTATTTAAATTTCCACTGAATTTTACTCAATATGTTTATTATGTAAGGATATAAAACGAATACATGGTTGAATTCAGAAAAAAATACTCTTTTTGGATAGGCCTAAAAAATATGTATATTCCCATTTGAAAAAATATAACTTTGTGTTTTAACTTGAGAACCACTGGTTTAAAAACTTATTTTATTCTTTAATCAGATGTCCCCCTTGGTCTCCTACATCTTTGCTGTTTAACATTTTTTTGTAACTATAATAATAAAGAAAATATAGGCGTTGGTTGGTTTCGCTGTTACACCCTGTATACAAGGATATTTTTTATGCTTATTTGTTTAATTCCTTTTTGATAAACATGAAGCAATTGAAAAATTGCAATGTATCTCATTAAATCAACTAAATAATAGACATTTGAAATATAGAATTAAACTATCTGTACATTCTAGAATTTGGACAAGTTATATGTGTTGTATAATTGAAGAAACAAAGAGCATTGTCATTGTATCTAGTAATTTGTCGAACAAATATTTACGATAGCATTGAAATTAAACTCCCTTCTATCTTATCACACACGAATCTCCAATTCTGTTCTTCATTCATCCTTTCGTTCGTGTCTCTTTGAACCTTCGCGTTCTACGTTTCTACGTTCTGTGTTCTCAGCTCCACGGCTTCAGTGTTCTGAAGTTTCGTGCTGTCAGTGTTTTGTCTGTCCCGTGACCGCTCGTGCGTCACATGTAAATTGCTTTTCGCTTTTCAGCATATCATGGCCCCCCTGCCGTCCCCATCGTAACCGGCGCCTCTGAATGTGACCTTGCAAAACGAGAAAACGGAAAAAGTGTGAAAACGAATAATGGAACTGATAGAAATTTGGGAGAGATGTTTTGTGCAGGACTTTGACCTAAAAAGAATCAAAATCATTGTGTGGTTTTCAGGTACCTACCTAGTTCAATTATTTATGAGAAAAATCGAGTAAATAGTTTTCTTACCTTGCCCAAACAGAAAATACGATTTTACTGCGTCTAATGATGCAAGAAAATAAATATTTGTCGGTCAGACCTACAAAAAACAAGAAAATGCCTAGGCTGGAAAATAATTTCGTGCGCGAACCAACAGATGGCGCCAAGTGTATTATAAATACACGTTCTGCTGTCAAAATAAATATTTGAAAGGTGTGAATTAAATATTATAAGCAGTTTTCAAGTTTATTCAGTGTATTTATCATTACTGCGAATTAAAATGAACAATACTGTTGGTAATTAAATTAAAAATGCCACCTGGAAAATAATTTCGTTTAAAACCAACAGATGGCACCAAGTGTATTATAAATACACGATCTGCTCTGCTGTGAAAATAAGTATTTGAAAGGTGTGAATTATAAGCAGTTTTCAAGTTTATAAAAAGTGTATTTATTATTACTAAATTATTAAATGAACAATATTGTTGGTATGGGTAATGATGATGACTCTTCTAATTCTAATGAAGTTTTACTTTGCACACCAGAAGAAATTAAAAATGGCGCCAAGGAAATAACCTTTGGTTTTATTGTGTTGGTTCTTTGTGTAAGATAAAAAATATTATGTGCTACATGCCAGTAAAGTACTTTTCTGGTCCTCAAGAAAAATCTAACCTCGGCTGTCTATTTCATCTTTCGGACCAGAAATAAGCTACTTTACTGCCTAGCAGCACAAATAACTATTTCTTACACGTATGGTAGAAGTGCCTACTTCTCCCACTCTTTTCAGTTGGAGAACTGCGTGTTTCTCCAACTGTGGGAGAAGTAAAATGAGTGAGAGAAGTCCCTGTTTCTCCCACTATTTTTTCGCCGCAAGCGAAGTGAAGTTAACGCCGTATCGCGCGTACTTTATTCGAAAATGCCCCTGCTCGGACTCGCCTGCGGCTCGCCTTCGGCTCGGGTCGCCGCTTCGCCCGCGGGAGTAATAGCTATTACACCCTTGAGCGAAGCCGGCGCCCTCGCTCGGACCGCCGCTTCGCCCGCGGGATTAATAGCACGCTTCCCTCCCTAGGTGCACAAAATACTAATACTTTACTGGAGGGAGAAGTAGGGGCTCCCACTCCTGTGAATTGGCAGCACTCATGGGAGAAGCCCCTACTTCTCGCTCTAGTAAAGTAATATAGGTACTATACTTTGTTTGTTACGCCGTGTGTTACAATTTTTTCGGACACTATAACTCAAAAATATCAGGCATTAAAATTCCAAATTTTATGTTTCAGGTTTTAATACGAATCTCCATAACCCAATATAATTTTTGTTTCAATCTATAAACCGGAAGTAGTATGTAGGTACCTATTTCTTTTAATATTTCGATAAATAATTAATTTAAGACAATTTTTTGTTTTAAATAAAAGATTATGTGATAATTATAAATTTTTCTGCATCTTGTCTCATTTTAGAATAATTAAAGTAAATAGGGTGTCTCTGTACTTCGGGAGTAATGTTTATGGATATATATAATTTGATGTAGGTACTAATTACTATGCAGAAAGAATTTTTCTCAATTTCGTAAAAATTAAAAATAAATGCGAATTACTTGGAACAAATAATTTTCGTACCACTGGTCTTGTAAGTTACAGTAATGAATAAAAATTAGTAAACATTGAAATTTATTTAATTTAATTAAAGTTGTGCAACACTTATTAATTACTAATTTGTTTTAATTACTGTAAATTGCAGACCAGTAGCAAGAAAAATTTTTGCTCCAAGTATAATGTGCAATTATTTGTATCAGTACAAATTATATGTAGGGGAGACCGGGGCTGGTTTGGTCGCTTTTTTATTTAATTATTTCTATTTTTTTCTAAATATCCCACCTATTTGGTTTTTACGCCGATGTTTAGACAGGTCCTTTGAGAAGCTTTCCCGTTCATATGAACTTTCTAAGAGCAATCATTTATCAGAAAAGTGTAATTTTTGACAGCGCTGCATTTGTCCAAACTATCCCCTGGCGTGGGGATACTTTGGACAGCAACTGGGGACGGTATGGACATACAGTTCGTTTCTTATTACCCAAACATTGGAAACCAAAACAGAACAAAACATCAAAAAGATAATAATGAAAAATTATTGCAAAAAAAACTCTGAAAAGTTTGTGTTGAAGTGAAACGTATCTTTAAACTTAGGACGCTTGACCACTATGGCTTTCGGCAGGACCAAAATCACCTGCGAAAGTGTCACGAAGAATACATTTTTAGTTGTTGGTTGAAAACGATTTTAAGGTAGCAATCGCTTATAAAAAGCTACATATCCGGGATAGATTGGACAGATGTCCATTGTATCCCCAAGGTACACGATGAACAATTTCTGGCTATAAAATATAATCAGTATATTGGATCTTTTTGAAACATACGTGCATATATTTCCATTAGTCACTATAACATTTAAAAGTAAACCGTATAGCCAACGAATTGATCGTATTGTAAAAAAACCTTACAATCTTACCGTGAAAAGTTACATTCGAGGTGTTAAAAAGTATTAATTTTGTCTTGATGTCGCAGTTGTCGAGCAGTGGCCAAATGTTTTTGTGAGCTACTTCTTCACATAAATACCAACATTAAAACACATTCGCGGCAACAAAATCTACATTAGGGCAGGAAATTTAAGCATGTCCATTGTATCCCTGTGTCCAAACCAGCCCCGGTCTCCCCTACCCTAAACTCTTTTCCTCAAATTAGAAAGACACCTGTACACATATAATTTAGTATTTCGGTATCTATTAGGTACGTAAAATTTAAATGATTATGACATAATAGCGACAGTGAGAAAAGTAAAATATCGTTTATATCTTCTTCTGCAGTATAAATAAAATGACTAAAATATATTTGTGACTAGTACTAGTGATGCCGCGAGACGAGACGAGACGAGAATTGATGTACTCTCGTCTCGTATAGAATTTTCGACACGAGATTAAAACAACTCTCGTCTCGTTACTGTCGGTCTCGTCTCCCTTCGCTCGTTCGCGTTCGACAAAACTATACTTTCAAAACTTGTTATACAAATAACTATTTTAATTCTACAAATAACTTTGTAAATAATGGAAATAACGGTCAAAACCAAACAAACCTACTATAAACTGTAGTTTATTTATCGAGATCTCGAATTATATTTTCGTCTCGTCTATAGTCCGAGAGCCGGTGATAAAAATTGCCGAGCATCTGATCCCTCACGAATTTACATTTAAATAATAGTTTAGACATCTATGAACATGGAATCGACCGTCAGCAGCGACAGATCGAGGGCGTTTGGTCAGACGAGGAGCATGGACATGCCTTAAAAAAACTCGAAAAAGTCATGCGACTGAAATTTATATAATATAATAGTAAACGTCTAATAGTATCTAGATCAACTAATCAGCTGCGTGGAAAGTGGAATCGGAGGCGTTGTACGTCAGCTGATAATTTAAAGTAGTGGTAGGTATAGGTAGATTGTCAAAATGACAAACGTCACCGTTCACCGAGAACTGCTTCTATCCTTCGCAAGCTGTCTTTTTCTACAATCTAAGAAGGCCGTATTTCGAATATTTTGACGAATGGTGCTAAAATTATTGCGGTTTACTGGGGGATTTTCTTAGCTTGGGGCAGGACATTTGGAACATAGTGTACCATGCTATTTCTTCTATAGTCTTTTATTAATTTTAATTGCTAAATGTTATTTCTACAGAAGCAACTGTTACAGGAAGTGTGAAGAACTGTTCATACTTTTCTTAATAACTAAAATGTAGAATAATATAAAAAATCTGATGTGGCCACCACAAGACCTCGCGCCATACCTACCTACTTTATTCTTTTAACTTATTATACAAATATATTAATATTAATATAAGTACTACTACTACTGCTACTATACTCACAAATATATTTTAGTCATTTTATTTAAACTGCAGAAGAAGATATAAAGCATATTTTACTATTGTCACTGTCGGTAGTAACAAATGTTAATCGATCATAGACTACAAGATACCGAAATACTAAATTATAAATATACTTTAATAATTATTCTTAAATGATACCAGATACAAAAATATATATAAAATACCGATTGTAGGTAATAATCACATAATCTTTCATTTAAAATAAAAAAATTTGTCTTAAATTAAATATTTATCGAAATATTTGAAAAAATATTTCGGCAGGACCAAAACCGGTTTATATATTGAAACCAAAAATAGGAGGTGCACAACTAGATGCTATAACAGTTCTAAATACAAAATTTCAACTTTCTACGTCTAACCGTATTTGAGTTATGCGACATACATACGTACGTACGTACGTACAGACGTCACGACGAAACTAGTCATAATGGATTCAGAAAAGGTCAAAACGGATATTTCCGTCAAAATCTGAGAACCAAAATTTTTCGCGATTATGTAATAATGAAATGAAAGGATGGGTAACGGGACTTGCAGGACTGCGCCAGTTAGTTTTATACAAAACTAACAAAACATATATGAAAATATGACACAAACAATATGACACACACTTCACGATAACTTGACTATTTATTTAATAATATATAAACATTGAACTAAAACTAACTATAATGCGATACATAACGATAACACTCTATAACTACTATATAAACGAAAAACACAAAACTACAATCTGTTCGACATATAGAGTCGTGTGACTCAACAGATTACTACTAATTACGTAATTGTACCAAACTCATGAGAACGGCGCTCTCTCAGCAAAACTCGTCTCTATACCGATCTGAGTCAAACGATCACTGACTCTACGTAATTAGTCGAAACTTATAGTGAGAACTCATTTTCTCAGACTTGCGAGCCAGACCACGATCACCCACTGACTCTGTTACTTAAATTTTTCTCATGCTTCTTAATACAGCTGTGTATATGGATCACCAATTGTAATAACACATTTATCTTCAAGCATAAACAATAATATCCGAAACAGTATAATGCACTTATGCCTGAAGACAAAGGATCCATATACAAAACTAACTTAAGTCATCTACACGTGGGAGAAGTAAATATATAATAAATTTCGAAGATGTTGATTACTCATCAAAATTAGATCTAAATCATATTGCGCATTGTTACATTCCTCCCTCATGTAGATATAATTTTATCTTAAATAGATAAAATTATTTCCAACAAAAATTCCAAAATTTTACTGAATACAGGTTTCTGAATACGGGTCTGGTAAGCAAGGGCTACCTCTTGAACTACAAAACATCTAAATCTAAACATATAGATAAACATAACAAACCTTAATCTAAACAAAACAATAAGCAATATGGTTTTGATAAACACAACAGTGAAAAACTCAAACTTATATATTACGAAGAATAGACAGATCTTAAACTAAACAAAATAATAAACGATATGATTAGAAATGTGCGTTGAAATTAAAATGAATTTTAATCTCAAAAATTACATTACCAAATTATTTCAAAACATACTAAACGAAATTTCAATGAAATAATGAAACAATTTCAATCAAATACTAAATTTCGAATTACAATAAATGAATTATTGAGCAGATGCTATTTCTAGCAAAACTACTAAAACGATCGAATGAAAATTAACATGATATCTTGAAATCATAGCAAATGTTAATTTTAACACAATAATTACCAATTAGAGATACAAACTTATATTTAAAGAACATAAACAAAATTGAAGTAACGAACATAAACACTGATATTTGCACTAACACGACATTAACAATTTCGTAGCACAAATCACAGAACACACCACAGTGCATGTCACTACAGGGGCAAGGGGGTGGTTCTTCGTTACGATGGGGACGTAGACAACGAACGTACGGTGACGGCTGCTGGACTCGAAACGGAAACGGTGTTATTTGATGCGATTTTACCTGCTGACGATGATACAACCAAGAAGAACGGTAGCGGCGATCAAAGTAGTAACGTGGTGCAGAATGAAGTTTAAACGATAATTCCTCACTTCGGATATAACGATCATTACATCTCTCTGGTTCACTACATGTTGAGGATTTCGGCCTCTTGTGAATTGCCTTAACGTAGCACAATTCGCTGCGTTGAACAAGTACTGTACTTTGTTCTTGTTCCGAACATGACTTACTTAAGTCATCATTTTGAACCAGAAGCGGTTTACGTTTCTTTTTACTACTTTTTGTCTTCTTGACTTGCGGTTGTTCGAATTTTGCGTCATTTTCTTTCTTTGCGGATCTCACTTCTGTAGGACGCGGAATGTCTACCAAAATACGATTTTCGGCTGCTAATAAAGCTTCGATTTCAGCCAAGGAAATTTTTCCTACTGGTAATTGCGGTGGCTCAGGCGTCGTTGGCATCGGTTGCGCTGGTATCAGATATGAGTATCCGAGATTTGGATACGGCGATGATAACTGATACGACGGCGACACTGGAACTGGAACTTGCCACGGTGATGGTGACAGATGAAACTGTGTAGGAATCGGTTGCGGCGGCGTCGGTGCCGAATAAAAATGTTGCAAATACAATAGATCCATTTTAAACATTTGCACTAATTTTTAAAACCGATTTTAGTTTAATTATCTTTACGCGTGTGTGTCATTTCTTAACGATGGAATAACGATACAGGAACGGATAGGAGCGAAACTAATTATGGGATGCGTAGATTCTTTTATGGTGCAGGATATTAAGTAAATATCTTATTTAAAACTCCATCCTACCGACTGCGCCAATGTAATAATGAAATGAAAGGATGGGTAACGGGACTTGCAGGACTGCGCCAGTTAGTTTTATACAAAACTAACAAAACATATATGAAAATATGACACAAACAATATGACACACACTTCACGATAACTTGACTATTTATTTAATAATATATAAACATTGAACTAAAACTAACTATAATGCGATACATAACGATAACACTCTATAACTACTATATAAACGAAAAACACAAAACTACAATCTGTTCGACATATAGAGTCGTGTGACTCAACAGATTACTACTAATTACGTAATTGTACCAAACTCATGAGAACGGCGCTCTCTCAGCAAAACCCGTCTCTATACCGATCTGAGTCAAACGATCACTGACTCTACGTAATTAGTCGAAACTTATAGTGAGAACTCATTTTCTCAGACTTGCGAGCCAGACCACGATCACCCACTGACTCTGTTACTTAAATTTTTCTCATGCTTCTTAATACAGCTGCGTATATGGATCACCAATTGTAATAACACATTTATCTTCAAGCATAAACAATAATATCCGAAACAGTATAATGCACTTATGCCTGAAGACAAAGGATCCATATACAAAACTAACTTAAGTCATCTACACGTGGGAGAAGTAAATATATAATAAATTTCGAAGATGTTGATTACTCATCAAAATTAGATCTAAATCATATTGCGCATTGTTACAATTACAATACTTCCTTTACTCCGTACAAGGAAGTAAAAATATATCCGATATATCAGTTTCTAAGCAATTATATTTGGTAGTAAAGTAGAATATATTTTTGTAATTTTTCACATTGTTTTAAAATACCTTCGTCTTTGAAAATTGATAACCTTTGTGGATCCAGAAAGCCAAAATAATTTCTTAATTTATCCATATTTTTACATCTTTCATGTAATTGATATGAAATAGTATCTATGACAACATTAAATATTTTAATTCTTGTCATCTATTCGACAAAACAATTACATAAGGCATAAGTTGCTTTATTTATATTTTTATAATACTGCCTAACATTAATTCCTTAAAAATATAAAATAAGGGACCCTGTAAGAAAACAATTCCTTAAAATTCAATGCGACTAAAATAATTAACATTGAATTTTTTCAAAATTCGTTCAAGGGCCCAAGGGCTCTCAGGATCGACGAATCCCGACGCAATGCGTCCTTCGCGACCCCATAGTTACGCCACTGGAATCTTTTGATTCGGTGATACTAATTGCTGTGTTTCAATATTTTAGATTTTTATTTGTATATTTTAAATGGACACCGAATTGTACGTATACGCATTTATGTTTATAAGTATAGATATGGCGAGAGATTTTTTAAATTAAAATTTATAGAAGCAAAATTAAGCTATCAATTAAAACTTTGGTTTTAATAGCCTCGGTCCTATATTTCACGTGTTAAAACGCTAGACTTTCGAGGAGAATATATCTCATTTTCCGTAGGTCAGAAGTTCATAAAAATTTAACTGCATATATTAGGTCATTCTTAACACGTAGTAAAAATTTGATGAACATCAATAGAAACTTGATTTACTAATGAACCTCCTTAAGCCAACTGGTGTGGCAGGATTAGGCTTAGCTCCGCTTTAAGTGCACAACAAGTATAACATCTGTTGTACTATAGCATTAATTTTAATATTTCAATAAATTGATAAATTTGATTCATTGTTATTATTGAAGACGTTTGAGTTTGACAATTTTGGTAACTTTAACAGCCTATATTCTTTTCTTTTGTGTCTTGAAAATAAAATAATCTGCTCTTTTTCAATTTGTCGGTGTGTTATATCAACAGCATAGGAAAGGAAATTAGAATAACCTCTCATATTGTGCTTCCTTTTATTTTCCTCACATAAACAAGTAGAATGAATCCAAACACAGTAGTTTACTTATTACAAAGTCCCGGCTTTTGATTTATGCAGGCGTCCATGTATGTGCATGTGCGTCTTATTTACTCCAAAGACAAAGTACACAAATTGCTCCGGGGAAAATAAAAAGCACGACATGTGCAGCGCATATTCATTTTTATGCATAGAGAATTTTACTCACTGGAGCAATAAGAGAGGGTATCTTTAAATATATAAATCTAGATATTACAGAGTACATCACTGCACAAATCTTTGTAAAACGAGGGTAAATATACCTATTTCCTTATACAAGAGTTTCTATGACATGGGGGTTAGTCTGTTTCAGTTTTGACAGTTTGGTAATATACATTTCAGAAAGAATTTATTTCTTGACTAGAGACAAGACTAATAATTAATTTTCTACAACATAAACAAACAAATGTATTCTAGCATAAAATAAAAGTTCAGTACAAATTTGTTTTTCATATTTAACATTATTACCACAAAGAGTGAATGATATATTAAAATTATTTTGTCGTAACAATACTACATAAAAATATTACAGACCACGTGCGCATTGTTATTTACTCCTATTATTTCATGCATTACCTAATCAAAATAACTTTCAGAGGGTGTAAAAAAACAAACAAATTTGCACTAATAATAGAAAAAAACTGATATGTTCAGCACACAACCTCCCGCTGTATCTAGAAAACTGACTTATAAACATTGATGCATACGTACAATCCGGTGCCCATTAACACATATAAATAAAAAATTTAAATATTCAAACACAGAAATTTGCATCACCTAAATCAAAAGATTAATTCACAGAAAAATTGAAATCAATAATTTTAAATTCAGTTTAAATGCAACATGCAAACTCAGGAAATAGCAAACGCAGGAAGATTTAAACATTTAGGAAAGTGCAAAAAAATAAGGTCGAATGAACTAAATGAACAACCCAGGAGGTTGATTCTATAGCTGAATTTATAACACGCACAGCGCATAGAAAATAATTTTTTAGCATATCATAGCACAGCACAACGCATAGCATTTTCGTTACGGGGGTTTTATAAGCCGCACACAAACACAGATTGCCATACAAAGTAAAAGAAGAAGTCCTTGTCTTGCAGTGTTGTCATGACGTTATGACAGCTGTTTTGTTGGTTATGCTAGATTTGGTTTGGCATTATTTGACTTTGTGATTTTGTTATTATGTTTTGACTATTTTACAAAAATTATAAGAAATAAACTAAAACGAACTATCACGATTGCAACGAATAAACCCGAAGCACAGAACTGCACAGCACAGCGCATAGGAAAATGAACATTGGTTAATTCGTGTGCTATGCTAAATTATCTTCTATGCGCTATGCATCTTACAAATGGATGTACTAATTTCCATATGACCAATTCATATGCTATGTTGTGCTAAATTATTTTCTATGCGCTGTGCTTGTTATAAATCCAGCTTATAACTTGCGTGAGTATTTGCGTGACTACATTTGCGTTATATTGGTGGTAACCGTGATTACTGTCTACTGTCATTGTCATTCAGAGATTTTAGATTCATTTGTGTATCGTTTGTTTTGTGCGTGTTTTCTTTTTGTTGTTTGTAGTTCATTTTATAATATTTTATAATTAAGGAAGATCGCGGCGATAGAAAACGCGGCGATAAAAAACGCGACATGAACGCTACGGAAGAACAAAAAAAATCAATTTCATGGAACATAATGTTGATTTTGGTAAAAGTAAATTTATAGACAAATTCCGAATTTTTAATTTCGAAGGGACTTTCAACGTCTCTTAGCTGCCTAAGTATAAGACGTGTGTTATATGGTCTTTCCTCCAATATTTCTTCATCAATTGCAATAAAAATGCCCGCTCAAGCCAATATTTATCCTTAAACAATTTTAATAATATAGGTAGATCCCGATAAGTTCATAAAATCTATTATAGGTCAATATTTACGGGTATAACGTGGTATAACCCTAATGAAACTAAACTATAGAGTGAAGATAAAAACATTTACACTAATTAAACAAAAATTACATTAGTTTCTGATACTTTTAGAATTGTAATACACATACTTTACTCAGCACAGCAATAAACTTAAACTTTTAAAACCGCAAAATGACAAAAATAAATACAAATTGTGTTATAAAGCGACAGATAGTAACGCAAGTAGAAACAGGACCTCCGTAGGTCACGCAAATATACACTACCGGAAAAAGAACCGCCCCCTCCCAGAAAAGTTGAAAAATAGGTGCATTTTCAAACCGTCATAACTCAGCTGTTTTTCAATTAAATTGGATGAAACTTTGAATCCGAAAAACTTTCAAGTGTCTACTATAAAGTCGTGCATGCGAACTTAAGCGCAATCCCTTCCGCCTCCTCTAGCATCCCTGTGAAAAAAAAAGTTTTTAATTTTAAAAATGTCCATGTTATTATAATACCATTATTAAATAAAATATAATATAAACCACGTAAATAAATACCTATGATTAGAGTGCGGATTATATGCAGGCATTGAAAGAATATGCAATATTTTACAAATACATGCAGATATTCAACTTGATTTTATTCATTTTAGCGAATACTTTATTTACCTAATATAAATCACCAAAATAAACCACATTTTGTCACCTTGCACCAGAATATAAAATGAACAAAACAACGTACAACTTCTGGAAAACGAGTTGTGTATTTATATAAATAATAATATAATTTCTCTCTTAATACTTAGGTACCTTTAAAATACACATCATTTTTCAACAAAGCATCGTGCATTTCTTGGGTCACTAATTACATATTTCTGCAACGTAACATAAAGTAGCGTGTCCAGACAATTCATCGCAGGAAAATTCATCGCGGAAAGTTCATCGCGGAAAGTTAATCGCAGGAAAATTCATCGCGGGGAAAATTCATCGCGAGGTAAATTAATCGCAGGAAAGTTCATCGCGGTAAAGTTCATCGCGGGGTAAATTCATCGCGAGGTAAATTCATCGCGGGCAAGTTAATCGCGGGAAAGTTCATCGCGGGGAAAATTCATCGCGAGGTAAATTAATCGCGAGAAAGTTCATCGCGGGAATGTTCATCGCGGGGAAAATTCATCGCGGGGAAAATTCATCGCAAGGTAAATTAATCGCGAGAAAGTTCATCGCGGAGAAAATTCATCGCGAATATATTTATTGTAGTAATGTGGAATGGTATGTTGTGTTATGTTAATCCTTATTGATCACGAATTATTTTATAATATGAAATTTAATATTTTCCCTTACAAACTGCACTTGAAGAAAGTTCATAAAATTCTAACGTTTGCAGGTGTTCTTTGTCTTACAATTTCTATAATAGGATTAAAAAGTCATTTACCATTCGTTCACAACATCAATAGCTAAGAAACAAAAGTGTAATACTGCAAATTTCGAAGAAAGATATAGAAACTCAATAACATTTGAATATATTTAATACCTCAGGCCTCAGGTATACCCAACTGGTGTAACAAAGTTCTGTTGGACTCAATTAGGGTTTTGTTAGTATTGATTAGTTTATGTCAAAAAAACGGAGTTCTGTTGGACTCAATTAGGGTTTTGTTAGTATTGATTAGTTTATGTCAAAAAACGGAGTTCTGTTGGACTCAATTAGGGTTTTGTTAGTATTGATTAGTTTATGTCAAAAAAACGGAGTTCTGTTGGACTCAATTAGGGTTTTGTTAGTATTGATTAGTTTATGTCAAAAAAACGGAGTTCTGTTGGACTCAATTAGGGTTTTGTTAGTATTGATTAGTTTATGTCAAAAAAACGGAGTTCTGTTGGACTCAATTAGGGTTTTGTTAGTATTGATTAGTTTATGTCAAAAAAACGGAGTTCTGTTGGACTCAATTAGGGTTTTGTTAGTATTGATTAGTTTATGTCAATAAAACGGAGTTCTGTTGGACTCAATTAGGGTTTTGTTAGAATTGATTAGTTTATGTCAAAAAAACGGAGTTCTGTTGGACTCAATTAGGGTTTTGTTAGTATTGATTAGTTTATTTTTTTTAAAACGGAGCTCTGTTGAACTCAATTAGGGTTTTGTTAGTATTGATTAGTTTATTTAAAAAAAACGGAGTTCTGTTGAACTCAATTAGGGTTTTGTTAGTATTGATTAGTTTATTTTTTAAAAACGGAGATCTGTTGGACTCAATTAGGGTTTTGTTAGTATTGATTAGTTTGGGTACAAATGTGCAAATCGAAGTGTGAAAATTGGTATATGGGTAGCTGGACATTGTGGTGCGGGAACTTTTATACGCTGTGGTTTTTCGGACGTGTGGTTATGGTTTTTATACGCTGTGGTTTTCGGTGGTGTGGCATTTACTCTTCGAGTAAGTTAAGTTCAGAAAAATGTTAGGCAAAAATATTTTCTAGTTTTAAAAAATTCAAAAAATATTGTTAAAAATACCTACTCTTCGAGTATGTTGGGGTTATGTTCAGAAAAATGTTAGGCACGAATATTTTCTAGTTTTGAACAATTCAAAAAACCTTGATAAAAATACTCCTCGAGTATGATGTTAGACAAGAATATTTTCTAGTTTTAAAAAATTCAAAAAATCTTGTTAAAAATACTCTTCGAGTATGATGGGGTTAAGTTCAGAAAAATGTTAGGCAAGAATATTTTCTAGTTTTAAAAAATGCAAAAAAATATTGTTAAAAATACTCTTAGAGTATGATGGGGTTAAGTTCAGAAAAATGTTAGGCAGAAATATTTTCTAGTTTTAAAAAATTCAAAAAATATTGTAGAAAAACTGTCGTACCTACAATCCCTAAAACCATCGTGCTTTTCAAATGTGCACTTCTGCGCTTATGCAACTGTTGTGTTAATATCACGCAACATTGTGATTTATTTGTCTGCAAAGAAGAATTTACAGATCATGAATATGTCTGAAATTAATTTTTTGGCGATTAATTATCATCGCGATGAACTTTTACGTAATTAAGTTACCTCGCGATGAATTTATTTCGCGATGATCTTTCCCGCGAT
The DNA here is from genome assembly GCA_947534325.1 of Agonum fuliginosum. Lineage (NCBI taxonomy): Eukaryota > Metazoa > Arthropoda > Insecta > Coleoptera > Carabidae > Agonum > Agonum fuliginosum. The sequence goes on along the minus strand of OX384031.1, from coordinate 20,032,106 downwards.
TAATTTACCTCGCGATGAATTTTCTCCGCGATGAACTTGTCCGCGATTAACTTTCCCGCGATTAATTTACCTCGCGATGAATTTTCCCCGCGATGAACTTTCCCGCGATGAACTTGCCCGCGATGAATTTACCTCGCGATGAATTTACCCCGCGATGAACTTTCCCGCGATGAACTTTCCTGCGATTAATTTACCTCGCGATGAATTTTCCCCGCGATGAATTTTCCTGCGATTAACTTTCCGCGATGAATTTTCCCGCGATGAAATTTCCGGGAATCATAAAGTAGGTACCTACTGAGTTAGATGGTATCAAATTTAAGCGAATATTAACGATATATCCCGAATATAATTTTTTTAACATATTTCAAATTTTAAAAAATGAAATTTTGGTTTAACAGGAATAAAATGTGCAGTTATATGCATTTATAATTAATATATGTAAAGAAAATTAAAATATGTAAAGAATATTCATATTATGCAAAATATGCTAAAAATTAAAACCATATTTTGATCTAATTTTGTATGAAATGCAAACATTTATAAAAAAAAAAATCTGACGTGGCCGCCACAAGACCTGCCGCCATACCTACTTTATTCTTTTTACTTATTACCTGTACAAATATATTATATATTAATATATAAGTACCTACTATTATTACTGTTACTGCTCACAAATATACTTTATTCATTTTGTTTACACTGCAGAAGAAGATATAAACTATATTTTACTATTGTCACTGTCACTGTCATGTCATAATCGTTTAAATTTTACGAAGTAACAAATGATACGATCATGAACTACAAGATACCGTAATACTAAATTATAAGTATTATACTGTAATTATTCTTAAATGATATCAGATACAGAAAAATTTATAAAATACCGATTGTAGGTAATAATCACATAATCTTTTATTAAAAATAAAAAAAATTGTCTCATATTAATTATTGATTGAAATATTTTTAAAAAGTATTACTTCCGATTTGTAGATTGAAACCATTATTATATTTGACTTTTAAGAATAGTATTGAAACCTTAATTACAAAATTTGGTATTTAAATGTTTGATATTTTGAGAGTTATCGTGACCGAAAAAATTATAACATACGCACGCACGCGCACACAAACACACACACACACACACACACACACACACACACACACTCACACACACACACACACACACACACACACACACACACACACACACACACACACACACACACACACACACACACACACACACACACACACACACACACACACACACACACACACACACACACACACACACACACAGACAGACAGACAGACAGACAGACAGACAGACAGACAGACAGACAGACAGACAGACAGACAGACAGACAGACAGACAGACAGACAGACAGACAGACAGACAGACAGACAGACAGACAGACAGACAGACAGACAGACAGACAGACAGACAGACAGACAGACAGACAGACAGACAGACAGACAGACAGACAGACAGACAGACAGACAGACAGACAGACAGACAGACAGACAGACAGACAGACAGACAGACAGACAGACAGACAGACAGACAGACAGACAGACAGACAGACAGACAGACAGACAGACAGACAGACAGACAGACAGACAGACAGACAGACAGACAGACAGACAGACAGACAGACAGACAGACAGACAGACAGACAGACAGACAGACAGACAGACAGACAGACAGACAGACAGACAGACAGACAGACAGACAGACAGACAGACAGACAGACAGACAGACAGACAGACAGACAGACAGACAGACAGACAGACAGACAGACAGACAGACAGACAGACAGACAGACAGACAGACAGACAGACAGACAGACAGACAGACAGACAGACAGACAGACAGACAGACAGACAGACAGACAGACAGACAGACAGACAGACAGACAGACAGACAGACAGACAGACAGACAGACAGACAGACAGACAGACAGACAGACAGACAGACAGACAGACAGACAGACAGACAGACAGACAGACAGACAGACAGACAGACAGACAGACAACAGACAGACAGACAGACAGACAGACAGACAGACAGACAGACAGACAGACAGACAGACAGACAGACAGACAGACAGACAGACAGACAGACAGACAGACAGACAGACAGACAGACAGACAGACAGACAGACAGACAGACAGACAGACAGACAGACAGACAGACAGACAGACAGACAGACAGACAGACAGACAGACAGACAGACAGACAGACAGACAGACAGACAGACAGACAGACAGACAGACAGACAGACAGACAGACAGACAGACAGACAGACAGACAGACAGACAGACAGACAGACAGACAGACAGACAGACAGACAGACAGACAGACAGACAGACAGACAGACAGACAGACAGACAGACAGACAGACAGACAGACAGACAGACAGACAGACAGACAGACAGACAGACAGACAGACAGACAGACAGACAGACAGACAGACAGACAGACAGACAGACAGACAGACAGACAGACAGACAGACAGACAGACAGACAGACAGACAGACAGACAGACAGACAGACAGACAGACAGACAGACAGACAGACAGACAGACAGACAGACAGACAGACAGACAGACAGACAGACAGACAGACAGACAGACAGACAGACAGACAGACAGACAGACAGACAGACAGACAGACAGACAGACAGACAGACAGACAGACAGACAGACAGACAGACAGACAGACAGACAGACAGACAGACAGACAGACAGACAGACAGACAGACAGACAGACAGACAGACAGACAGACAGACAGACAGACAGACAGACAGACAGACAGACAGACAGACAGACAGACAGACAGACAGACAGACAGACAGACAGACAGACAGACAGACAGACAGACAGACAGACAGACAGACAGACAGACAGACAGACAGACAGACAGACAGACAGACAGACAGACAGACAGACAGACAGACAGACAGACAGACAGACAGACAGACAGACAGACAGACAGACAGACAGACAGACAGACAGACAGACAGACAGACAGACAGACAGACAGACAGACAGACAGACAGACAGACAGACAGACAGACAGACAGACAGACAGACAGACAGACAGACAGACAGACAGACAGACAGACAGACAGACAGACAGACAGACAGACAGACAGACAGACAGACAGACAGACAGACAGACAGACAGACAGACAGACAGACAGACAGACAGACAGACAGACAGACAGACAGACAGACAGACAGACAGACAGACAGACAGACAGACAGACAGACAGACAGACAGACAGACAGACAGACAGACAGACAGACAGACAGACAGACAGACAGACAGACAGACAGACAGACAGACAGACAGACAGACAGACAGACAGACAGACAGACAGACAGACAGACAGACAGACAGACAGACAGACAGACAGACAGACAGACAGACAGACAGACAGACAGACAGACAGACAGACAGACAGACAGACAGACAGACAGACAGACAGACAGACAGACAGACAGACAGACAGACAGACAGACAGACAGACAGACAGACAGACAGACAGACAGACAGACAGACAGACAGACAGACAGACAGACAGACAGACAGACAGACAGACAGACAGACAGACAGACAGACAGACAGACAGACAGACAGACAGACAGACAGACAGACAGACAGACAGACAGACAGACAGACAGACAGACAGACAGACAGACAGACAGACAGACAGACAGACAGACAGACAGACAGACAGACAGACAGACAGACAGACAGACAGACAGACAGACAGACAGACAGACAGACAGACAGACAGACAGACAGACAGACAGACAGACAGACAGACAGACAGACAGACAGACAGACAGACAGACAGACAGACAGACAGACAGACAGACAGACAGACAGACAGACAGACAGACAGACAGACAGACAGACAGACAGACAGACAGACAGACAGACAGACAGACAGACAGACAGACAGACAGACAGACAGACAGACAGACAGACAGACAGACAGACAGACAGACAGACAGACAGACAGACAGACAGACAGACAGACAGACAGACAGACAGACAGACAGACAGTTGTATTCTATGGATCTTAAAACGTGCTTATCTCTCAAATGTCCCACTCGAATATTTTGACCCATCACAATACCTCCCTTATAGAATATGAGGCGGGAGGTAAAAATACATATATGCACAAGAATACTCGTATCTTCCATCATTCGCAAATGATTCAATCTATTACTGCGCAAATCTGCACATCGCATCCATCAACGTGCAGTCATAAGGGGTTTAAACTTAAAATTTTAGGTTGTTAAACCTAGAAACAAAAATTTGTCCAAATAACAAAGATCAATTTGCTGATGTGTTTGAGGTTTGAACCTAATATAAAATTATTAATTTTCAAATGACGATTAAATTTTGTTGAAGCCGGTCAGTGGCGGGGTTTTCTAACTAAAAGACACATGCCAGTTTTCTATTTCAAAAATTCTTTTCTAACACACGTTTTTATTGAACAAATAAATTATTTTTGCCCATGAAAAAGGACAAAACATGAAGCTTCACATCTCTCAATAAAATGTAACTTTAATTTATTGCATTTGACCTTGAATGAAAAAAAATTTCGCCTACGCCGCATTTTATTACAGTCTTACAGTCAATAATATATTGCCACTCCAATAAAATTAATAAAATCCCGTCTCTGATGCTGGTCTACTAATATTTTCCTGGGACGGTATTGAAGCTCGTATCCGAACCTGATTGCGCCTCACCCTGCCACCCAATTTGATTGTTTCGGAGTAAAATTGTGTGACATAGAACACATACAAGTGTGATCTCCTGTCTTATTCACGGAGTAAAATATTATTACAGGGGAGGAATCGGCGTATGTTTTCATTGTTGTCATGTGTCTACAAACGTGAACTTGCCGAGTTAAATAAGTTATTTGACTGAACTATAAAATTTCGCGCTCGAAATAAAAACAACATTTTTTCTATAACTGTATTTTAATTTTTAATTCTAATTAAAAATTGTTAAATTCATTAAAATTTTAATAATTTTCAATAATCGTGAAAAAACATTTATCAAAACCGTGAAATTTTTTTTCATGGTTTTGAATGGTTGTCAAAGTAACATAACACATAACAAAAAGAAAATTGTGAAAAAACACCAACTTTGCGCTTTGCTAACAATTTAAAAATGTCAAAAAATTTTGACATTTTCTGTAGCAAATTTGTCTAACATAATATGTATATCTATTTCTTATAAGTAGATATTTTTGAAATTTAAAGGTACATTGAAGTACTAATACTACGTCGATTCTATGTCTGCAGCATTATATAAAATATTATTGATTTAGTCGCATCACGTGAACTAATCGGTGAATCTACAAATAAGTCAAATAATTTTTGATGTTACCTCTCGCCTTCATATTTTTTTATTCTACAAGAGAGGTATTGTTATAGGTCATACGGTCTCTAGAATACGATTTTTGTTCGTATATTACTATTTTTTCGTTGACGATAACACAAAAAATAATAAAATATCCAACATTAAATTACCAAATATTATATTTGGGGAATCATTTTTAGAAAGTAATACTTTACTGAAGACCACACAATTTTTCTTCAAAATCTCGATGAATAATGTAGGTACTTAATAATTTTTTACACTACAAAATAAAGAAAATAGGGTCTTTCAATAGGAGCGATAATTTTTTCAATAAAGATTTCTCGGTTTCTGATATATATTTTATTTACGTCTAGATGTCAAATTATTTAGTATAGTGTGCAGTTTCATGATGCATCGTTTGATGCCTCTAGACCGGTTGGAAATAATAAAAATATATTACCAAAGTTCGAGCTCAGTTGTGGGTGCTCAACGTTTATTCACCCCAGAATTGAGTCGCCGTCACCGTTACTCTGCGCAGGCTATAAGACGCACTGTGATAAAGTTTGAGTTAACATTACTAAGACAACGAAATGTTCGAAGTGAGGAGAATGTCACAGCTGTAGCGGCCAGTGTTGCGGATGAGCCAAATTCGGACAAATTGAAGCGATCTTGTGATCAGTGTCAACAAACTCGTGGTAGACATTTGAACGATATCTTGTTCCGAGCATAACTGCATTGTCCAAGCTTCAAAATAAAGCAAAAACTAAATTGATATGTCAAACCGTTGACGTTTTATTTAAAATTAAAATCCTATCACTCCTAATGAAAGACCCTATACTTGTAAAATTACAATTTATAATTTTATGTTTGAAACTTCGATACCATGATCGAAATATTTGTTATTACGAAAAATTGAAATGTATAATGACAGTGTTATTTTGAATATCATGACAGATAGAAATGATTCAGTGCTGCAGTGGTAATTGCTTTATTTATTCAAATGGTAATTTTTACTGTTCTTAATAATAATATCAATAGAAAATAGAATGAATAAATAAATACCTATCCCAATGTCTCGAATATAAGATGGAATTGTATCCTTTGTTAATAAAAATAAAAGCATCGCATAGTGTATTTTAATAAACCCTTTTATAGTATAAATCCTATAGAAGAAGTCAGAAATACATTTGAAATGTAGCACGACCATATCTACGCGTAAGCAGCTTATATAAGTTATGTCTGAGCTTCGAGGTCTCTGCTTCTCTTACTTCATATAGAGCAGTTTTTCTAGCGACGCGTGAAGCCAATATACAATACATTTTATTTATTTGAGAGTCACGTAAAATATACGCCTTGGGGTGTGTGACTGTCCAGAGTGTCATAAAGTCATCCCCTTGCTGTTCCCTCTCAGACCGTTTCCTTTACATATCACACCTCATATTTCTGCTTGACGGGATCGAGGACATATTTCCCGTTCTCCGATATTGCTTTAGTAGATATACATATAGTCGAAGGTATGTCTATTTGAATAATGTACTACAGCTTGGACAAGAAATGCCCTTTTTTCCAATGTGCTTGAAATCTTTATTGTTGTTTACGGACATCAATATTTTAAATACATATTTATACTTAATAATACCTTCAATAATCATTAACCTATACCTACCTCTATTCCATCAACAATTAATTTTTTATAAATAAATTTATGAATTCATGAGAAAGAAAATAATACATTATTATTGTATATCCAAACCTTATAGTACTTATATTTTAAGTAAACTGAAATACTGTCTATCGCAATTTGTATTTCTAATAATTTTTTCAATATATCCGTAGATTAAGAGGGAAACCGGTGGTTAAATACGCTCGAATTACATTGTTAATAAACAAAATAATTATTAGTCATTTTTGTGTTCTCATAGTATATAATTAAATTGTGGCTACACTACAGCCCCAAAATTTTGAAAATTATGAATTTTATAGAAAAATCTTTCAGCAATCGAAATCCCATAAAATATTACAGCCATTTTCCTAAAATGTGATAAAAAAGACTTTTAATTTGTATATGCAAAATTCATTTTCTCGATTTTCTAGTAAATAGTGTCATTTACAAAAAAATCTATATACATCTGTCTTGTAGAGAATTTTGTGCTCTACATGTCAGTTTAACAGTTTTCTACGTAATGTAAACCATTTGCAAGATAAACGCAAAAAACTAGAAACGGAGACAATTTTTTCATAATGGCGGCTGACGCGGGCACTTCCGGTGATGCCTCCACCTCTAAAAACACTATATATGATGTCTTAAATGAGAAAAAAAAATGGTTTTGGCTCGAAGTGCAAAATTCATCTATTCTATTAAGTGAGGAAGAAATTGTATGTTTTTACGGTCATGCTATCTCGAAAACGACTCTAACGATTTTCTCGAGAGTTGGTAGCTGGTAGGTATATAAGACGTTTTCAACCTCAGGAATCTAACGGACTAACTCAAATTTTGCAGAAAACTCGTTTTCAGCGAGTTTTTGCTGTTCAAAAATACACTAGGCCACGCCTACTCGAATATTTTACTGTATACACTTCTGAGCGTATCTAATTGCCGCGCTGTGACCCTCTGGGCCCAGATACCTGACCTTACCTTATTAAGTGACGAATATTTCTACGGATTCCATATAAAAGTAAGTAAAGTATGTAGCATTATCGAGAGTTAAAAGAAGAAACAGCTTAAAAGTTTTGTTGCCTACAGAAAATAATGGTCAGACCCAAGGTTATACACCAAACGTTGTTTGGACGGAGGTATTGAATAATATGCAGAATAATACCGTACGAGATGTTTACCAACATGAAGATTTTTTCCTTGAAAATTTGGAAGCCTTTACATTAGAAAATCTTCAAATTAGCTTGTAATACTTAATCATTTACTTCTGTTTGTTATGTTTTACTGCTGGTTTTTCAAAAATTTTATTAATCATTTGTTATTTTAAAATTTATTATTTTGTATAATTTATTAAATAATATTTATTGTGTTAAAAATGTTTTATTTTATTTCAACTAAGTAACCATTCCAACATCATTTTAAATAGGTAGTTAATTGATCAAAAAATAAATTCACAAAAAAATCACAAAAATTATGTTTAAAGACAATTTTATAATTTATTTTCATAGATAAAAGTTAAGATGATCGGAAAAAATACATACATGCAATTTTTAGTCATTTTAAAGCATAAGATAAGATATAAAACAAAAGCGAGAGTTTGGCTAATGAGACCAGGACCACAGGCGTGCGCAGAACTTTTAATTTGGGGGTGCCAAAATGAATACTTATTTATAATTTACCTATCATGAAACACAAAATGCACTTTTTTCCAACGCCCATTACTTTGTGCCAAATCCTCGTAGGAACTTCGTTTTTTGAGTCCTGCACAGGTAATTGAACAAATTTCAATGCCCTTTTGGTGGATAGAGTCGACAAATTTTTTCCAATTCGGTACACATCGCCAAAGTTGGACTTTTTTTTTTGTTCGGGCTTTGAAGGGTACGAAACGAGATCATCCTAATCTGAGTTTACCTTCCTAAAGTAGAGCTACAATGGGGTTTTTCCCGAAAGAATCGTCTAATTTGGTTGAAAAGTCGCTGAGTTATAAGTATACGAAAAACCTAAAAATGCACTCTTTTAAACAACTATAACTTTGTGCCAAAGCATCGTAGGAACTTCGTTCTTTGAGTCCTGCACAGGAAATTGAACCAATTTTATTGCCCTTCTGGTGGATCAAGTCAAAAAAAATTCAACTCCATACACATCGTCAAAGTTAGACATTTTTAAAATTAAAAACATTTTTATTCACAGGGGTGCTAGAGGGGGGCGGAAGGGGTTGCGCTGAAGTTCGTATGCATGACTTTAAAGTTTACGAATTTCAATTCTTTCATTTTTTTCCACCAGTGTATAAATCAATATTTTCAGGTTCTCAATTTGATATTTACCTAGGTACCTATTCAAATTAAAAACTTACAAAACAAATGTTATCAATAAGGCGGGAATAAAAAATATCTCTTTTCGCCGTCGTCGGCCGAAATTTTTATTTCTACATTTCGTTATTAATATTATCATTATTAATATAGTAGGCCATTAGGGGGTGCCGTGGCACCCATGGCACCCACCGTGCGCACGCCTATGACCAGGACCAGATCGTAGATCGGCATCCCGATATTATTATATACTACCTATTACAGTAAGCCGCCGGACTAATTTATAATAATCTCTGTTATAAGTTATAAGTATTCAAATGGTTGATTTTCACTGAATTTGACGCACAAATATTTTTTTCTACGAAGGTGCGAATTCACATGTTTTTAGATTATTAAAATTAATGATGGAACTATACTGTTGAAACATTGAGTGTTGAAAATAATTTCTACGCTCATTTTGTGCACTGAGTGCTAATTTTTCAAAAAGTACATTTTTCATACCTAAAACGCTTTATTTGCTGCAATGTCTGTAATGGACGATTTTCACTGAATTTGAGGCATAAATAATGTTGCTGAACTATTATAGAAATTGTGCAGTTATTGGAAGATTTAAGCTGTCAGAATATTTTTGACTTCAGAAGCAAAAGTTTAGATTCAATTGCTATAAAAGTCCGACGGGGTACAAATAAACTCACTTTCACTATTAGAACTACTTTCTGCATGACATTTCATTATTTTTATAAATCACGCCATAAATGCAAAATTACAAAAATGAACCTCGAAATGAACAATATTGTTATTGTATTCAGCTATGACAGCAAGTCAACCTGATTTGTTTTTCATAAATATTGTTACTTCCAATTTTTTTATTAATTTTGAATATTTCCCACTTTCGTAGAAAAACTAGTATTTAACAAACTCACTTGCAGAAAACTTTCATACGAGTTTTTCAATGAAGCTCTTTCCACACTTGTATTACCTACAATATACTATTCCTGAACTAGAAATTGTGCTACTGGAAGGCCGAAGCTGTCAGAAAATTTTTTACTTTCGAAAGACAAAATTTCAGATTCACAATTATTACCGTAAAATGTCCGGTGAAGTACCTACAATAATAAACTCACTTTCACTACCACTAAATTACTAACAAGAGTTCTTCTTAGAAAATATAATTTCAATAAACAGCTTCATATTCAATAAGTTTGATCTATGCATAGGGTTGATTTTGTATAAAATACATATTAGGAATTTTTGTAGCAAGAATTTCCTGGTGTAAGTCGTATCGCATTTTTTCGTCTAGTCTCATGACGCATATTCTCTGGACGCCAGGAACCGAGAGACAAAGAAGCGTAGAACGTCCATCGACGACGTTAATATAAATTCGGAACGTATCGTTGCCCGAGCGTCTTGAAATGTTAAAATACAATTCACTTCACGATCCAAATCCTTGCGGGCCTCTTCTCATCTTACGATGCCTTTGCCCCTTACCCCTGATTCTTGCCACCCAATTCCATAAATCTTACGTTAAATCACTAGTTTGAAACAAAAAGTTCTTATAGTCAATAAATTACACCTTGTGATGTAATTTTGATCATTGATTAGGTATGTTTTATTTACATAAATGGTTCATATACGAGCAATTTGATTAAAACCATCATATACCAACAATAGGTAGTACCTATGTCATGTCTTCAGATTTAATGTATATATTTTTAAATTTCAGTGCTATAGGCAGAAATGTTTTGCTTGATTGGAAAGTATCAAAAATTGTTACAATCGGCTTTGATGACCGAATTTCTACTTTTTATTTAGGAAAGGTTGAGAAAAATTGATTTGGAAAATATGTGTAGCATAGCAATTTCAACTGAATTTTGACCCAACGTCAGTTCAGAGATTAGACAAACTCGATATACAAGCAATACAGCTGGTACCCCCACCTTTATTAAATATCAGGGTTGTTATGTTTAAAACAATTTGTTTTAAACAAACTGTTTTAAACATGTTTTAAACACGGCCAAATGTTTTAATGCATGTTTTAAACTGTGTTTTAAATCAGGTGTTTAAAACTGTTTTAAACATGTTTAAAACAACAAATCCAAAAAGTCTGTTTTTTCTACGTTTAATTAAATTAATTAATTAAATCATTCGCTGATACTTATAGAGTATAAAAAAGTCTCTAAAATATCTTTGAGAATTTTTTTTATTCATAAACATAATGCCCTGTTCACACAAGGAAAGTGTTTACTAAAAAGTTTCTTGAAAGTAAAACAAATGCTAGAAGCTAATAAAAAAAAAACTGTCAATATCGGTCATGGAGAAACCGTAGGGGAATTATTTTTTATAATGTATTATTATTAGTGATATTAAATATATTTAGTGAAAACTTTCCTCGTGTGAACAGGTCAGAAAGAATATTAATTACATAATATTAAATAGAACTACACTTAATGTAAACTGGACTATGCTATGAAATTATTAACTATCCCTTAACGCCTATTGTGAATAAATGATACCGAAATTCATTTATGACGCATGACACAAATAAAACAAATTCAACCACCGACCATCGGTGACTCCTAGCTACGCAGCTAGAGCGATGTAAATCCCCGTCCTCGCACAAAAAGTAGAATTGGCGACATCTTTCGATGGAAACAATATTTAGTTTAAATTGATACCCTGTTTTTATTGTTTAAAACATGTTTTTTGTGCAGAGTTAAAAACATGTTTTAAACCAAAAAAACAGTTTTAAACAGTAAAAACAAATGTTTTGTTTAAAATTGAAAAACATGTTTTTTTCAACCCTGTTAAATATAGAACAAACATGCCTGTAATTTTGCATTATTCATTGCGAATACTACTCCAGTCAAAACGCTAACCAGGATGAGAAAAGGTCTACTGTAGGTTTTTTAGGTGAATCCGAATCTGGGGTTCAAATGATCTGGAAAATAGGGGAACACCCTTAAATCGGCAAAAAGTACCCCTTTTTAGGGGTTATTTTGCAATATTTTGTAAGTAAAGCTAAAATTAATTAATTTATTTTCAAATCAAGTATTTAAAAATATTTTATAGCATTTTTACCATTATACAACGTATTCACCCCTCTGGGAAAGAGAAACTACCCCTAAATTATAAAAATTTTAAAAAAATCTGACGTGGCCATCACACAACCTTCCGCCATATCTAGACTTTAAATAGAAATGTATACGTACAATCCGGTGCCCATTTAAAATATACAAATAAAAATCTAAAATATTCAAACACAGAAATTAGTAGCAAATTAGTATCACCTGAATCAAAAGATTCATTCACACGAAAACTCTTCTGTGTTGAAGCAAACATCCGTTCAGTTACTACATTTAATAGCTTACTTATGACTTATATAGCGCTAGTATGCCACCTTGTCACCCGTCCAGGGCCGCAACCAGAAATAATTTTCGGGGGGGGGGGGTTAAATTTAAAAAAATTTATATTTCAAAGAATCGCTTATTCTTTCATTTAAGAATAACCCTATATCTAATTTTTGTATAGAAGTTGCACACGTGGTATATTCTATGCTTAGGTGTGTTACTTGAACTTCATTTGCATCTTTATTTTCTTCATTTCTCTCATTTTCATTTGATATAGAAGATATAGAAGAAGGTTTTGGACGTTTCACAATAAAATCCAACAAAGTACGTTGCTCACTCTCACGTTTAGACATTTTTAATATTTAGTACACACACTAATCGTCTTAACACAACTAACAAAAACGTACAAGTTAAATTTCAATCAAAATCAAAACATTTCGTGAGGTTGGGTGGTTGCGCAACAATGTAAGCAGAAGTAGGCATCGCAGTGGGAGCGCGGTTTTATACGGAGAATTTTGTAACAGGTACTTGGTACTATGTAGCTTCCCTTCTTGAAATCATTGAATAATGTACTCAAAACTCAAATAATATTTGTTTTCAAAGTATTAGCGTTCGTTAAATAAAATTAAAAAGTTTTCGTTGAAAATTTCGGGGGGGGGGGGGGGGGTTTGAACCCCAAAAACCCCCCCCTGGATACGGCCTTGCACCCGTCTCATCTGTAAATATTTTTTAGGCAGAAACAAAAATCAACCGAACATGGATTACAAGATTTCAACGTTTTATTTGATAAATTTATTTTTTAAATTTCACTGCAGTTCTTAATGCTATCAGATAAAGGTAATTTTTTATAACGTAAATTGCAAATAACTTTTCCTCTTATTCTTATTACAAATAAATACTATATTTATTCAAATTTATAGAAATTTTTGACACTTAATCTTCAAAAAATATCACTTCCGGTGAAGATATTTGTACCAAAATCTAATGAGCTCTTCCTATTCGTATACAATTGTAAAATACCAAATATCAAGATTATTCGGTAATTCGTATTTGAGTTATCCTACAGTCGGCATCGGCACGGACCACACACATACGCACACACATACATACAGACATCATCGGGAAACTATCAAAAATGAGTTGTAAGGACCCTAATTCGTGCTCATCCACTAAAAACTCACTACCCGATTTTTTGCATGATTCCAATATCTTCCTTTACAGGTAAGCGGAAGGTAAAAAGCGATTGAATTTTATTTTTGAAATTTTTAACTGGTTTTTCCTCAGAACCACAGATATAATATCCTTGAAATAATAAATTTATAAACAAAATAAAATAGTTTAGCCACAGTTCGATTACATATTTCTATTAGTTTTTAGATGAAAAGTAGCCTAGACAATTATTTTTCTAGTTTGAAATACCGGAGTTGGTGACTTCTTAATTTATTATTTTTACACAGCAATTAAGAACTTTTGAAATAATCCATCGATTCTGTGATAATGGGAGATTAATTTGTAAGAAAGCTATTCATCTTGTAATGTAAATTGTAGACTGACAATCGTACTTTGAAACTATGGGTTAAAATATATAAAACGCGTAGGGTTTGTCAGACGAGAATTTGCACTAAAAGTTGACGATTTTTCTTTGAAAGTAATCTTACGTTATCTCAAAATAGCTGGGTTATATTCCAGAGTCCATAATTGTTAATTTAAAATAATAAATAAATAAAAAGACACCAACTCCGGTACTTGAAGAATAGAAGTGATGTCAAAAGTTTACTGTCAAAACAACCATACTAACTATGGTATGAATAAAAATTTTACACGATGAGGTAAAAATTTAAGAAAGCATTATTAATTTGTTGGATTTATAGAATTTGGACATATATCATCACGAGTAAAAGGTTGGCGATTATAGAAAATATTAATTATATTTGTAATTAGAAAACTAATTGAACCGTGCAAGCTGCAATTTCAGTTTGAAAATATCATTAATATCAGTAATTTATTACAGTTTTAGTTTCAAAATTACAAATTATAATGAATAGTGAGATTGTTTACATGGTATTTTTTCGTTTCAGTTTACGCTTTGACTTTTGATATTCATTACTACCGCTTGTAATTTTTACCTTCCGCTTACCTGTAAAGGAAGGTATTGGAGTCATGCTAAAAATCGGGTAGTGAATTTTTAGTGGATGAGCACGAATTAGGATCCATACAACCCATTTTTGATAGTTTCACGATGTCTGTATGTATGTATGTATGTATGTGTGTGCGCGCGCGTGTGTGTGTGCGTATGTGTGTGGTCCGGGCCGATGCCGACTGTCGGATAACTCAAATACGAATTACCCAATAATTTTGATATTTGGTATTTTACAATTGTATACGAATAGGAAGAGCTCATTAGATTTTGGTACAAATATCTTCACCGGAAGTGATATTTTTTGAAGATTGAAAAGATTAAGTGTCAAAAATTTCTATAAATTTGGATAAATATAGTATTTATTTGCAATAAGAATAAAAGGAAAAGTTATTTGCAATTAACGTCATAAAAAATTGCCTTTATCTGATAGCATTAAGAACTGCATTTCTAGGTGCAATTATTAATTATTTGATATAATTCACCAGAAGGTACTCTTAATATACAAATTGAAAAAATATCTTAATAATTTATGAAATCTAAATGAAGGTTATAAAATTATTTCCCTCTTTAAAAGCCGTTGGCTTAGCTATTAATAGAACATACACAATATTGTGAACGTATTTGTTATTTTTGAAACACATAACAACAGATCTACAACACAACGTGTTTCTTGAAAATTAATTTTAAAACTGACACAAATAAAATTGTTTAATCGCAAGTAAGTGTAGCATAACATTTACTTCTGATTGACTTTTAAATCACACGTAGAAAATGTGTCAAATAAAGCCGTCAGGGCCCTATAGGCCTGCAGGCGAATGTTTGGAAAAAACTGGGGTCTCTCTCCAGCAATGACTGTAATGATCAAGCCAGTCATAGAATATAGACCAGACGGGAAATCCGAAATTCGCACTTCTAGGTGCATTTTATGTAACATTTTGGTAACATGAGTTTCTAGACTAATTTGACCCCGCTGAATTCGAATCTGCCCGTTACCAAGCCGAATTTTGCATGCAACACCCGGAATCCAAGATGGCGTCTGTTCTGTTTTTGAATCTTTACGTGAAACAAGTAAATATTATTGTATTTTTGTTGTATATATCGTAAGTTGATTATTATACTCGTATATATATATATATATATATATATATATATATATATATATATATATATATATATATATATATATATATATATATACAGGTTGGTGGAGGTGAAATGCGAACATAGGGAAATATATGACAATGGAGTTATCATGCTAGGCATCTTGATATACGTGGAATAAGTACTGTCAATGTCAAAGTACCTGTCATATTATTCAAATTTTTATTTTCATTAAAATATTTTCTTTGCATAATAATGTATGTGTACGAGCAGAACGAGAAAGTTTACATGCACTTTTAGATTTTATTATTATTTCTGTTAATGATTACTCTTTTTGCCACACAAATTCACATTACTTCGTTTTGTGACACTACTACAAAATATATCAAGATACCTGGCATGAAAGTTCGATTGTCATGTATGTTCCCTATGTTCGCATTTCACCACCACCAACCTGTGTATATATATATATATATATATATATATATATATATATATATATATATATATATATATATATATATATAATGAAATCAGAGACTCCGAAAACCTAGAAAAAGACTCATCATTCTCAAAAATACAACAATATTTACGTGTTTTACGTGAAGATTCAAAAAACGGCCGCCATCTTGGATTCCGGGTGTTGCATGCAAAATTCGGCTTGGTAACGAGCAGATTCGAATTCAGCAGGGTCAAATTAGTCTAGAAACTCATGTTACCAAAATGTTACATAAAATGCACCTAGACGTTAGAAATAGAGCGAATTTCGGATTTCCCGACTGGTCTAATACGTCAGCCTCGCCTGGTGGCAAAGAACTTCAACAAAACATTGCAAAGATAAACTAAGCAGGGTTCAACGATTAGCCTGTTTAGGAATCACATTAGCGATTTCAACTACAGCAACAGCTGCCATGGAAACTTTACTAAATCTAACTCCACTTCATCTGGTGGTGAAAGCGAGGACACTCAGTGGAGCATACAGGCTAAAAATACTATCAAAGAAAGATAATTCTCGAATAGGACACTCTGCAATCTTTACAGAGATCGAGAAACAACCCATCTTACAGATGACACCAGATCGGGTAAATAAAATGTACATCATTAACAAAACCTTCAGGATATTAATTCCTGGTAGGGATGCATAAACATGAGAATATAATTCATATGTCACGTGACCTGTTTTCCGTCAATCATCATTGAGATCCTATCGAGATCTGCTTAGTTACATGTCTATCACAGCGATGATAAAAAACAAAGAAATTATCACCTTGTTTTGGTCCGTTGCTAAGGGCATTTTTTCTGTATTGACAGTTAATTTCGTAATTCTTGACTATTAAAAGGTGTAATAATCGTTGGAGTGATGCTAATGACGATTAAATTAATCAAACAATTAAAAAATTGAGGTAACGCATCTTGCAAAATGCAAATATACTTGAACAGCAACTAATAAAGATCACCGGTTATTCCAATAGGTACTAATTCAATTCAGTCTTATTTAATTATCCAATCAAATTATCATCAAAATATTATAAATTCCTTAAGAGGAAATAATCTAGAAACACCTAAAAATCATATTACAGTATCTAATTCAACAGTTTATTCGTATTAATATACCCACACTGCAAATAAATAGACTTTTGTTTTATACTTCAAATTGTAATTATTGTGTGTGTAATTATAATTACAAATCAAATGTCCGTTTTAATCTTTTAATATAATATCTAAAATTATGTTAGGTAAAACACACCACACCCGATTTGATGTGTTGCGTTCAGTAAACTCCCAACTTTAAGGTGCGTTCTCGTTCTCATTGCGCGCGCCTTGCGCATCACTACAAATTTATTATATTATCCTCTCATTAAATATAAGCTCGTAATATGATTAATAATCGAAAATATTGCTCGTGAAACCGAAGCAGCACATTTCACTCGTCCTACGGACTCGTGAAATCTGCAGCTCGGTTCCACTCGAGAATATCACCGATAATAATCATATCACTTGTTATATTACGTATGACAATAACCCGGTGAAAAACGAGGACAAAGTAATATTCACGGACGGCTCCAAGACCACCAAAGGAGCTGGAGCTGGAATACATGGCGTAAGAGGACTGAGACACAACCTGTCGGTTGGAATTGGGACAAATACAACAGTGTTTCAAGCTGAAGTATACGCTATCTTAATTTGTGTGCAAGTACTACTGGAGAGCAACTACATAGATAGGAAAATCTCCATAGTAACGGATAGTCAAGCTGCACTAAAGGCATTGGGATCGTGTAACGGGATCAGGCTTAGTCCTGAACTGCATTCATGAGCTAAATGCATTAGGAGCCAGGAACAAAGTAAAAATAATATGGGTACCCGGTAGTGATGGGTCGTTCATGAACGAGTCGTTCAAAATGAACGACTCATTTGAGTGTGCCGTGAACGAACGACTCTTTAGTTCGTTCAGCACGGCACACCAGTTCACACTAGCTCCGTGCTACTATTTAGCCTCCGCTCACCGCTCCGCTCGCTGAACGCAGAAAGACGAACGAGTGCGAGTGGAATGAACGAAACGAACGAAACATACATACAGCGCACGGTGCTGAGTGCTGTGTATTCTGAGAAGCATGGCGTTTCTGTTGTACGGACAACAATGAAAATAATCAACAATATGGGAAGTGGAAACAATGTAGGACTGGAAAGTAAATGCAAAAAATACATTAATGTAAAAGTAATAGTAACATTTTGCTAAATTTGTTGAACATTCTTCAAAATGTTGCCAGACAATAGGTACTCCTTTTTGCAGAATTTATATTTTGTTTATTTTCCATTGTCAATATACATATACAACTACAATAAGCAACGTTCAATAATCTATTGTTTGCAGCAACGAGTAATCAAGACGAGAACACAACTATCAACTAACTAAAATGCTAGGTTCATGCAGTTTGGCACATGCACACAAGGCGAGCGCACAGTGCTGTGAGCATGAGCACATGAGCAAAGCAGCTCAGCTGAGCAGCACACTAGCACGGTAGCACGGTGTCATTTGAAACGCACAGTGCTGTTTTACAGAGTCGTTCAAATGAACGACTCAGTGTGAACGACTCACTTTACTGAGCGGAGCGAAATGAACTGACTCACTAAAAATGAACGAAAGACCCATCACTAGTACCCGGGCATTCGGAAATAGAGGGCAACCGGAGAGCTGATCTTCTAGCGAAAGAATTGACAAAACTGCCCTACATAGGACCAGAACCAGCTTGTGGAGCCTCATTCGAAACGACCAAGAAGGAGATCAAAACATTGCTTTGGCAATGGCACAAAGTCCACTGGAAAGAGTTACCAGGTCAGAGACATGCTAAGGTTTTACTGGATGTACCATCCAGAAAAGGGACGGAAAACTTACTGACAATGAGTAAATCCTGGACTTCATCAAAGAAACGGGACTCCTCAACGAGGATTAATTTCAGAGGGTACAATAGGCCTCAAGGCCGCAGTACAGAGACGCAAGACCATCTCTTGTACAATAATAATAATTCTTCTGATTACGATTTTTCGATCGCAGCGACCGACAATCGCAAGTGCGAGCCTAGCCTAACTAAGGCCGTCAAAATTTTTTTTGTACCTACCTTATAGAAAAATCTGACGTGGACATGACTGCCTTGTACGCCTATTAAACTGTTCATACTTTTCTTAATAACTAAAATGTAGAATAATATAAAAATATAATAACCGTATTTGATTAATGCGGAAAATACCAAAAAAATACCTAGAGTAAAGTGCCCTTTTGGGCACGGACGATCGCAACCAAAAATATGAGGTGCACAACTAGATGCTATAACAGTCCTAAATACAAAATTTCAACTTTTTACGTCTAACCGTATTTGTGTTATGCGACATACATACGTCCGTACGTACATACAGACGTCACGACGAAACTAGTCATAATGGATTCAGAAAAGGTCAAAACGAATATTTCCGTAAAAATCTGAGAACCGAAATTTTTCGCCATTACAATACTTCCTTTTTACTCTGTACAAGGAAGTAAAAACTGATTTTCGGACGTAATTATTGTCCGCCAACCTGCATGATTTGCTTGTAGGAGGTAAATATATTTTCAAACAAATTCGCAGTCTATTTATAATTTATTTCATATAAAAACTGATGAGTACTTAAATTTGCCGTTACAACTAACTACAAACCAATTATTAGATGATATTAAACTTGGGATTTGCGAAAAAGATTATTTTCGTAAACTTTATAAGAACTACAAAAACTAATCTACGCAACCGTACTACAGGTTATACAGCAGGATAGCTCAACCGACTCATATGACACTCTGCCATATATTCTAGATTATGTCAAGGCGTACCTATTTTCCCTCCCTAACAAGCATTTTTAACTGTCAGAAAAGTTAAAATAGCATTCATTTGTTTGTAATGAGAAACATATATTAATTTTTAAGCTATCTAAGCGAATTTTGCTGTATTTTATTCCTACAATAATCTTGATTCATACATCTTACACTAGTTTATGAACTAGTAAACTGTGAATAGTAGTGTTCATAAATTGTAGGAATATTTACGATAATTTCGCATCTCTTTTCTATATTCACCGCAGGTATGGATCTAGTGGCGGTATCTGGTAATAAGTCAGACCATCGCATCGCAGATATTTCGATACTGGGTCGTAAAACACCAAACATCACAGCGATCACAGTGGTGGTAGAACGAACTAACGGATATTTGATGGAAGATGTTCGACATTCGATGCTCTTTTTATTTTCAAGCTAGTTTTGTTTTTAGTTCCAGGGAGATATGGAATCGTTTAAATTAACTATCGTGTACCTTTTTTTTAATATTGATTGAATTTTTTACTAGGCATGCTGGTTTTCTTTTATTGGAAAATTGAATTGGGGAGCAAACATATATTTGGATTTCATTTTATTTTTCCAATCAGGATATTATACCGAGGTAGTTCATAGTTGCAACAATGTTTTGTCTTATTTTGTACGACCTGGCAATGCGATTTATTTGAAATTTAAATATATATTTCTCTAAATCTGTAAAACTAGAAGAATAAATCGCGAACTGTTGGATTTAATTAGGATGATTAATATTTTTCGTTTTAGTAAACAAAATGATTAGTAGGCCAGGAGAATTACGACGAAATCTTTCAAATATGGCTCTAACGTGACGTAACTTAGATAACTATTGGAATCGCTCGGAAATGGTATACCTATTGAAAATATCGAGGTGCGCCAGCTTGAAAAGGTGTGCTATTTACATAAACAACGAAAAAGTGAAAAAAAATGCGAAAATCGCGTTTTTTTCCGGAAACAAACGTGTATAACTCGGTAAGTATGCATTTTAGAGAAAAAATGTATACTTATAAATTTGTTCGTTATAAAATTTTCTACAAGATAGAGTTGGTCCGATATCCGTCGGTTTAAAATGTTCGCTGCAAAATGCTCGAAAGTGCAAAAAAGTAGGTAAAAAACAAGGTAATTTTAAATTATTTATTTAACAATGAAAAAATAACCCAATCACGCCATAAATTTAAAAAAAAGTACTTGACTGCAATACAAAACGAGAGCCGCAAGGTCGATTAAGATCGGACTGACAGTTTTTGCATAATGCAATTGTTAACTAATCTACCTGGAAAAAAAGACATTTTTTAATTTTGTGCCAGGCTCAAATTTATGAATATTTTTTTGCGCCCGCGCTTTTACACCTTCTTTCACCGTTAACCTATCAATTGCAATCTCAACCATTTTTCAATTTTTAATAACTTTTTGAGCGGTTTTAAAAAGTTTGAAAATTTTGGCTTTTAAACAAATAAGCCTGTGAAGCAGGCTTTGCAAGTGGGAAAAAACCGGAAAGTATAGAAAAATAGTACTCGAAAAGACGCTTCTGGAAGTTAATATCTCAACATCTACTGGACCGAATTGGATGATTTTTTTAAAAAGAAGCGTCTTTTTGAGTACTATTTTTCTATTCTTTCCGGTTTTTCCCACTTGCAAATCCTGCTTCACAGGCTTATTTGTTTAAAAGCCAAAATTTTCAAACTTTTTAAAACCGTTTAAAAAGTTATTAAAAATTTAAAAATGGTTGAGGTAGCAATTGTATATGATAGTTTAAGGGTCCAAAAAAGTGTAAAAGCGCGGGCGCAAAAAAATATTGATAACTTTGAGCCTGGCACAAAATTAAAAAATCTGACGTCGACACCACATGACTTCCTTGTACGCCTATTAAACTGTTCATACTTTTCTTAATAACTAAAATGTAGAATAATATAAAAAATCTGATTATAAGTACTACTACTACTGCTACTATACTCACAAATATATTTTAGTCATTTTATTCAAACTGCAGAAGAATATATAAAGCATATTTTACTGTTGTCACTGGCATGTCGTAATCATTTAAATTTTATTTAGTAACAAATGTTAATCGATCAAGGACTACAAGATACCGAAATACTAAATTATAAATATATACTTTAATTATTCTTAAATGATACCAGATACAAAAATATTTATAGAATACCGATTGTAGGTAATAATCTTTCATTTAAAATTAAAAAATTTGTAAAAAGTACTACTTCCGGTTTGTAGATTTAAACCAAAAATAGGAGGTGCACAGCTAGATGCTATAACAGTCCTAAATACAAAATTTCAACTTTCTACGTCTAACCGTATTTGAGTTATGCGACACGCATACATACGTCCGTCCGTCCGTACGTACGTACAGACGTCACGTCGAAACTAGTCATAATGGATTCAGAAAAGGTCAAAACGGATATTTCCGTAAAAATCTGAGAACCGAAATTTTTCGCGATTACAATACTTTCTTTTACTCCGTACAAGGAAGTAAAAAGGTCTTTTTTTCCAGGTAGGTTAGTTAAAAATTGCATTATGCCAAAACTGTCAGTCCGATCTTAATCGGTTTTGCGGCTCTCGTTTTGTATTGCAGTTAAGTACTTTTCTCTAAATTTATGGCGTGATTGGGTTATTTTTTCATTGTTAAATAAATAATTTAAAATTATCTTGTTTTTTACCTACTTTTTTTGCACTTTCGAGCATTTTGCAGCGAACATTTCAAACCTACGGATATCGGACCAACTCTATCTTGTAGAAAATTTTATAGCGAACAAATTTATAAGTATTATACATTTTTTCTCTAAAATGCATACTTACCGAGTTATACGCGATTGTTTCCGGGAAAAAACACGATTTTTGCATTTTTTTTCACTTTTTCGTTGTTTATGCAAATAGCACACCTTTTCAAGCTGGCGCACCTCGATATTTTCAATAGGTATACCATTCCCGAGCGATTCCAATAGGTATCTAAGTTACGTCACGTTAGAGCCATGCCAATCTGTAACCCTCCTGGCCTATATACACACAAGGCTTACTCTTTATGTGACGTCGGATAAAAGCAATACTTTGTAATAATTATTAGAAGCGATGCGTGTGTGTGTTAAACTACTTTATTTATTTACAAATTATGGCAATATATACAATAACTTAACGGAAACGAATAAATGATCTTAAATAAACTAAACTTAACGACTATGAACGCTCAATAGTGCGCGAACCAAAATTATTACATCATACTCGTACATCTTGACGAGTTCATAGCCGATGCACCACTGTCTTTTTATAAGTCAGATGCCAAAGCTTACCATTTTCGGAGGTGTAAAGGGAGTTACAAAATTAAGCAATTTAATAGCCTGGATACGTAACATCCGGTCTATCAGCTAGTCAGAAACTTTTTCTTAACCAAAATTTCTAGAAGTGGATTGTTTCTAAAAATGTTCTAACTAATTACCATATCCGCAGTACCTACTGTTACAACTTTGATTGGTCAGTATTGCGTATGGTCAGGGTTTTTGTAGACAGGGAACCGATGAACATAAATAGATAATTTTCAATTTTTGGAGATCAGAAGTGGTAAAATTGACTGAAAGATGAACAGCAAGAATAATACCTGTATATTGTTAGTAATGGATTGAACCGATTGAACACAATAGAACTAATTTATTATACAGTTCATAATTTCATACAGAATACAATAGTATCCACATTATAATATATAGTAACAATTGGATATAGGTAGGTATATTTTAACATATTATGATTTTTTGTTTCAACAAATACGGAGGTAAGCTTTTAAAATTAATACTCTTGGTCTTATTCTTTTAGTTTATTGATTAATTAGATTCTATGGTTTATTTTGCTATAAAATATTATGATAATAACTTTACAACCTCATATGAACAACCATGCTTCTACTTCAACCAACAATCCTTGTGCTTCACCAGAACTGGGCAAAATACTCTATAAATGTCACAGAGGAACTAAACTTACAGAGGGCATGTGTCAAATCGGCGTGTAGCCACTTTAGTTTAGCAGTCGCCATCTTGGTTCGCCCCGTATATGATTTGACATTTGAGTATTAAGTTTTATTAAATTCTAAAGTATTAATTTTTATTATTATTTTAAACAATGGTAACGTGTGCAGCGTTTGGTTTGTCAATAGGACAGCAAGTAACGTATTTGTATGCATTCAAATTTTAAATGTGGGGCGAATCAAGATGGCGGTCGCGCGTTTTTTCGTGTATACCCCTTCCGTCTCATGGCACAACCTCCCTTGCCAATCAAACCAGTTACATTCTCTCTGTATCATATATTTTATTTATTTACTCTGTGATAAATGTACTTAAATACAAATACATCAATAAAAATGATTTTAAATACAAATACTAAATAGGTACCTACTTATCTTTAACATTAAATAAGTTATATATAAATAAATTATGACGTATAATAAGACTATTGTTAAATATTATCATTACAAACACGGAGTTTCTGTTTTTCACTTTAAATAATATTTTAAGTCAAGTCAGTTTAATTTATATTGTGGTTTATTTACATTATAAATCCATAATATTTTTACCAAAATAATGGCGATGTCTACAATATATTCCGATATCTTTATATCTTTTTAGGATCTTAAACAAAATTATTCCATTCCACCAACATCGTTTCCCAGAACAAGTCTTCTCGACTTCTCCATCCTTAAGCGCAGCATTTCAGCGTGTCACATCTGACATACGCATCTTCACGCACTGAACGTCATGACGTGTCACGTATGCCGCCATCCTGCAGCACCGACACCGTCACGTCACTTCCTGGAGTGGAAGTCATATCGTCCAGGTCCCCGGGGAACACCCTCGGGATCTGTCCGCCGGTGTCAACGGCTCTCCAGGTCTCTCTGGAGGAGGCGAGAGTGTCAGGAGCAATGGCGACCGACGTGACGAATGTGCAATTTTCTCTATGTCAACTTTGCTAGAGATTATGTTACTCAGGTATATAACCGTGAAATAGGGTTATTTAGGAACGAGCTGACAATAAATGTAGAAATTTAGAGAAACGCGTTATTAATAATTAAATAAATAAATGATATTATATTATCATTATGTTGCATGGTGTAGCAGACTGATAAGTAGCGTTGATGGAAAGAAGATGTAATGCACCTTTTTTAAAATAATAAAGTAATTTATCAAAAAACGCTGTGAAGGTGAAATAGCTTGCAAATAGTCTTTACTGGGCTCACTGGATTAAGCAGGAGTATCGCTCGTTCGCCGTTCGTCCCCCAAACTTTCCAGTTCACCTGTAAAGTTCAATTTACTACGCTCGCCACGTAAATAACTATTACAAATCAGTAAAATAATTAAGATTTTATTTGTTGAAATTGAATTTAATATTTTTGTCAGAAACGGCAACATAATTATTTTTAATATCATTTTATAAAATTTATGCTAATCAACAAAATTAATTTTATTCTACAGTATATAAATTTTAAGATGAAGTATACAATAGTATATTATACAGGGTGTTTCTATACCTCTGCACGCAACTTTAATAGGTTATATAATTTGATATAAAAACTGATTACAGAAAAAGAAGATTTTTTCAAAATTCGCAAAAATAAGGGTAGGTATTGTACATTTTTGTTCCACTGGTTTGCAAGTCAATTTAACCGTTTATTTATTAATTATTATATAAAAATTGACTATTTGTAGATAGTCTGATAATATTTATAATTTTATTTTATAAATAATATAATAAATATACAGTTAAATGGATATTCAAACCAATGGAACTAATATTTTTACTACCCTTATATTTACGAATTTTGAAAAAAATCTTTCTTTTCTGTAATCAGTATATCAAATTATATAACATATTAAAGTTGCGTGCAGAGGTATAGAAACAGCCTGTATATACAATGTGGTTACTCTAACGTGAAACATGGGATTTATCATATCCATGGTTACGAATTTGACAGCAATAATGTATTAGAGCGTTCTTTTTAAAATGAAACATAGGGAATAAATGTCACACTGCTGTGCTACCTAGAAATACGATGTTTACTTTGAACAATTAAAAGTTTATGTTATGCTGCTGCCCAAATATCTTAATCTTAAATTGTTAAAAAATAATTCAGTTTACCCCGGAAGTACTCGCGCGGTAGCACTGAGTGCACCGTTTTTACTTCCTTGTACGGAGTAATAAGGAAGTATTGTAATCGCGAAAAATTTCGGTTCTCAGATTTTGACGGAAATATCCGTTTTGACCTTTTCTGAATCCATTATGACTAGTTTCGTCGTGACGTCTGTACGTACGTACGTACGGACGTATGTGTGTCGCATAACTCAAATACGGTTAGATGTAGAAAGTTGAAATTTTGTATTTAGGACTGTTATAGCATCTAGTTGTGCACCTCCTATTTTTGGTTTCAATCTACAAACCGGAAGTAGTAAATTTAAAAAAAAAATTGATAATTAATTTTAGGCAATTTTTTTTATTTTAAATGAAAGATTATGTGATTATTATCTACAATCGGTATTTTATAAATTTTTCTGTATCTTCTATCATTTAAGAATAATTAAAGTATATACTTATAATTTAGTATTTCTGTATCTTGTAGTCCATGATCGATTAACATTTGTTACTACGTAAAATTTAAATGATTATGACATGACAGTGACAGTAGCAGTGACAATAGTAAAATATCGTTTATATCTTCTTCTGCAGTTTAAATAAAATGACTAAAATATATTTGTGAGTATACTAGTATAATAAGTTAAAAGAATGAACAAACAAGGCGTACAAGGAAGTCATGTGGTGTCCACGTCAGATTTTTATATGTGTAGGATCGTAGGATTCAACAATATAGTATATTATATACACTTTAAAACGATAGTGCACATATTGCTCTGCGCGAGCAGTTATGTTATAAAAATTGGTAAATTGATTCCCTATGTTTCATTACAACGCTTAATACATTTCTGTCAAAGTCGTAACCATGGATATGAAAAATCCCATAAACTCACTGTATAAACACGATGTTTAATACAAATACGACAAAAAAGTGTGGACCTACTTTTTCCACGTACGAGTATATTGCAGGTTGCATTATGTCAACTAGATGTGCTACATTATACATCGTGATATACAGTACCTATATTATACAACGACGCTATAATGGATACTTTTATTTCCGAAGATGAAGTTTATAACACGAGCGAGCAAAGCGAGCGTGAGTTTTAATCATCGGAGAGAATAATAGCAATTTATTATAGCGAGTTGTATACTAAACTTTATCTACGGCTAATTTGTAATATACAAGATTTTAATGAAATAAATACATCCTATGCAAAAAATTTTGACATTTTCAAGTGTAATTTCTCTATTACCAAAGTTACATCGTAAAACATTGCAATGTTTAAAAATAATAATTTGCACAGGGAAATCGATTCCGGCAAAGTGAGTTTCTGATTGGTGCAGAGGAAGAAAAATAATGACTATTATCTCCTGATATTATTTCCTGCGGTATTAATAAATAGCATTATGTAGCAACACCACACATAATCGTAGATAAAATATATTAGACGTTAAACAAATGACAAATTTAAAAATATGAAAATATTACAACGTTATAACTTTTTCCTACGACCATATACGAAACAAACAGTTTGCATACAATTACCTTTTACGAAAATAATCAATATCAAATATCCGTTCGTTATCGAACAGGTCATATCGCCACAGTTTTAATTTTTGTTTAACCTTATAGTAGACGTGTGTTGTTTTTCCGACGAAGGAGCGAGTGGATTAATTTTCTCGAGTCGATAATACAATTTTATAGTCGTGTATAAAATTATATTTTTGTCCATAGCTGGTGTTAAAGCAAAAATATACGAAAACCAATTTTAAATTAAATTATTATCAAAACACAATTTCGGAGTTTGTTTGTAGGTAATGTATTTCATCATCCTGCTTTTTTCGCAGAGAATGCAGAAATTGTGTGAAAACGAATTTAAAGAAAAAATTTAAAAAACTCTTATTTAACTTTATCTAAGTACTCAAATTTTACTTTATCTACTCAAATTTTGCATTATCTACTCAAATTTTACTTTATCTATGCTTGCGGTTAAAGGGTTACTTAATAACTAACTATGGAAAAAATGATATTTTATGTAAACAAAACGAGATTTTTAATGCATATTTTCGAAAAATTTACCAACGTATTATGTGCATACCTATTTTGCTATTTTGAAGTGCATACAAATGTCAGCTCTACTAGTTTATGTCCTGTCTCAGTCTACATTGTATGTAGTAGAGTAAAATTCAAATAGCTAGAACCCTGCGCGAAGTACGAATTCTCGTCTTAGAGAGAGAAGCAGAGATGATAAACAAGAGGAAACTACGCTACTGTCTGTTCTACAGAACATCAGCTTCAATATCTGTTATTCTCATGCTGACATTCGTAGTGTTTTGCTTCGTGTAACCCTGCGAATTTTGGAATTGATTGTGATTGAGTTATATTTTAGTTTTCTTTGGAAATTAAGTGAAGTGCAGCGCAGCATATACTCGCTAGCTCCGCGTTTGTAAAACGGACAGTACATGACAAGCTCTTCCTTCTCGCACAGTCCAGGGTCCTAGCTATTTGAATTTTACTCTACTCGTATAACATGACAGGTGTCTACTTTTTTACATGGTTTTATTTAACTTGATCTCTTTGTTTTTTCAGTCATGGGTCAAATATTAAAATCAATACTTGACCTACTAATACCTATTCTAATTTTTTGAATTAAAAAAAAATATTTTGATACGTAATCAGCATATCAAACAACATTTGTACCTTTAACGTATGTACTCCAAGTTATGAAACAGCCTGTAGTAGTAGTAGTAGTAGTAGTACATGTCTTTATTTTGCCTTTCGGTTTAAATCTGTACATTTTTTTCAGCCTGTACAGATAGTAATTAAAGTGCATAAAATGTCAATAAATTTGGTTAGTAATATAATAGCAAAAGACTAAAATGTATAAAATAAATTTTAAAACTTTTTAAGTTACACGGTTTTATTGATGCACTAAAAACTAAAAAATAATATTTTAAATTATTTCAACATGGTCATTATATGACTCGATTGAGATATATTTGAATTGAAACGATTGAAGGTTAGCGGTGGATGATCCATATTAAAATAATGTAATTAACTGATGTAGATTACTCGATAGCAGCTCCGTTAGTATCCTGGCAATCCGCACCCACATAATTAAAATTTTGTTAATATAATGCGATATATCTCCCACTCCGTATGAAAATTATCGCCATAATAATTACCCTTTGATCCAATCCACAATCATAAAAACAAGCATGCGTCGTCCATGGCCTATCCTCATTAAAAATACCACACAATTCTCTTGAATTAATCCACACGGCCGCAATTATTTTTAATACATTCATTATTTCTAAAACGCTGTGCCATACGGACAATTTATACAAATAAAAAAGATTAAAATCCAGGCGCCCGTATGCAGATTAGTAACGCAGACTCGGTGAACAATTCCGCCGATATATCACGAGCGGGCCAGCAAAGGGAGAACTGTTTCACCGGCAGGTAGAAGAAGGCTGCTGTTTTTAATTACCTGCGTTTCTGTCATACCACAGAAATTGCTCATAATTTGTGTAGCCAGAAGCGATTTATTCTACTTTAGATCGCAAATATTGTGACAGAGATTGCATTGCCTTTAAGGTGGTTCGAGCGGTTCGGACTATTCAAATCATGGTTTTAAATGTAACTTTGTATTATAAAAATAATTATTTTTTAAAATCATGACCACCACCGGTGATTGAACCCGGGACCGCCCGGGACCTTTACATTGCCGGAGTAACGCCCTGCCCAACTTAGCTATGTTGATCCTAATGATGCCGCGAGATCTCGTTAAAACGAGATCTCGCCTCGAGATTCTCGAAATTTCGAGACGAGAGTAACTTTATTCTCGTCTCGATTTTTCGAGACGAGACGAGAGTAGCGTCATGACGAGAATGTAATTCGGGATCTCGATAAATCTCGAATTTATTTTACGTAATGTAAGATGTAAGTATTAGTTAAATATACGAGATAAAAGATTTACATAAAATGTTTTTTTAAAAATTTAAATAAAATATGTTTAGACTTGATTTAAATTAACATATTTTTTGCATTTATTATTCTATTTTGTTTTGAAATTAAATGTACCTACCTACTTATTTAGAAAAATTCAAAATAAATTAAAATCACCTAATTTTAAACAACAACAAAAATTGTTGATTCTTAATCAATAAACATAGGTAGGTAATAATGCATTTTTACTTCCTTGTACGGAGTAGAAATCAAGTATTGTAATCGCGAAAAATTTCGGTTCTCAGATTTTGACGGAAATATCCGTTTTGACCTTTTCTGAATCCATTATGACTAGTTTCGTCGTGACGTCTGTACGTACGTACGTACGTATGGACGTACATACGGACATATGGACGTACGTACGGACGTATGTATGTCGCATAACTCAAATACTGTTAGACGTAGATAGTTGAAATTTTGTATTTAAGACTGTTATAACATCTAGTTGTGCACCTCCTATTTTTGATTTTAATCTACAAACCGGAAGTAGTACTTTTTTCAAATATTTCGATAAATATTTTAAGACAAATTTTTTTATTTTAAATGAAAGATTATGTGATTATTACCTACAAACGGTATTTTATAAATATTTTTGTATCTGGTATCATTTAAGAATAATTAAAGTATATATTTATAATTTAGTATTTCGGTATCTTGTAGTCCATGATCGATTAACATTTGTTACTACGTAAAATTTAAATGATTATGACATGACAGTGACAGTGGCAGTGACAATAGTAAAATATCGTTTAAAAACATTAATTTAGAAATTAATTAAATTAATGTTTTTAGACATAGGACGCCTTTTATAACATAAGAAGATGCAAAAATACACACAACAGAATAATAAAATATAGGGTGTTCCATTTGAAAATGACGAGTTATAGCCATTTGAAATTGAGTAATTTTGATTCTCTGTATTGAACAGTATAGGTAAATAAAATACAATTCAAAATAATATATAAAAATATATAGGGTGTTTCATTTAAAAAAGACGAACAATTATTGCCAAGTCGTTATGCAACACCCTGTATATGTGAAAATAATTTTAAGTCTTTGAAACCGATCCACCCAGAACAATACCAGCCCTCAAACAACGTATTCAACACGTGAATGCAGCAATACCTATCAATATGCTGCGAGAGGTCATGCTGAACTTCCAGGCCCGACTTCATGAATGCATCAATTTCAATGGAGAACATTTGCTGGACGTAGTATTCGGAAAATAATTTAAATTATTAATAAAAAAATATATATTTTAAATTAATTACAATTTGAAATCTTTCCATTTGACTGGCAACCCGCTGTTCACCCGTCCAATTATTCATTGTTAACTAAATGGTAGACAACGCTGATAATGTTAAGTCGGCCATCTTCCTCCCCACCACCTTCCTAAGATCTCTAAGCCCCACATCAAATATTTCCATTTCACTGGCGAACCCTGTATTTAAAGTACAAGTATATTAGAGAATTAGTGACTAATTATTATTAAATTATTTTTGAAAATCACGACCACCACCGTAACTTTCTAAAATTACAATTCTATGTTTCAAATATCCGATAAGAAGAATTATGGAAACAGTACAATTTTATATACTTAATATTTATTTGTAAATAAAGTAAATAATTTGTCAATTAATAGTTGCTGATTTGACTGTTATACCAACTTTGAAACATAAAATAAATAAGCAAAAAATTATATTATTAACATCATTTAAGCTTTAAAAATATTGCAAACATTATAAATAGATGAATAATCGATGTACACAAAAATATACCTACTGTAGATTTTGGAAGTAATATATCTAATTTCAAAAATAAAATTCTACGTCTGACAACTGACAACATACATGTTGGCGAATATTACCCGTGTTGCGCACTCGTGCTATTCATACCAGCACAAGGAACATCGTAATAATCATTGAGCTAATATACCTATATTTTTTAATGTCACCTGACAATTAACGATCTAAAATAAAATTATTGTAATTTTGACATGCCTTCTATTTTATTTTCGGTTTTTGATAGTAAAATTTGACATTTTATAAATAAAATCTATTTAACCGTAAAATGCCAACAGTCACGTGGTACAAATATCTGTCTTCTCGCTCTGTTTTATGAAAATCTACCTATCTTTCTCTTATGTTGGGACCATTCATCAACAATGTAAACATATGAATGCTACGTCTATAGTATGTAATATTATTAGATCAATGGTAATAATACAAGAAGTGAATATTTGATTGTTTTAAGGTAGTGGTGCTCAGAATGTACGCCTGACAGGCTGAACACCGTGGGCCGAACGAAGAAAACTTGTGGCTGTGTAGTGTGTAAAGTTCGAAAATCTATGAACGTAGCTCTAACCAATGCGAGAAAACTGCGGCGAAACGCGTGGCAACATCGAGTAAACAATCCTGGCCATTATAAATTTATAACAAGCAATATAAAGCCCGAAACATTTTGCGTCCATTATGAGTATTTTACTTCTAAATTTACCTACAGCTACCTAAATCACATTTAAATTTGGTTGTACGTATCCTATTATACCAAATTTAAAACATACGAAGGTTTCTGTTTCCTACTACATTTAAATATACAATAAATAAATAAAAGTCCAATTTTGAGAACATTATGTCGTACAAAGGTACAAACTAGAGTCTTTTTACTTCCTTGTACGGAGTAATAAGGAAGTATTGTAATCCCGAAAAATTTCGGTTTTCAGATTTTGATGGAAATATCCGTTTTGACCTTTTCTGAATCCATTATGACTAGTTTCGTCGTGACGTCTGTACGGACGTATGTATGTCGCATAACTCAAATACGGTTAGACGTAAAAAGCTGAAATTTTGTATTTAGGACTGTTATAGCATCTAGTTGTGCACCTCCTATTTTTGGTTTCAATCTATAAACCGGAAGTAGTACTTTTTAAAAATATTTTAAATGAAAGATTATGTAATTATTATCTACAATCGGTATTTTATAAATTTTTCTGTATCTTCTATCATTTAAGAATAATTAAAGTATATACTTATAATTTAGTATTTCGGTATCTTGTACTCCATGATCGTTTAACATTTGTTACTACGTAAAATTTAAATGATTATGACATGACAGTGACAATAGTAAAATAAGCTTTATATCTTCTTCTGCAGTTTAAATAAAATGACTAAAATATATTTGTGAGTATACTAGTATAATAAGTTAAAAGAATTTTTTATATTATTCTACATTTTAGTTATTAAGAAAAGTATGAACACACAAGGCGTACAAGGAAGTCATGTGGTGAACACGTCAGATTTTTTTGTTTCATTCAAGGTCAAGTGCCTTATAATTAAAAGTTACAAAACTGTAAAATTATAGTTAGGTTTATCAAGAAAAAATAATTTAATTTCCAAATAATTTAAAAAAAAACTATATTTAAAAATAAATAAAAATTTAATGATGTGGTTCTCCATTCCGCCCCTAAATATTTTGCGCCAGAAGCCCGGGTTTCTTAGGCTTCTAGGATAATACGCCACTGTAAAAACCTTCTAGTATCAAATTATGTTATTTCATTTAAATCAGAAAATTCTGCTTTACGTTATGTATTTTAAACGAATAATGTAATAAATAATAACATCATCATAAACGCATAAACCGTAACTTTTACTTTTTGTTTCATTCAAGGTCAAGTGCCTTATAATTAAAAGTTACAAAACTGTAAAATTATAGTTAGGTTTATCAAGAAAAAATAATTTAATTTCCAAATAATTAAAAAAAAAACTATATTTATTAATAAATAAAAATTTAATGATGTGGTTCTCCATGCCGCCCCTAAATATTTTGCGCCAGAAGCCCGGGTTTCTTAGGCTTCTAGGATAATACGCCACTGTAAAAACCTACTAGTATCAAATTGTTATTTCATTTAAATCAGAAAATTCTGCTTTACGTGACGTATTATAAACGAATAATGTAATAAATAATAACATCATCATAAACGCATAAACCGTAACGTTTACAAGTAAATACAGCCAACGTATACGCGGAACATCGTATGGGTAGATACATAGACCGGGAGCCGGC
Organism: Agonum fuliginosum; assembly: GCA_947534325.1. NCBI lineage: Eukaryota > Metazoa > Arthropoda > Insecta > Coleoptera > Carabidae > Agonum > Agonum fuliginosum. The sequence goes on along the minus strand of OX384031.1, from coordinate 19,997,593 downwards.
ATCAGGTCAGGTGGGTGTATGATTTGCCACATTTCGAGGCTTTGGGGGTTGATAGCGAGTCATACCCCCACCCCCAAAACGCAAGTATGGCGCCCCTTAAGTGTAGCTTTTACACGGGGCGAATTACCAAACGTGTCAAAAATTGACATGCCCATGGGTAATATAATAGGCCACACGATGATTGTTGTTTTATGTTGTTCATGAGGTTGTCAAAGCACGGAAACGCAATATGCCATACCAATATGGCGTCGCCTAATGGCTGCCATACTAGCCGAAACGTGTCATTTTTTTACAGTGGACATGTATCATTGGCCACACGGTGTTCTTTGGCGATATTTGTTCGGAATAAAATATAGAACAAGGATATACAAACGTCATACCGCTGGCGCGTCGCTAAGTGCTGATTGTTTTGATTTTTGACCAGGGCCATGTATGATCGGCCATACCGGTGCCGCTTACACGTTTCGGCTAGTATGGCGGCTCTCAGGCGACGCCATATTGGTATGGCATATTGCGTTTCCGTGCTTTGGCAACCTCCTGAACAATATAAAACAACAATCATCGTGTGGCCTATTCCCCATGGGCATATTAATTTTTGACACGTTTGGTAATTCGCCCCGTGTAAAAGCTAGTGTAGCCATACTTGCGTTTTGAGGGTGGGAGTATTACTCGCTATCAACCCTCAAAGCCTCGAAATGTGGCAAATCATACACCCACCTGACCTGCCGGCTCCCGGTCTAGCAGTTCATATTAAAAAATTCATAACTTTTATACTGATAAACGATTTGCCCCCATATTTACCAATCCCTACTTAGCACCGTCCCTTTTTTACCACCGTAATTCTTTTACCAATCCATTTTTTACCAACATTATACTTTTACCAATCCATTTTATACCACTGTCCCTTTTTACCACTAATTCTTTTTTACCACCTACGTATTTACCAACGTATTCTTTTACCAATCCATTTTACCATCGTCCCTATTTTTACCACTAATTCTTTTTACCACCAACAAATTTATCAACGTGATTTTTTACCAATCTATTTTTACCACCGTCTCTTTTTCAACAAAGCTAACAAAACCGTACTAGAGCCCCACAAACTCGGTTTTTGTTTTTACTACACTAACAAAGCTAATAAAACCGTACTAGAGCCCCACAAACTCGGTTTTGCTGTATTTACTACACTAACAAAGCTAACAAAACCGTACTAGAGCTCCACAAACTCGGTTTTGGTATTTGCTACACTAACAAAGCTAACAAAACCGTACTAGAGCTCCACAAACTCGGTTTTGGTATTTGCTACACCAACAAAGCTAACAAAACCGTACTAGAGCCCCACAAACTCGGTTTTGGTATTTACTACACTAACAAAACCGTACTATAGCCCCAGAAACTATTAATGGTAAAACGGAATTGCGGTAAAAAAGTATGGTGGTAAAAGTTGCAATGGTAAAAATGGAGTGGTAAAACGAAATAGCGGTAAAAGTATAGTGGTACAAATGCAGAGGTAAAAGTTGGAGTGGTAAAAATTGAGTGGTAAAAAAATGGGTTAACGGTAAAACAGGATAGCGGTAAAAAAGAATGGTGGTAAAAAAGCTGTGGTAAAAGTTGGAGTGGTAAAAATAGAATGGTAAATATGTAGTACAACACTGATAAACATAAATATGTGATTCATTGAATCGTATGTAGAATTCAAATATAGGTATAAATAGCAAGGATGTTATATAATAACGCTGGATTGCTAACTTCTGTGTGAAAGTGAAGCAAGTGGTGGGGGAACTTGGTAAGCTGCAAATGGCGGCAAGAGTGACATTTGCAATAGTTGACATGTGTACTTTCGCTTGAAAAACATAGTTTCACGTATCATTTATTAATTTTGTATAATTAAAAAACTAAAAGATATAAGTTTATTGTATAAACCAGGAAATATGACAGAATAGGTTAAATAATATTTTTTGCTTTCTTCAACAGCAGTTTAGTTGGTGACTTTTTGCCTCGCTTTTTGCAGAGGTGACCTTCGTCTTCGCCACGGTTTAGACTGCTTGGCCTTAAAATAATATAATATTAAATAAATATATTATAGCAAAATAATATTCATACTTGTAAATATGACGAAAATGCGTCAAAGACAGATGGAACAACATCTTCATGCAATCGTATGACAGCCAGCGATGTTTTGTCAAAACTATTTTAATGCCAGAGATAACGCTAGTTTTTTACGGATTCCAAGTTTTGCTCCGTACGACTTGTATCTATTTCTTTCTTCGTTTTTGGGAAAACTATAAATAAATATTATATATTTTAAAGTAATGACATCAGCTGATTATTTTAATATTCTTACCTCGATTCTTACCTATGGAAAGTAACTTTTATACCAAATATTTCTTGGGTTTTTTACATTTCATGGGTTGCTGAATAATAAAAGTATTTATTTAAACTGTTCTTTATTATTATGTTTGAACTTTACATTAAATAAACACTGACAAACACTTCATCATGGCGCCTGTACGATCAAAATCACAACTACTCTGTCTTTCTTTATTATCATGCTGGCGGAAGTAAGAAAGTTACACGCAGGCGCACAGTGTGTGATCACTGGCGGGAATACATTCAAATTTAAATAACATACATAACAGGCTTCTACTTCTATTATTTGCAATACGATTTGTACAACCGAATCCTACACATAGGACGTAGACATTGTGCAACGAAATTCGTCTACAGAATATATTTCTGTTCAAAATCTGTATTACATAAACACGAATTATCAATAATTTAACATTATCTTGAAATAAACAATCAGATTGCATTAAAACAGTATAATAAAATGACAGATTCCAAGTTATAACATAAAACAGCTGGCGACAGTACCACGTGACTATGTCCAGTGGCGGATTTGCAGTCTTGGCCGCCCTAGGCCGTGTAGTACCAGCCGCCCCTTTCTCAGCTCCCATCATTTAGGTACTACATTTATGAATTTACTTTCTTGTCAACTTTTATACATTGTCGGTGTACAACAGATATAATAGGAGTGAATCTGATTGTTATTTCATATAACTACGTCAAAACAAAATGTATATGAAATAACAGTTGTTTCATTCGCATTCTCATTGCAGCCCAGTATATACTGACATATTTGTTTATCTCTAAAAGAGGACACCGAGCGAAGCGAGCTCTAATGCACCGCAGGCGATTTTTTTTGTAAAAAGAGGCGGGGCGACCAATTTTTAACAGAATTTGAACAAAAAAAATCTTAAAGGAAATACAATAATAATAATAAAAATTTAAAACACTGTTGAGAAAAAACACAAAGCTAAATAGCTTACTTTAATAAATTAACTAGGTATTGCAGCCGCCACGAAACCAAAACTATACGATAGCTGACAGGACTAACGAATCGAAATTCATGGTAGTCCGATCTACTGGCGAGTGGCGACATCGTGGGTTCGTATCTTACTAAGGATATGAATTGTATTTTATGCCACAATTGGCCGCCCCTAATATCTGGCCGCCCTAGGCCCGGGCCTACTGGGCCTTATGGCAAATCCGCCACTGACTATGTCTCTGTCTCACTCTTTGTTTGTAAATTGCAAATGGCGGCTTGCGTCTCTGCTACCAATGGAGCGATATAGGAAGTTAGCAATCCAGCGTTACTATACAGGTTGGTGGCGGTGAAATGCGAACATAGGGAACATACATGACAATCGAACTTTCATGCCAGGTATCTTGATATATTTTGTAGTAGTGTCACAAAACGAAGTAATGTGAATTTGTGTGGCAAAAGAGTAATCAATAACAGAAATAATAATAAAATCTAAAAGTGCATGTGAACTATCTCGTTCTGCTCGTACACATACATTATTATGCAAAGAAAATATTTTAAAGAAAATAAAAATTTCAATAATATGACAGGTACTTTGACATTGACAGTACTTATTCCACGTATATCAACATGCCTAGCATGATAACTCCATTGTCATATATTTCCCTATGTTCGCATTTCACCTCCACCAACCTGTATAACATCCTTGATAAATAGGGTGTTCCATTTGAAATAAGAAAGTTGATGTAATTTCTGGTTTAATCCGAACTGATATATTTTTGTAAGTAACATATTTTTTGATGTCTCCTTATGCCTAATTTACTCGTATAAAATTTCATAACGATTGCTGTATTATAGTTGTAGGTATTTATGTATGTAAAACAAAAAAGCAACTAAATAAGTAAAAGGGTACCTTGTATTTTTATGCTTGTTCTTATGGTGAGACTACTTTGTCAAAAAATGCAATAAAACGCGGATTAAATCACATTTCCAAAAAGTGAGAAAATATCCCCTAACTCGAGGTAACTTTGTCACAATAAATTTTAAAAAAACTACTATGCCAGTCGATTCAGAAAAGTCCATTTTGTTCAATAAAATTATTTTGAAGCGATTATCTTCATAAATAGGCGAGATATTGTAGAAAGTATTTCAAAAACATGTCAAAGTAGCCCCGGTTGACAGTACTTTATTTCCAAAAACTATAATACAAGAAGTTAATCAAGAAAAAACATTAGGAATTACAAAACCATCATAATTATAATTAAAGTACACGTTAACAACCATTGTGAAGCTACACTAAAATAAGTGTACATACTACATCTACAGATTTGAGTAAATATTACAATTATTTGTAACGAAAGAATCCTACAACATAAATACTAGTCCGTGTTCTCCATCTCCGACATTTTGGGGTTAAAAAACTCAGCCTTCCCCGTCGTTCCACCCACATATATAATAAGCTGTCGGGAGCCCCGTGCGCCCCCAGAGCCTCAGTGGTGAACTGTCATATCAGTATGTATGAATATCTCCCAATGGACTCTGCCTTCGTATTTTCACAATCTCGCAATTTCCCTGCGTCCGTCCAGATTACCAACCACCGCCTACCAACGAACATGGAATGTCTTCGGAGAAGGAAGACGAAAATGGAAGGTAAGGAGGGCAATGCCAAAGAGGAAATAATCAATGTAAAGAGTTTATAAAAGAAGATTTAAAGACTTAAATTTTAAATGAATCATGTTTCGTATATTAAAAAATGTTAAACGATGTGTGTTTTTTTTTTTCAATACATAAATACCAGTTGGATGCTATCGTTATTGTAATTATTTACCGGTAATTCGATATTTTTAAAGTAGTGCAGCGGCTGATTTATGTGAAAATCGTATACAGCCAATGAGATAATTGATTATACTAGTAAACATGGTTATATAAAAATGTACCAGAATTTTTTACTAATAGCTTGAGGAACTTAGGTAACTGAAATTAATAAGCGGAAACTTTACTGTCATATGTCAGTTTGACATTAAATTAAATATTGGTTAAATTGTCATTTTGAGTGTAAATAAGCAATTCATAAGGTAAATAATACATATTTATCAATGTTAAATACAAATTTAGTAAGTATTTCAAGTTTCTATTGTAAAAAGAATTAAAAAATAGAGCGGCGGTGTCATTGTGATTTTCTTACTCGTGCATTAATGCTTTCCGGCAATTTTTTTGAATGCTTCCCAACTAATTATGTTGTTGGAATGCACGTAAATTGTCAGGTGACATTAAAAAATATATAATAGCTCAATAATTATTACAATGCTCCTTGTGCTGGTATGAATAGCACGAGTGCGCCAAGATTATAAAAAGGAAGGTTTGCTCGTTCCCATATGCGCAATGTAAACAACGTGGGAGGAGCTAACTTACGTCACTTTTATACATTTTTTCAAAGACGAGTGTTATTTTATTTATTATTTGAATGCTACTAAAAACTACAGACGTTAAAAAATACTATAAAATAAGTGAAGTTCAAATAAAATACATCGATCTATGTTGTGAATTGAATATCAAGCGCGACTTGTGTCTAAACATGACGTCACGTCCCAACCACTAAAATACTGAATGTTTCGAATGAGTAAACCTTCCTTTTTATAATCTTGGAGTGCGCAACACGAGTGATATTCTCCAAAATAATAAGGAGCATGAGTAAAAATACTACAAAAATAATCGACATTACTTTGACCACAAATTCATTGAATCATATCCTGTTTTTAAATTAAAATTACTCAAAATATGGTATTCCAGATTTTGAAAAAATGCTTAGAAAATTTGATCAATTTTTTTAATGTCAATTTCAAAATGTTTTATATGAGTTTTATAGGTAAATTATATAGAATTAAAAGTGGAAAATGTGCTGGTAATTTATGAAAAAATCAGAAACATAAATTGTGCATAAAATATTGGTAACAAATTAACTTTTAATAAGAATTTTCATTTGCTTAAAATATCAACTTGGAGTGCGAGCGCAATACAGTAGCGTACCCAGGATTTTCGGTTAGGAGGGCGGGGCGGAATAAGGTAAAATTTGTAAAAAAAATCAGTGATGAAAATGTATGCTATATTTCTAATTAAATAACGTGACCAAAAAATATAGTTGATACTAATAATTAAATTATTAGTTATTAAAAAACTGTATAGGATCACAACAATTGTTACTACAAACATGAAACAAAATACAAAAAATATCATGATCATAGTACACAAATTCTATCCTTTTTAAAAAATATTGGAAAGTTGCTTGTGTTCGTTTCATGGTTGTCGGTTTTACCGTACTAAAGTAATATTTCGAATTTCAAAATAAAAGTCTATAATTAAAGAATAATAATGATTACCTATTCAACGCCACGTAAATAAAGCATTATGGTGCGAGCTTTAGACCAATCACGGCGAGATCGACTAAACTAAATATTGAATATTTTCCCGTCGTCAAGGTAATAATTTGTATAAAAAATCGACTTGGCGTTTATAATAATTAAACATCTGTGTTAATAATTTGGGTGACAATCATTATATTGTGAATAATTATACCAATTAGAGTTGATTTACTAAAGGGTATCCCGGGTTAAGAGGAGTAAAATGCCCCTATGTCTATACTTTCATACAACCAGTTTGATTCGATTTCTGGGATCTAGAAAGTAGGTGTGATGTGAAAAAAAACTTAACATACAAATTGACTGTTTGCACTAACTTTAGCCATATTTTCGATAAAAAAATTGCAACTTATGCATCTCGAGTCGTCTTAGGCTTCTTTGTAAATGATTTAAACATACCAGCATTCATGATGTTTGCTAGGAAAAAGTTCAATTTTGTTAGAAGAATGGTTGTGATAATAATAATGGATTACATTCAAAATAGTGTTTATTGCATACCCAATTATCCAAATTCATATTGTAACTGGTGAAAATATATTCTAGCAATTGTATCGAATTTATTTTCATTTGTAATGTAAGTTCACTTTCTAGACCAAATTGGATGTTGTACAAGAAACCCATATATTTTTACCCACCAAATACCTACTTCAGTGTGAAAAATATTCAAGGTTCTAAAAGAACTGCTAATTGTTGCAGTGCAATGATGGATGACTCAAAATGTTTCTTTTGATGTATACTATAACATTACAAATCAAAATGAATTTTACACCTTTGCTAGAACATGATTTGAATAATCACAATCTGAAATAAGGGCTTGCGCGTGTTAGTTTTTCATCCAACTATATTAATGTTTTTCGAGTTTTTTATACACATGCTTCTTTTATTTAGAAACTTTTACACACACATTAAAAAATACAAGTTGTTGTTTATTGAAAACGCTTTTATATTTAAATTATTTAAATACTGTACAGGTTAACTGTACTAAATAAATATGAAAATTGTTATAAATATAATAATTATTATATGTTATATCACTCAGAATTTTCAAGAATTACTATAATTTATATACATATTTTTTCATAAGAGTTAGACAAAAATATGGATTTTTCACCTTGGCGAACCACTTTAAAAAATCTAAAAAAAATCATGGAATATTAGTACCTCAAGACCACCAATTTGGCGCAGAAAATTTTTTTGCACACTTTTTTGGCTAAAAGATATAGATAATGATTTTTACAATAAAATTTTTTTTTAACCACGAAAAAGTCCGTTTTCATATTACAAGCAATACTCATGAATTTTATAACAATTTTATCTAAAAAACATCCGGAGAGAAAAAAAAGTTCTTAAAAATAAGGTTTATCGCTGCCTGGATGGGGAGAGGATTGAATACTTATTAAGGTTTTTTTCACATCACACCTACTTTCTAGATCCCAGAAATCGAATCAAATTGGTAATTTGAAAGTCTAGATATAGGGGCATATCACCCCACTTAACCCGGCATACCCTTTTGTTGAGTTTCCAAATACTTCCCAAGTTCTAAAATTTTCAAAGATAATTTTTTTGTGCTAAACTGCAAATTATTACATATTTCGCTCTTCAAAAATTTCTCAAGTATCCCTCGACCTTCGATCTCGTGGTGCTTTAAACAACAATTTGAATCGCGAAATATTGACGTTATAATTTGCGTCAACACAAAAAAAATTTCACCTCTCGGGGTAGGTATTTTATTATTGTTATTGCGGAGGATAAGGCACATTTTTCAGGCTCACCTTGCAATTTTGTGATCAAAGCATGAGACTTGGTACACTCTAAAAAATACATGCGTGTAAATTAAACTTGTGCCTTTGGTTAAAAATTTAGTGTTAATTTTTACACTAAAAACTTGTTAAAACAACACTACATTTTACACTACGGATGTGGTAAAAGTACACTAAGAATTAGAATTAGTTCGGAATTAGTGTAACATTTTACACTAGATATGGAACTTTTGACAATAATAGTGCGAAAGTAATTATTTAAGTGTGATATTTCTGAAGATAGTGTAATATTACCGTTATAAAACATTAGAGTAACACGTTCAGTGTAAAAATACCCTTCAAAGTTCTGGTCACGTTGTTCATGTACAGAGTTGGTATACAGATCAGACGTAGTGGCGTGGGTTAGTATATTGTGTTGTTTGTGTTTAGTTTTTATACGTTTCATTTGGTTTTAGTGTTTGATCTTTTTGCTATACTTTCATATTTTGGAATGGTGCATAAACCTAATTATTGTGACTGCACGTGAAGATATTTTAATGTGGATGTGACCATTTTACCCGCGCCCATGTTTGCTTCAGTTGAGATGTTACCAGCTACAACACGAAGATCCAAAATACCTAAAGAATCTATTGGGAAAAGCCGGAAAAATAATTATTTTTAAACTAGTAAGTTAGAAAATTCATGTTATTTAATTTATTTATTTATTTTTAATACATATTTTACAGAATAATTTATCAAATTAGAAAAGGATATACTAAAAAAACAACCAATCAACCATTTCTAATCGCAGAAGGATCGATTCCCGGAGCTATACCTAACAAACTATTTTCTTGTCATCGACGAGTCATCGATAATACAACACCGATCCCATGTGTGAAGCAATGTAATCCAGCAAAACCGATCATAACCTTATTTCAATCCTATTACGTATTTCAATTATTATACATACATGTTTCTATAAACTATACATAATATGTCTACTGTATATTGTAGGTACCTAACATAATGTATACTTTATCTGGATGTAATATTAAATTTATAATATATTTTGCTTCAAATCCTACTTTTTATTTTACCCTATTTTAACACTATATAGTAACACTAATATTTTACACAAAAAATTTTACACTCTCAACGTGTAACTTTTAACCATTCTTGGAAAAGTAAAAGTTAACACTAAATATTCTGTCCTCGATGGTACACTATTTTTGGTTAGTTTAGTGTTAAATTTAACACTATATTTTTTAGAGTGTATATAGTCCAGCGGCTTACAGTAATATAATGTGAATTGTGCACTTCGAGCCAAAAGCAATTTTAATTTTTTTTCTTATTTAACACACCTTATTGAGTATTTTAAGGGGTGGAGGCATCACCGGAAGTGTCCGTGTCAGCCGCCATTTTGAAAAAATTGTCCCCGTTTTTAGTTTTTCGCGTTTATCTTGCAAATGGTTTACATTACGAAGAAAACTGTTAAATGGAATTGTAGAGCACAAAATTATCTACAACATAGATTTATATAGATTTTTTTGTAAAGAACACTGTTTGCTAGAAAATCAAGAAAATAAATTTTGCATATTATCAAATTATTTATAAAGTCGTTTTTTTGTCATAACACAGTATAATGGCTGTAATATTTTATTCGATAAAGATATCGACTTTCGGTTTTAAGCATTCGATTTCTCAAACATTTTTCTATAAAAAATATAATTTTCAAGATTTTGGAGACTCTGGCGTAGCCGCAATTTAATTATATTCTACAAGAAAACAAAATAAATATTAGTCATTTTTGTGTTTATTCATCTGCCATTTTTGAACGGATAATAATACCGACTTCCGGTTTACAGCATTCGATTTGTCGAACTTTTTTTTTAGATGCATTATTTCAAACATTTAAGAGGGCCTATGTTGAGCTGAAATTTAAACAATTTAGATATATTTATTCATATTTTGAGTTTAATTAGCTGTAGATTTCGAATGGATTTAAATATTGACTTCTGGCTTTCAGTTCTGACTAGAAACATATTTGTGAAAACTTATACTGGAAACCGGAAGTGATATTTTAGTATGCTCTGAAATAACAGTTTAAATTTATGAATTGGTACCAAAATTTACTGGGCTCTTAAGATTCGTATTAAAATCTTAAATATATAATTTGGTTGTTAAATTTTTTCTCAACTAATTACAGTCGCGATTACCTTAAAGTAAATTTATAGGAATGGTTTTTTTTCCAATCGATCCAACATAAATACGGCGTACAAGCGAGGAGGTTGTACAAATCATGATCCACGAACACCAGAATAGCATCTATAACACTTTAACTGGAAAATTTTCTTCCTAAAATGTCGACAACACGGAGTCCTACCAAAACACATAACAAATCTAATGAGGATCCAACATCACGCCCAAAAAACATGGAAGAAGTGGACAAACTATATCACAGGTTAAGGAAACAAGTAGGTACTTAATATTGAAATTAACGCTACTATTAGGCAGCTAAACAAACTTCATTCTAACATGCAACAATTTGAAAACGAAATTTTACATTTAACACCCAAATGCACATTTGATAACATTGTAACACGACAAAAAATTAGTTACAATTGGCATTTTAATAAAATTAAACTAAAAATGCAACTAAATTACTTATTTCAATTCAAAACAGCGTTATACATACACAACCTAAGTGGTTCAAAAACTTAAGTAGCAAACAAATACCTACAGAGGTACAAACTTTATTAAGCCTTGGACCGAAATTTTGCATAAAACCAACTTTAAACCAAGTTTGTGTACGTAAAATGCCGAGTGACATTGAATACATATTTTCAGATTTTGATGAAAATAAGAAAAATGTGTGCAGGGCTCAAATCACAAACGCCTTAACTAATTTTCTACGCAAAAATACTCAAAATAATTACATAAACTACTTGTTGAATAACACTAAAAAATTCCTGTCAGAGAATGATGATTGATTTGATAGTGGATAGTGGTGCAGATTTCATTAATGAATTTAAAATTCCAGAAAATTATATCCTGATAAGTTTGGACGTTGTTACACACCTCTCAACAAAAATTATTTTATTGATCTCATTAAATTTGTGTTTGACACTAGTTACGATGGTAAATTCTATAAACAACTTGGAAGTCCGATGGGTGCAATTATAAGCCCCATAATTGCTCAATACGTTATGGATGCACTCCTTGACGAGTGTATTCCTAAACTGAATTATGAGCTACCTTTTATAAAGAAGTCTAGTGCCTGCTGGTGAAACAAAAAATATACTGCAAATATTTAATTCTTTTTGCCCACTATTACAATTCACCATTGAATTAGAACAAAATATGTGCTTACCATTCCTAGATACAATAATTAATAGAGATTAAAAGTGATTTACTTACACTAGACTGGTATGTCAAACCAATTGCATCTGGGAGGTATATACACTATGAATCCCAACAACCTAAACAAATGAATAATAATAAAAATTATTATTAGTCGATATATAAACTAAATGGTCATATGTTTGGCATTTAAATTCAACTACCGCCGATAAAGTAATTAATTGCCTAAGAAAATCAATTGTTGTCAGGGCCGGATTAAGGTTCTTTCGGGCCTGAGGCGGTAACAATTTTCGGGCCTCTACAATAAATCACCAAAAAATATATTTTATAATTTTTAATAAATAAAAAATAAGAAAATAACAACAAAAAACAATTTAAACAAAAATAAACACTTACAAAAAAATTAAAGTTTGATGTTAATGGAAATGCAGTCTTATTATTTTTAGGTTGTTTACAATACCAACGTTTCGGCACAAAACTGCGCCTTCATAAGGAAAAATTAAACTTATGGGTGAGTATTGTAACAATTTGACATGGTCAATTTCAATTGATTATTGAAATATCGTAATTTTAAGGTAAAGTTCAACCAGCACCTCTTTCATCAACCAGCATTGCTCTGTTCTTGGTTAAAATTACGATATTTCAATAATTAATTGAAATTGATCATGTCAAATTGTTACAGTACTTACCCATAAGATTACTTTTCCCTGATGAAGGCGCAAATGTGTGCCGAAACGTTGGTTTAGTAAACAACCTAAAAATAATAAGACTGCATTTCGATTAACATCAAACATTAATTATTCTACAACAGTCGAGTACCTATCTTTTCATTCTTAAAATAAATATAAAATTTTGTCTTATTTCTAATAATATAAAAAATATAAATATAATTATAAGTAAATAAATTTGTTGTTTGCTTTCTTAAACGCAAAGTCTGTCATTGTGTTACCTGCGTCGATAGTTTCTATGTTTTCCTGATATCTAATTTTAAATGTTTTTTTTATCAACGATCCGTTGAAATATAAGTTGTTTTTTTTTTGCTTATTATCCATACTCTCGCTCTCAACATAAGCAATGAAAGCGCATCTAGCCTATTTTGCCCCATATAGTAGATCTTAGTTAATTTTTTACCGGTTTGAACGCGGAAAAGGACCTATCTTATCTATTAATTGTGTCAGAATTTGTGTTTTTGCAAAGAATTTGAAAAAGCTCAAACTCTTCTCTTAAATTTGATGACAGAAAGCTTTTCTAGAGAATCATCGATAATGTTCTGATCATTTGTAAAAAATCATTTAAAAGTAAATTTCTGTTTTAGAGATATACTCGTAAATATAAAATTTAAAAAAAATTGGTGCGTGGCCGGGCCCCTGGCAGGCCCGGGCCCTGAGGCGGCCGCCTCATGCGCCTAATGGATAATCCGGCACTGATTGCTGTTTTTGGTTTACCAGACGAAATCGTCACTGATAATGCTCCTGCTTTTAATTCTGAGGAATTTAATTTATTTTTCAATAAATCAAGGTAATAAAAACACCTTAGTTGATTTCTAAAAAAATCTGACGTGGACACCACATGACTTCCTTGTACGCCTTGTGTGTTCATACTTTTCTTAATAACTAAAATGTAAAATAATATTAAAAATTCTTTTAAGTTATTATACTAGTATACTCACAAATATATTTTAGTCATTTTATTTAAACTGCAGAAGAAGATATAAAGCATATTTTACTATTGTCACTGTCATGTCATAATCATTTAAATTTTACGTAGTAACAAATGTTAATCGATCATGGACTACAAGATACCGAAATACTATAAATTATAAATATATACTTTAATTATTTTTAAATGATACCAGATACAAAAATATTTATAAAATACCGATTGGAGGTAATAATGACATAATCTTTCATTTAAAATAAAAAAAATTGTCTAAAATTAAATATTTATCGAAATATTTTTAAAAAGTACTACTTCCGGTTTGTAGACTGAAACCAAAAATAGGAGGTGCACAACTAGATGCTATAACAGTCCTAAATACAAAATTTCAACTTTCTACGTCTAACCGTATTTGAGTTATGCGACACACATACGTCCGTCCGTCCGTCCGTACGTACGTACAGACGTCACGTCAAAACTAGTCATAATGGATTCAGAAAAGGTCAAAACGGATATTTCCGTCAAAATCTGAGAACCGAAATTTTTCGCGATTACAATACTTCCTTACTTCGTACAAGGAAGTAAAAATACCTATTATTTTCAAAATTTCGTCTTTCTCGAATGGTTGATAACAAAATAAAATATATACCTGCAGCTGTCATTTTCCTTTGAATACCATGGTGTTTATTTTTAAAGCAATCTAAATGAATGCCTTTAAAAATTAACAGAAAACAGCAAATTTTAACAATTTAACATGAAAGTTTCTTACAGAATACCGAAAAGATATCTGTGGCTGTTAAAATTTTTAACATGTTGTTTAATTTAACAATTTATTTTCCCTAATGGTACCTACCCATTTGCGAGATAAACAAGAAAATCGTACATAACCCCCAAAAAATTCCCCTAAAATAAGGGACGCGGACGGCGGATCATCTGGGACTTTTAGTATGTTATTCAGGACATCAAACAGAACAAGTGCAAATTTTCAGATACACACTAATGCAAGGTTAAAATCCAAAATGATTGGGTTATTATTGTTTCTCCAATGGTTATACCACGATAAAGTATATTACATAATGGGCGAGGTAAGCTAATGATATCGTGTGAGTGAGAATATTGAGAATACGACGCTTGCCGACTTCGGAAATCTGACAAACGTTAAATAGACACTTTCTTGAGAGTTGTGTACACTATTTATCCCAATTCCATAAATATTAAACAATTTATTCATGAATGTATTTTGATCAACTATCACTGTCATTAATTTTAATTTTAAGAAAAAACCAATTTTCCACGATTATGGAATAAATGATACAAGTTTTTCAATAACAAGAATATAAATCTTATTAAAAATTTTAAATTATACCAGATGCAGCAAAAGTACTACTTTAATTTTTGTGGATAAATCACTTTCAATATTAATGTCGTGTTTGTCCATTTTAATGGAATAATGCAATTTATCACGAAATACGTAATGTCAGAAAAAAATTATCAAATGTAAGAAAGGCAACACACGCCTATTAAAAGGAGAAACAAAAATTTGAACTGTGGTGATAAGACTGGTTCGATAACATATCGAACAGGTTAAACGGATTTGTGCTATTATTTATTTTCGTAGCTAGGTAACAGTGTGGAAACTGGAAACTGTTAATTTCGTATATGGTCGTAAGTTGTACTCTAACCTTCCCGCCGTCCTGGCAAATATTATTTATTTGGGTATAGTTCTGTATGTATTCATTTATTTATAATTATTAGATCTGAAAACTTTCTATCAATCTATATAGGTATTCAGCGAGGTATTCAGTCAATTCCATGTTGTGAAATTTTCAAATGATGTTTTGTATCGTATAAAATTTATAGAAATATGCTTTTGTGAATATGATATGACTAAACAATTCACACAAAAATTCACCTCTTGTCAGTGACCAACGAGGTGCAACCGAGTGAGGCAACACACGAGCAATACGATATTTACTTTCGAACGTGTCATGAACGCTATTTTTTATACGATCACAAAAACACATATTTTTTTTACTTTTTAATACAAATGCAATATCTCTACTGTCATTTCAAACAATCAATAAACAAAACAAAAGCTGCTTTTCTATTTTGAGTTAGTCTCATAATATTACGATATAACAATATCGTGCTAGCTGCTAGCATATATTATGTTAGTTCATGATATATTCAACTTTCTTAAGTAGGCTGCTGTCGCGATATCTATTATTTTCTGTAATGGTCGTCTAAAAAAATTATATTTACCTATTCGTATAATTATTTAACAGTTACAAATACCGGGGCCGAGCTAACGCTTACAAACTAATACGAACCTATTTGCGCATGTCAAATAAATAAATACCACCCAAATTGATTCGAAATTTTCAAGACCCTCGGCTCTTGTCGATATTAGTCGAGAAATTTCGAGCCGAGACGAGAATGACTTTTTAGTTGTGTATACTCTCGACTAATCTCAATAATATTCCTCAATATATTTAGCACAAACCCCTTAACACGTTTATTCCACACGTCATATACATCAATATAAAACAAAAATAACTTAAGACGATTTTTCGCGAAAGTAGTTAACTGTAGTTATATGTGGTTAACTATGGTTTGTCATTTTCGTGACAAAATTTATGACGTCACACACTAACGTGGTAAAGAAAAGTTAGTCAAACCACTTCAGACGATCCTTTACCGCGCCAGAAAACAGCCAAAAACATAGTATTCGCGCGCCACTCCACAGCGTTTATTGTTTTGTTAATTATAATAATCTAAAGATATTGTTGAAGATAAAAGTACAATCTAAAAAATGGTCGATGCAGAATTTTAAAATTATGCTTTAAAATCAAAATATGTTAATTAGAATTTTGACATTTTTTATTATTTTTTGAACACAAATATCTTCTATTTTAAAACGAATTTTTAAAATTCGATCGGTTATTTCGTAGATCCAAGCTTTGATGACAACATATTAAAACTTGAAGTTAATTCCGTTATAAATAATAGCTGTACAGTGGCGCGCGAAAACTCTCTTTTTTACAAATATTGTAGTTTTTTTTACAAATATGGGTCCCTAAATTGTTTTCCCCCTCAAACATAAATTATTTGTTATTTTTATGTTAAACAAAACAATAAACGCTATAGAATAGTGTGCGGAATCAATGTTTTGACTGTTTACTGCCATGGTAGAGGATCATCTTAACCATCTTCAGGAGGTAGGTAAAAGCTCGTTAATATTTCTATCTCTCTTTAAATTCTGTGGATAAATTTTTTTCTGCTTTCTTCACATTCTAAAATGAAAATAAAAATAGTACTTATTCTAAATATTTTGAAATCCATCTTTCATAAAAATCAGGTAATAATATTTTCATAAACTCAACAATTAATTTGATAATAAATTGGTTTGTAAAAAAAATTACAGCATGAAAATTATGAGACAAACGCTTTAGAATAATTTTCATGCTGTAATTTTTTGTACAAACCAATTTATTATCAAATTAATTGTTGAGTTTATGAAAATATTATCCTATTCATTTTATGAAAAATGAAATAGATGATTTTTAAATTTTTGCTTATATTCATGTTTCCAACAAAACTTTATGTCAAACTTAACTTCATCAAACCAAGGAAATTTTCTTGAAAAAGTTAATTATTACAAGTATATGACGTCATCGTCACAAACCTCTTTAAACGCTACCAAACCTAGTTTATTGTAATATTTATCGCGAAAAATCGCCTTTACATCCCAACCTCGCAGTTGTTATAATTGGCATTGGCGCGGTTTTCGATTGTAAAATATTGCGCCGTTCCAAACAGGTTCGTAATACATTCATTTCACATTTCAAACACATGAACACAAATTTTAAATCACAAACTTCACAAGCATTTAACCAGCAATCAATCTTTACCAAACATTTCTATCCAGACACACACATTTCTTTTGAATGAGAGATGTAAGCCTTTGAGATACTGGAAAATGTAACGTCTATTTAGAAAGCTGGATAAAGTACTATTTTTTTTTGAAAAATAACATTTTAAAATTTTTCTATGTGGCACCAACTTACGATATGCTATATTTTTCCATATCTACTGTCATCTTCATTAACTAGCTTTTTGTAGTATTAAGCTTTAAGCCACCCTACGTTTTTGAAAATTTATATATTTTGATTTATTGGCAATTGAAAAATCAATCCGTGTTTTTTCCAATATTGTATATGGAATAAGTTTTACGAATATGTCTCAGATTCAGCGGGTACTTTTACGACGAAGAATTTGAGTCATATGAATTTGTGTATACGTCTGTAAGTACTTACCTTTTTCTTTGAATTTTGTTGTTGTGTATATTTTTTCCTTAGTCTTTGATCTTCTTTACTTCTTTAGTGCAGGTTGATTTTTTGACTTGGTGTAGCATAAAATTGTGTTTGATCAAAGAAAGGGAGCATGAAGACTGATTTCTTGTGACAAGGTCAATAAAACAATAATCGTAAATTCATGTTACTAATGTTTTTTGGACATGCATTTGTAATAGATAAACGCGCAGACCATTAGGTATTAGGTTTAAAATGAAAAAAACTTTTATCTTTTTTGCAGCTTCCTAGGAAATTTTTTATTAGTATCAAGTCAATCAAATTATTAATATTAAAATTGTAACATTTTATATAACATGTTTTATTACAACTTTTAACTGAACAAAAAGCGTAATTTTAAATCAATAAAACTGCTGTCAAATCAATATATATATATATATATATATATATATATATATATATATATATATATATATATATATATATATATATATATATAGGCGTGGATACAAGGTGGGGAATAACGGGGGTAGTTTAGTAACCCACCTGAGAATCCTAATTTTGATCTTAAAAACAAATACTATTCAATTATATAGGTACCTACTTAAATTGATACTATTTTAACTTTACACGGAAATAAAAATTAAGTTTCAATTTATTTTTACACATAAACATTGACCTTGAACTAAAAAAAAAATTCGCCTAGTGCGCTATAGTTTAAATTTAAACCGTCCTGGAAATGATATTCCAGCTAGACGAGCACCACAATGTTTGGGATCACTTGGGTAAAACGAAAATCTTACGCTTTGTGATCTGGGTGGCGCGGCGGGTGCACAACCAGTTTCACGGAGCCATTACGTGAAAAATCTCTACAGAAAAGAGACGACGGATTATTGTTGTGAAATAGGAGAACTATACTCACCGAAATGCAATTCACGTTGTTATAATTAACAAGTTACTAGCGTGGAAAACAACAAAATTACGTAGGCTTCAAAGGAAATATTTAATTTTTCAGTAAAAATATCAACATTTATTATTTCATTTATATTTTTTATAATAAGAATTTTCTTTTGAAATGAAATAAAAATAATAATAAAAATCTGATGTGGCCAGCACACGACCTCTCGCCTCTCTGCTTATTCTATTTATTAATAGTTCATGTAAGTAATATGTAAACGATAATGTAAACCAAGATGCAAGCATACGATGTCAACTGTACTGTCATAATAATTCAAATTTTGTGTAGAAACAAATTGGTACATTATTTATTTATGACAATTTTTGCAGTTAAAAATAAAACATAATATAATTAGCTATGGGTACAGTTAATTTTAAATACAATTTGTTGAGTCTGGTAGTATTAAACAATAAAATAAAGTGCAAAATATTCTCCTTTTTTGAAATACCAGAACCTAAAAATATTGTTGTAAAATTATAATTTAAATGTAATTACTAAATTACATAGCTTACTTTTATTGAAAGATAGTCTCTGTGCGGTGACCATTAATAAATTTTTCTATCTGATATTAGTATATTATTTAACGAGCAAATAATGTATGCTCTAATTCAAGAGAATGAAAGTATATTCACGAGCCGAAGGTGAGTTATTAAATCATCCGAGTGAATTATAGCCATTATTTTGTAGTCAAATACGACGTTTTATCTACTACTTTTTAAATAAAGCAACATTTCTTATTTACAAATTTAAAATTAATTGTACCTATTGTATTGTATTATCATTTCGGGATTTGAATCTTTTTTGGATTGTAACCCTAGGGTAACTTGATGGCGCACACGCACAGTATTAATTTTTTACTTTATATACTTTGCCACGGAGTTTTTTTTTTACTTTACTACCATGTGTGTTGCCAGTCGACCCGGTGCAAGCACTTGTTGCAGCTTCTAGCCGGTGTCCGATAGCTAGAGGTTGCCAAGTTAATTAGATCCCAACTTGGAATGGTAACGGGAGTAGGTACTGATCCAATTCGCGCTGTGAAAATTTCCTGACCTGACCGAGATTCGAACCCACAACCTCTGTGCCCAGTCCCACAGATTCCGATTCTCTTAACCACCTGAGCTGTCCCGCCGTTTATTTGTTTAATTATTTTTTACTGCTTCTGCTTACAACGTCATAAAATGATAACTTGATTTAATACTAATTGTAAAACAGTTTGACAGTTCGAAAGAATAAAATACTCATTATTTAACACTGTTAAATTCATTAATTCATAGTGTCCTTATGATGGGGTTTATTATACTACTTTCACTTATATAATGAATACCTACCTACATTATTCTATTGTCAAATTCAAATTATATACAAAGCACCTAGGCAAGAGGCAACAAACAAAATTCATCAATTATTGTCGAGCTTAAATTACTGTCACCAACCTAATTATTCTACTAATGTACAAACTGTCAAATAAATAAATCATTCAAATTAACTCAATACTAGTCAATACTGCCTCACCAGAGAAAATAGTATAAAACATTCGGTACGGAAGGCTTCTCTAGCACTCGTTCGTTCGCGCGCTCGTGTGCGAATTTCGAACTCTTGCTAGAAAAAGTCGCCTTTCCTAACTTAATATGTTTTATTCAATTTTGATGTTTTAAACTGCTATTATTAACTCCATAGCAACAACTTTAAATAAATGTTTATTCACAAGTGAATTAAATTTTTTTTAAATCACTCAAAACATTTTTAAATCACTCTGACGTTTTAAACTGTTATTATTACGTCAAAAATTCATAAAAACAATGACAACTTGCCACTAACGACTACTTTGATTAGTTTTTTTTGTTATGTCAAAATAAATTTATTATTTATATATAACGACTACTTATTATAAATTACACTTCACGTTTGTGGGCATCTACTTTTTTCTACAACGACTACTTTGATTAGTTTTTTTTGTTATGTCAAAATAAATTTATAATTCATATATTTGAAATAATTTCGTCAAAATTGAATAAAATATTGTATAAACCACGTGAGATACGAATGTTTATTCACTCGAAGAAATTATCCCACTCGCCCCTCGGGCTCGGGGGCTAAACTTTCTTCTCTTGAATAAACATTCATGTATCTCACTTGGTGTATAAATATCTATTATTCAATTTTGACGTTTTAAACTGCTATTATTAACTCCATAGCAACAACTTTAAATAAATGTTTATTCACAAGTGAATTAATTTTTTTTTAAATCACTCAAAACATTTTTAAATCACTCTGACGTTTTAAACTGTTATTATTACGTCAAAAATTCATAAAAACAATGACAACTTGCCACTAACGACCCTTATTATAAATTACACTTCACGTTTGTGGGCATCTACTTTTTTCTACAACGACTACTTTGATTAGTTTTTTTTGTTATGTCAAAATAAATTTATAATTCATATATTTGAAATAATTTCGTCAAAATTGAATAAAATATTGTATAAACCACGTGAGATACGAATGTTTATTCACTCGAAGAAATTATCCCACTCGCCCCTCGGGCTCGGGGGCTAAACTTTCTTCTCTTGAATAAACATTCATGTATCTCACTTGGTGTATAAATATCTATTATTCAATTTTGTCGTTTTAAACTGCTAATTAACTTCATAGCAACAACTTTAAACAACTGTTTAATAATTACTTCTAGTGAATAAACATTCTTATCTCACGTGGTTTATACAATATTTTATTCAACAAAATTTTTACAATTAGATAAGTTTCAACCAGAAAATGCTGATATTTTTTCACAAAATTTGACACAACTGGAAATTCTTTACAGCAAATAAACAAATAGTTGTCATAACAATGAATAAAATGATCAAGCTATGAATTTTACACTAAATATTTTTCAAATGTCAAACATCAAATAAAAAATCTAATTCAGCAGTAGATACAATATACAACCACTAGGGGTCTGGATCAAAATAGGTAGTTGAAGTTTCTAGACCATGTAGGTAGTTAGGCGCAGAATGCATGCATGCATGACGGATTGCCTACAACGTTACAACAAGCATGCATGCATGACGGGTTGCCTACAACGTTACAACATGGCATAGGTAGTAGTTGAAGTTTCTAGACCATGTAGGTAGTTAGGTGCAGAATGCATACATGCATGACGGGTTGCCTACAACGTTACAACATGGCATACACTTCATATGACGTCACGCTGTTCACGTGTGTTATTGGAGACGACATTATAAATGTCAATTTTGAAGAATGAAAATTGTATATTAACGGTTTGTGTGTGTATTTATGAATAAAATGTTGTAATTAAAATATTATTTTTTCATTTTATTTTCCTATTATCCAATTCCTATTACATTTACAGGTACACAAGGTGAGTTGCATACAATTATTTTTTAAATATGAAAATTTTCTTTATTTACATTGCAATACAATACATCCATTTTAACAAAAATTTATTTCGTTAATATTTTATGGAATTTAAAACTTCGAAAATTTATTTCGTTAATATTTTATGGAATTTAAAACTTCGAAATCAACTCTGGATTCTGGATCTGGCTAGGGGCTTCTGGAGTTCCTCCTTTGAATTTTCCCGCCCGCAATTTTTTTTGAATCTTCGCGCGCGCATCCACAGTTCAATGTCCGATTATGCGTCAGCATTTTCGATGTTCGAGCGTGTCATAAGTTCAATGTTCGAACGCATCAGCGCATTCCGGAAGGTCGATGTCACCGGATGTTGTCTCCAATAACACACATGAACAGCGTGACGTCATATGAAGTGTATGCCATGTTGTAACGTTGTAGGCAACCCGTCATTCATGCATGCATTCTGCGCCTAACTACCTACATGGTCTAGAAACTTCAACTACCTATTTTGATATAGACCCCTAGTGGTTACCCTACTATTATTGATTACTACGTAACAACGGTACGTAGTTATTTATTTCTCTGAATAAAAGTAACTGTAATTATAAATTAATAATTATTTACTTATTTCCAATGGTTTACGGAAAAATAGTGTACCTAGTACATGGGCGACATTGAAATTTCCATATCGATATCGTATAAATATATAGATTTTTGTCGATATATTGATATCATCGATATATTTGAGTAAAATGTACTAAGAATATGAAGCGAGAGGTAAAAAGGACACTTTCCTGACATAATGTAAATATCTATCAATAAATAATAATAATTCTGCTCTATAAATAGATATGCTATTAGTAGGAAAGTTCTGTTAAAAACATTTACTTATAAATAACCCTGCGGACATCAAAACATTTATATACTTGTGACGTTAAGGTAGTAAATCCATGGGTGGTCACAACCCAAAATATGACGCAAATTAATATACAGAATTCATTACAAGTCGTAAAATTAGGATACAAATTCATAGGTAACCGTTAAAATAACGAAGATAATTGTTGAGTAATCATACGTAAAACATTTCAATCTAAAAAAAATATATTTTTAAAGTCATACTACTGCATTTTAGTTTAAACTTAAATTTCAATTATCTTTCTTATTTCATTGGATTACCTATGATTTGATATTTACATCCAAATCTACGATTTTTAATGAATTATTTCTTATTATTTGACTGCATTAATCTCAACTCATACCGAAATCACGCAAGCTTGTGACCGACGGATTTCTTACCTTATAACCAATTTCTTCGGCATTTAAATAACTTTTATCAAAAAAATGATAAATTATGTATCTAAAACATATTAAATATATAAAATTAATTTGATATTGCATTCTGATTTACAGTTTACTATTTTATGTTCAGTAATATACCTAATTAAAATCTCAAAGTTTCCAAAGCTATTTTCAAATGTTATAGATAAAGATGCACAGCATTAAACTGGCGATTTATGTTTTTTTAATTTTTTATTTGCTGTAAAGATTTCAATCTTTAACTCAAAGACTTACATCTCTTCAATAATCCCGCTCTTGTCTTTTGGATGCTTGCGAGAGATTTAATTTGTTGTTGTCTGGTGGTAATATTCATTTAATTCTTCCTGCTAATAATTACCTTCCTTTAGTTTCGCTTCCTTAAATTCAATTACTTTTCTCGGTAACACTCGAAACCTCTGGTTCTAATCCCGCTATACAAAATTATTCCAATCCCCGTTTTCTTTCTACTTCTTGTCTTTGATCTTCCGCTAAGAGACACTTGAAAGTATTTGACGTCATAAAATAAAACGTTAAATATTCGTGGAGAACAATGATTACAGACAAAGTGAACGGCGAATAGGTGAACAGAGATGAGTAAAATATCATTCATTACACACAAAGTAATAACATAACGTAATTTCATTACATTTTAATCAGTAATTTTGTAATGGTATAATCATTGCATATATTTTAGTAATGTGTAATTTAGTTTGCATTAATAATTGACAGTATTTTAAAATTTCACATTACGCATTACAATTTGCAAATATTGAGCATGCGTGGTTCAGTTTTTTTTTAAATAAGTACTACTTACTGCCGTTAACAGTTGAAAGATCTGTTTAATATTTCGTTGTATTATAAAATATACTAGCTGAGGTGGGTACCCGGCGTTGTCCGAATAAAATTTCACATTTTCAACCCCCATTCCTAATTGTTCCATCAAATTAAAACTTAAATTCTATCTCTGACCAAAAGAGCAGACCTGTATGCAAAATTTCATGAGGATCGGACAAACGGTTTAGATCTTGATGTTTAACTCCCACCCGTTATTTTTCGAACTAATTAAAACATGATTTATAACCTGATTCAAAAAAGCAAACTATCTTTCTTATTATATTTATATTATATTGTATTCCGAACCCTTTCTACTTAATAATTACCTAACAACAATGTATATTGCAACTTATATTCAATAGGTAACATCAATATTAACTATACAATTAAAAAATAATCTAGATTGTTTTATCAAAAAGACTATACGTAGGTACCTTAAATTTAAGTATTAAGATGAAAACATTTATCTCAATTTTAGGAAGGTTATGTACATTTATTCGAAAAAACAATTAAACTGTATTTTAGCAACACTAAACTATTATTTCAAAACAATTTTCTGCTTCCACCTAAAAATTGATAAAAGTATTAAACTGGATACTTTACTCTAATTTGCATCATTTTGTATTTATTTTTATGAGCTTTAATTTAGCTAATAACAACAATAACAACATTAATTATAATTTAAGAATTTTTGAAAAATCTTAGACTGAGCCGAGATTCGAACCCGGAACCTTTGAATTTCCGGTCCAACGCTCTACCACTTGAGCTACCAGTCCCTGGTTTTACCAAAATACAGACGTGACGGACAAATAAAATATCGGAGGAAAAAATGAGCTAAATTAAACAATTTGTACTACATTTGAGCTTATACAGGCTGTTTCTGTACTTATGGATCAAACTTTAAGGGTATATGTAAAATGTAACACGTTCTACTGATAACGGAACAAAAATAATTTTTCAAAAATTCGTAAAATTAAGGGTTGTTTACATAAAGAAAACATGTTGATTGCAGGAACAATTAACTATTTTCATTCAAAATGAGTGTAGCAAAAAGACTCACCCGTTTTCATTTTAGATCCCTACATACTTTTTTATTCATATTTTCATTCAAACATAAAAATAGCAACGTATACTTATATTTCTCCAAATAGATCTGTATCCTCTGTTTGGAAAGTTTTCCACCTACACTAAATGCATTGCAGCAAACATACAAAACGGGCAGCTCTTGAGACAAAAATTTGGAATGAGGCTACTGTAACCCAAATGGTGTTAATGGATTCGGATGATTGGGGGTGGCACAAGGCAGCAGGACGCTGGTCACCCGTGTGGAGTACTAAGCCTGTTGCAGCAGAAGCTACAGCGTTAGTCTTGGGGTGCAAATGCAAAAAAGGTTGCAGAAAAGCAAATGTTTAAAAAATAGTTTAACTTGTAGTGAACTATGTTCATGTAACTGTAGCGCTACCTAAATAAGAAATAAATAGTGATCTAAAAATAACATTTGATCCTTAAACAGCAGTAAATTGTCATTCTCCTCGTTTTTAGAGACTACATCCGCTGGTCTGCTGTCAATACACGGCATCTACACTAATTTGATGATTCTTTTTCGTAACGCATTTTAGTTTAAAGGTGATATAAAACGTATAATATTAAGTCTCATGCTCCTTGTCCGGTTAACGACGGCGCATGGTCGAAGCGTCGACCACTTTAGACGTCGTAGCTCGTAGCTTCGAAACTCTTGAAGTTAAAGATCAAGCAGACATACGACATTATATAATCTCAAATGTAGTGCAAATTGTTTAATTTAGCTTATTTTATGCCCGTCACGTCTGTTCTTTGGTAAAATTTTCAATTTTCAGAATAATGACTATATAGGTAAATAATTCATTAAATACCTGTCAATAATAATAATAATAATAATATCTCTTTATTGGCAAAGTTCAGCCGAAGCTGTTCTTCCACTTAACCTTCCATACATTTTACATTAAATTTACAAAAAATAAGTTTAGAATAATTTATAAACAGTAACACAGTTGTATAATAATAATAAGTATGAACATTAGAAGCATTTAAACATATGTATAGATAAATTTTATGTTAAAACTATGTTTTCAATTATGTGACGTTTGAATTGCAAGGAAATATTTTTGAATTTTATGCGCAAATGTTTTAGGACGATGTACTTTTAAATCATCTGGAATCTGGTTGTAGATTGATGCAGAAGTAAAGCTGAAGGATCGTCTGAAAAAAGCAGTGTGGTGTGCAGGGATATGTACGACATATTGTCCTCTTAAGTTTCTTTCACGCATGTGCGATCTGAAACAAATTTTATTACTAAGATATGTAGGAGTCTTATTAACAATTATTCTATGTGTTAAACTTGCTAAATGTAGTTTTCTTCTATTTTGCATATTTAGCCAGCACAATTCATTATTGATTCGTGATGTTATGGACTCATATTTTCGCAACCCTAAGACAAATCTTGCACAGCAGTTTTGTACTTTCTGTATTCGTTGTATATCTCGCACACTTAAACAAGGTCCATAAACTGTGTCACAATAATTAAATACAGAAAGTACCAAAGAATCTACTAGAATTTGCTTATATTTCTGTGACAAGACAAAACGATTCATGAATAGATTTTTTAGGGCTAAATATGCTTTTTTATCAAAAAAGATACATATTCGGTATATCGCAATTCGCTATCAAGTATTAAACCAAGGTTCTTGCATGAATTTGTTATTTTTAAAAGTACACCATTTATCTTAATATCAATAACATTTTTCTCAATCAAATCTTTTCGTATGGATTTGTTTCCCAATAACATAACAGCTGATTTTTTTTCATTTAGCATTAAGCAATGTGACTTAGCAAAATCAGCGATGCCTTCAAGATCAGTATTGAGTTTTAAAACTGCAGCATTATACTCAGCGGGTTTAAACGGCAGATATATTTGAGTATCATCCGCGTAACAGTGCATAAAACTATATTTGACACTTTTGCACATGTCGAAAGTGTACAACGAGAAAAATAATGGACCACATATAGAACCCTGTGCTACACCCTTAGTTAACCTTAGAGAATTAGATTTTTCTCCATTTATGAGGACTTGCTGAAGACGGTTAAGGAAATAACTTTTAATTAGTTTTAAGCTCGCTATAGTGAAACCCATGTATTTTAGTTTTGCCAACAGTAGGTCATGATTAATTGAGTCAAACGCCTTGCTGAAATCCAAGAGGACAAGAATTATCATATTTCTGTCATCTATATGACGAATAATGTCGTCTGTAATCGTTGACAGAGCCGTGGTAGTACTAAAACCAGGTCTAAAACCTGATTGGATATCAGGTAATATATTTAACTCAGTGATGTAGGTAAAGATTTGCTTATGCATAACTTTTTCTAATATTTTTGACAGGGTAGGTAATACGCTAACAGGACGAACATCGTTTAAAGAAACTGGATTTTTACATTTTGCTAACGGTCTAACATTCCATGCATCCGGAAACACGTTACTTAAAAGACACGAGTTAATTAAATGAGTTAACTGAGGAAGAATAGTTGGTAGAACTAGATTTATCATTTTTAAATTTATTCCATCAGCACCCATTGCTTGTGATCGCATAGAATTACAAATAACCAATATTTCACTATCGGTAATTAACTTGAAGGAAAAACTAAGATTTGTGCAAACATTATTTGTATAAAAATTAAGGATATCATCAGAAAGCTGAGGTGCATTTTGAGTTGAGTTGAGAAAATGTTCATTAAGCAGGTTGCAGTTAGATATAGTATCAGGTAATTGTACTTCCGGTTTTACATTAATATTAAACTCTTTTAGGCATTTCCACATGTAGGTCTTGTTATTTTTAATTTTATGTTCTATATAAGCTTTTTTTTCTAGTTTTATGGATTTTGTAACTAAATTTTTAAGGGTTTTATAATAATTCCAAGTACTCTGCAGTTTTGTTCTTTTGTATTCAGCAAGGGCATCATCACGCAACTTCATCATGATCCTAATGACATCGCTTATCCACGGAGAGGGTGGTTTACGTACTACTACAGTCTTAAAAGGCATATAGGTATCAAAGAGTCCAAGTAGATTTGCACTGAAAATTTGTAATTTTTCATTCACATCCTCCGACATGTAAAAATTATGCCAACATATCTCACTCAGAGCTTTAAAGAACTGAGTATAATCTGCGTTCCTGTAATCTCTTACGAAAACTGTTTTTGACTGTTGAGTAGAAAAATTTATATTAACATCAAGAGATATGGTCATGTGATCGGATATATGATCAGTGTTTACGTTAATAACATTAGAACAAATTTCTATATTTGAAGTTACTAAAACATCAATCAAAGTTTCTGAAAAATATGTTACTCTAGTTGGTTCTGAGACTAGTTGAGATAGACCGAATTCATTCAATAAGTTAGTAAAATACTTCACCGAGGTATTATTAATATTTAGCATGTTTAAATTCACATCTCCAAGAAATAACAAATAATCGACACATGGGTAAAAGTAACCTAATGAATTCTCAAGAGAATCAATAAAATCATTCGCGTTACCAGAAGGAGGACGATATAATACTCCAAAAGCAAATGTTTTCTTATTGAGCTTAACCGTTATCCATTGTTGTTCTAAATTATTATTTGAAGTAAATATATCAATAGAGTATTGTGTTACAAGTTTTTGTAAACTAGTTTTTATGTACATCCCTACTCCACCACCTCTTGTTGCTACTCTATCATTTCTTAAGAGAATGTAATTTGGAATATGGACTAATTCATTTCCTATCAAATCATTCAACCAGGTTTCAGTGATACAAAATATATCAAAATTATTATCAATTAGAAATTCCTTGAATTCTTGAAACTGAGACATAAGTGATCTTACATTTAAGTGTCCAAACTTCAACATTTACCAAAAAGAAAAAATAATATAATGGAAACAAATATAATATGTAAATAATTGTGAAAAGAGATACAATAATATTATGAATAGTGTCTAAACTGAGACAAAATTCAAATAAAATCAATGAGTATACAAAAAATTAAATAGCAGTATCGTGGATATATTAACGTGTGCTAATGAGACCTTGCAAAGTAATTACCAGTAATTGATAATTAATTAAACATCTACAGAGACAAGCTGGCTTAGCAGAAGTTTACAATTTACTTGTTAATGTCATTGAACTCACGAATAGATGATATTTTATGAGTATTATCATTATCTTTTATGTGTATCACTCCGTCACGTGACCATATATTTCTCTTGTCAAAATGTCTTTTAGCTAAATTAATAATATTTAGTCTTGCCTGGGTCAGATCTTCCCTTATTACTATACCCGAGCTCTTTAACAGTTTTTTGTTGGCAAAAACTTTAGCACGGTCATTGTAACGACAAAATTTAACTATTAAAGAACGACACTTATCTTTATCAGGCTTTCCTATTCGGTGAGATCGATCAATGGCACAAGGGTCGAGCGTGACTTTCAACTTCTCTTTTAACAGCTTCAGTACTACAGCATCCGTTGATTCGTTCTTCATCTCAGGAACTCCGAAGATTCTTAGACAGTTTCTTCGACTATACTGTTCTAAACGGTCCACATCTTCACTAAGACTATCGATAATTTTGTCTTTAATAGTAAGTTCTTCTTTTAGACTTTTTATTTCTTCTCTGAGCTGGCTAACTTCATCTTTAAACACTGTTTCAACTTTGCTAGAGACGGCATTCACAATTTTTTCAATAAACGTTGCACTATCTAATATTTCCGAAGTAACTGACTTTACAATACTAGTTATATCTTCTTTCTGCATTTGATATCTGGGTGCCATTATGTAGTTTGATATAATAGCACTCTTTATGATGAAACAAAATATATAAGACCAGAGAACAACAGCACACGCTAAAAACACGTCTAAGCGCTTTGACTGCTCATGCTCATACTCAATAAGATCATATAATGTACGAATATGCATTCCTGGAACATCGTTGAATATTTAAATACATCTTGCTTCAAGTATCCAATCTAGGTACGGCTCATTATTGGTATTAATGCAAGTTCAGTGACTTTGAGGTTAAAGAAACGCCCTCTGCATAGGCCGCCATTTTGGCATCAAATCTTATTTTGAAGAGAACCTTCTATAGGACGTATATAGCAACTCTCATTCTTTAATCACAAAATGCAAAGTGCTATCAGCTACCCTCCGCACTATTTGTAAATACAGTTGGCATGAGGTTCTGTAGAGTGAATACGGTCAATTTCGATTATGATATGACCTATCTTCCCTAGTCTTGGGGTAATAGTCACATAGTTCTTAGTTTAACAACAGTAAGTTTTAGAAAATAATTTATTTTTTAGAAATGCTGGTAATGCTGTATAACAAAAATTTCTTTTGACTTTTGACAAAATATTATAAAACAAAACTATTAGGTATCTTCCACAATAAGAAAAAAAGTTTGATGTTTAATAAATTCACGAGATAATAATAATTATTATTATTGGTAAAGTATGAATTTGGATGATGTTCTCTCAATTATCATAAGTGTAGTCGGAAAGGGTGAAACGCAAGGACATTAACAATTTTTTTATCAATACATGAAAATAGATGAATATATTCAAAATAATAAATAACAACACAACTGCTAATGCATCGAGAGTAGTCGACAAGTAGACACCATAATAATTTAATTATTAATTTATTATGGTCGTAAAAATATAACAAATTAACTATTGTACCAGTTCTACATTTATCTTGAACACCGAATATAATTTAATTACTTCTAATTCTAATCAATAACACAGATAAAAGACAAGTTTTTTGTAGTAATTTAAATTTAAGTCTTATTAGTTTAATTGTATCATCAACTGTTATTATCTTTTAATATGCAACATTTATTGATAATTATCGACAACATATCGTCACCTTAGTATCGTATGTGCAAAAATGTAGTTTTGAGAAAAATACAAAAAACAATAATTTTAACCGTTATAAAGTCATATGTTACATCATGTTGTCTTTTTCTCAGAAGTACATTTTTGCACATACAACACAATGATACTAAGGTGACGATATAATACGTTAGATACTTATAATTCATTAGTTAAACCTTCCATAATATGCAAACTGTCTACCGATTGACAGATAAAATTGTTGATTTGTTTTAACATCGCTGTTGTTGATGATACGATTAAGCTTTGAATGTAACGCGAATATATGCGCTTTAAGCCCCCTTGTATGTTCAAAGAGACTCGGTTTCACCTTGTCACTTAGCAACGTCCTCGGTATTACAAATCGCATAATATTCTTGTTATGTTAATAGCTATAAGTATAGGGCGTTTCCTGAAACAGGCGCACCCCTCAAAAAAATTGTATTTTTAAGTCAATTACATTTATATTATAGGTTTTTTAAACTACATTTAAGGGCGCATTAAACTACATAAATAATGTATGTATGTATGTATGTATTATGATTTCGGGATTTGAACCTCATTTGGGTTATATCCCTAGGGTGAATTGATGGCACACACACAGTATTATACTTTGTGCGCCAATTTCTGGTTTACTTTACTACCGTGTGTTGCCAGTCAACCCAGCGCAAGCCCTTGTTAGAGTAAAATTCAAATAGCTAGGACCCTGTGCTGCGCGAGAAGGCAGAGCTTGTCATGTACTGTCCGTTTTACAAAAGCGGAGCTAGCGAGTATATGCTGCGCCACATTTCATTTAATTTTCAAACAAAACTAAAATATAACTCAATCACAATCAATTACAAAATTCACAGGGTTACACGAAGCAAAACACTACGAATGTAAACATGAGAATAACAGATATTGAAGCTGATGTTTAGTAGAACAGACAGTAGCGTAGTTTCCTCTTGTTTATCATCTATGTTTCTCTCTCTAAGACGAGAATTCGTACTTCGCGCAGAGTTCTAGCTATTTGAATTTTACTCTACAGCCTTTAGCCGGTGCCCGATAGCTAGAGGTTGCCAAGTTAAGGTTCCAGTATACTGAGCGCTGAAATACAATTTCAAATTGACTAAAACTGAAGTGTAGAGGTGTGAGCGGGGTCGAGTTACCAACACAGCGGTGAAGAGTGTTGATACTCCGCATAATACTATGGTCTCAGCGCTAGCGCTGTCTTCTTCGCGCATGCGCTAACTTGTATTATTGCACTCGCGCAGTGAAGTTGAGATTTTAGAAGTTGAAGTATCTTACAACTTGACTTGAAAACAGAAATGAATAAAAATATTGTCCGGTAAATTCTGTTAAAAAATGTCTCAACCTCTTCATAATTATGAATAGTGGTTCGGACAATACCAAGACTAGTCTTGACTAATTCAAGACCAATACTCAAGACAAGACTAGGATTAAAAACCAAGACTCAAAACAATAATACTAGTATATTCATTTTAAAAATAAAATTAAATATATAAAAAACAATTTTGATACTTACATTTTTTTAAATACGTAGCTTTTACCTGATGCCGGCCGTGTCATAATGACCAAGGACCATAATGAATCCAGTACGGTAGTACCATAATAAAATATGAAACAACTCGTTACTTACGAAGTTTCAAAAATACATTAACTTAAATTTTTTAGATATAATTTTTTTTGTTTAATACCAAATAATGTATTTTACTTTTTGACTAATTTACGCTAGCAGATAAAATTTTCATCATCATTATGGTACACGTCATGTAATCAAACTCGGCTTCGCATCGTCTGATAATCTTCACGACTTGGACCATAATGATCGACGTTACGATCCTTATAAATAACTATTATAAATCTAAATACAGAATGTAGATATCTATATACTTTAAAATAAACCATTACAGCGTAATTTTACAAAACTATAAATTGTTCGTGACATGTCCTAAATTATTAAAAAAATAATATCGTTGTAATTAATTAACCAGTCTTGGTCTTGGTCTCGACTTTCCGAAGCACTAATTATGAAAGCCGATTGATTCATTTAAACGCGATTGAATTGTCTTCAGTAACATGTGAACTAACTTTTCCCGGAAAATAGAAATTGTGGAAATTAAAAGGGGGGTTTTTACCCCAGTTTTCAGCCCCCTATTCCCTGTCAGCCAAAAATTTGCTAAAAAACGTGTTTTTCAGATTTGAATGGCCCATATAAGTATTTTGGGCCGATGAATTCAAATTTCATGTCAAAAATACTAATTAGAGGGGTTAAACACCTAAACGACCCCTAAATGAACCTTTTAATATAAATTAAAAAATCTGACGTGGACACCACATGACTTCCTTGTACGCCTATGAAACTGTTCATACTTTTCAAAATGTAGAATAATATAAAAAATCTGACGTGGACACCACATGACTTCCTTGTACGCCTTGTTTGTTCATACTTTTCTTAATAACTAAAATATAGAATAATATAAAAAATTCTTTTAACTTATTATACTAGTATACTCACAAATATATTTTAGTCATTTTATTTAAACTGCAGAAGAAGATATAAAGCATATTTTACTATTGTCACTGTCATGTCATAATCATTTAAATTTTACGTAGTAACAAATGTTAATCGATCATGGACTACAAGATAAAGAAATACTAAATAAAAAATATATACTTTAATTATTCCTAAATGATACAAGATACAAAAATATTTATAAAATACCGATTTTGGGTAATAATCACATAATCTTTCATTTAAAATAAAAAAATTTGTGTTAAATTAAATATTTATCGAAATATTTTTAAAAAGTACTACTTCCGGTTTATAGATTGAAACCAAAAATAGGAGGTGCACAACTAGATGCTATAACAGTCCTAAATACAAAATTTCAACTTTCTACGTCTAACCGTATTTGAGTTATGCGACACACATACGTCCGTCCGTACGTACGTACATACGTACGTACATACGTACGTACGTACGTACGTACAGACGTCACGTCGAAACTAGTCATAATGGATTCAGAAAAGGTCAAAACGGATATTTCCGTCAAAATCTGAGAACCGAAATTTTTCGCGATTACAATACTTCCTTACTTCGTACAAGGAAGTAAAAATCTGACTTTATTCTTTTAACATATTATACAAATATATTAATATATAAGTACTACTACTACTGCTACTATACTCACAAATATATTTTAGTCATTTTATTTAAACTGCAGAAGAAGATATAAAGCAAATTTTACTATTGTCACTGTCATGTCATAATCATTTAAATTTTACGACAAATGTTAATCGATCATGGACTACAAGATACTGAAATACTAAATTATAAATATATACTTTAATTATTCTTAAATGATAGCAGATACAAATTTTTTTATAAAATACCGCTTGTAGGTAATAATCACATAATCTTTCATTTAAAATAAAAAATTTGTCTTAAATTAAATATTTATCGAAATATTTGAAAAAAGTACTACTTCCAGTTTGTAGATTGAAACCAAAAATAGGAGGTGCACAACTAGATGCTATAACAGTCCTAAATACAAAATTTCAACTTTCTACGTCTAACCGTATTTGAGTTATGCGACACACATACGTCCGTCCCTACGTCCGTCCGTACGTACAGACGTCACGACGAAACTAGTCATAATGGATTCAGAAAAGGTCAAAACGGATATTTCCGTCAAATTCTGAGAACCAAAATTTTTCGCGATTACAATACTTCCTTATTACTCCGTACAAGGAAGTAAAAACAGACGTTGTTTTCTAATTTGATGGGTTCATAGGTAGGTATATGTTTATTGGGCCGCTGAAATCAAATTTCATGTCCAAAAAGATGTTCGAGGGGATGTGGGTGGGTTAACCACCCTTATTTCCACCCTGTAAGAATAAAGATTTCTTTAAAATTGCTTTTTTCTAATTTTTTTTACTAACCTGTGAGTGTTTTTGACGTAACTGTATTTTTTTGGCGTTAGGTACATTTGATATATTTTTTATTTCATTTATTGTCACAAAAAGGTTCATTTGACACTTTTAATTTCAATTAAAAACAATACAAAATCAATAAAATTGTCATACATGGTAGTGTCACTTGAACAATCCCTAGGGCATTTTTACAAATTTTGCCGATATATTTTGTACGTCATTGGTCAGAATTTAAATAATTAAAGCAAATAAACAGACATAAAATATGTACTAATAAATTTACGTTGGAGTGTCCTAATATTTTTATTATTAATTGTTTTCTAATGCCAGAGTAAGCAAAATTTGACACTGCTGCAGACCGATTGGAATAATTATTCGTGGTTTTCCCTGTTTTTAAATCAAAACTAATTTTTTGTGCCGAAACGGTTGTTTATTTTGACATTGAATTTTTTTACTAACCTTGGAGTATCCAAAATTTTAAATTTTAGTTTCTTTCGTTTCATAAGTTCATTAATAATTAGTTCCAAACTAAAGTTTTTGACGTATCTTTATTTTTTAGCGTTATATTTGATATATTTTTTATTTCATCGTAAAAAGTTGTCACAAAAAGGTTCATTTGACACTTTTAATTCCAATTAAAAACAATATAAAATCAATAAAATAGTCATACATGGTAGTCATAGCAATGTAACGGGTAAATAATTGTCACTTGAACAATCCCTTTGGCATTTTTACTATTTTTGCCGATATATTTTGTACGTCATTGGTCAGAATTTAAAAAATTGAAGCAAATGATTGGTTTAATTAATATGTGGGAAATAGTCATTTAAATTTTTCATAAAAACAAATGTTTAAATATCAAATTTGACATTGCGACATTGGTAATATGAAAAGCACATGAAAAGTTTGTGTATCTCCGAAGTAATTAGGTAATAAGATTTTCATAACAACAGTATCAAATCTTTGAATGTTCTAGTTTGAACTGTGGAATCGTAAATAGCTTATTTATTATATTATTACAGAACAGCAACGTAGTATAACAGTTTGTTGCGTCTTGCGTTTGTGTATTGCGGAATCCGGCTCTATGTGCGTCCCTGCCGTCGTGCCTCACTTGGCCCGTGTGATGGCATGAGTTGAAATTCACGTAAAATCGTAGTTTACCGATAACTGTTTTTCGGCTTTAAATTTCGTTCTCAAAAAAATTACAGATAATCTATGATAGCGTATAAACATCGAACTGTCAATATTTTTCCAAAAAAACTGTTTGTTTGCAAATGAAAAAATAATTAAAATTTTCGTTATATTTATTTTTGGGAATTTTAAAATTTAAAAAACAGTTCGATGTTAAGAATTTAATTCTGAAGAACTATTCTATTTAACATTTTTTTCTAAAACGTACCTAAAATGAGTTATTAGTAAACTACGAACGACCCTCTGAGACTAAGTATACTCGCACCTTAATTAGATCCCAACTTGGAATGGTAACGGGAGTAGGTACCGATCCAAATCAGGCCGTGAAAATTTCCTGACCTGACCGGGATTCGAATCCACGACCTCTGTAACCAGAGCCTAGTATCCTAACCACTATGCTATCCCGCCGTGTACATAAATAATGAATTTTTATTACTTTCTATTTAGCCGAAAGTGACATCAACTTCCTTATTTTAAATGGAACACCCTGTATATTTTTTAATATTTTGATTCTACATAAAATTTTGAATACAGCCATGTATAATAAGCTACTTTTTACTTCCTTGTACGAAGTAAGGAAGTATTGTAATCGCGAAAAATTTCGGTTCTCAGATTTTGACGGAAATATCCGTTTTGACCTTTTCTGAATCCATTATGACTAGTTTCGACGTGACGTCTGTACGTACGTACGTACGTATGTACGTACGTATGTACGTACGTATGTACGTACGTATGTACGTACGTACGGACGGACGTATGTGTGTCGCATAACTCAAATACGGTTAGACGTAGAAAGTTGAAATTTTGTATTTAGGACTGTTATAGCATCTAGTTGTGCACCTCCTATTTTTGGTTTCAGTCTACAAACCGGAAGTAGTACTTTTTAAAAATATTTCGATAAATATTTAATTTTAGACAATTTTTTTTATTTTAAATGAAAGATTATGTGATTATTACCTAAAATCGGTATTTTATAAATATTTTTGTATCTGCTATCATTTAAAAATAATTAAAGTATATATTTATAATTTATAGTATTTCGGTATCTTGTAGTCCATGATCGATTAACATTTGTTACTACGTAAAATTTAAATGATTATGACATGACAGTGACAATAGTAAAATATGCTTTATATCTTCTTCTGCAGTTTAAATAAAATGACTAAAATATATTTGTGAGTATACTAGTATAATAAGTTAAAAGAATTTTTAATATTATTTTACATTTTAGTTATTAAGAAAAGTATGAACACACAAGGCGTACAAGGAAGTCATGTGGTGTCCACGTCAGATTTTTTGTTGTAGATTTCTAAGTAAAATAATGATTAAAATATTACAAAAACATATCGATTCATTCCAAGTTAGCTATGAAATAAAAGATAAGATACAGATTTTATGACAGTAAACATGTCAGTTTATGAACAAAAATAAATAATATTTAATAAGGAATTGCAATTCAATTATATTATTTATAGTAAATTTTCAAAATGGCCTTCATTTTCTTGAATACATAATAAAACTCTTCGTGTAATTTCTGTTTTTACCTCTCGCCTAGAGAGGTATAGGGATCGTGAAAAAATTCGATGTCGAGATTTTTGTCAATAAGCACGTTTTAGCACCTTTAGAACCTATTTTGACTATTTTCACGATGATGTCTGTGTGTGTGTGTGTGTGTGTCTGTATGTGCGCCTACTATAGTCTTTCGTTCTGATTCATTATCTCAAATTCTACTTTACATAAAATTCGAATATTTTGCAATATACATTTATATATGTTAATGAAGAGCTGATAAGATTTTGGTAAAAATCTGCCAACCGGAAGTGGTATTTTCTTGAAGCATTTTAACATTTTTTGCAAAAAAATATAGGAAATACTGCGATAGTTACAATTTGTCATTCGACATTTGAAAGAACAAATTATCTTTTACAATATTTATTTAACATCGTTTCTATATCTCTTACCAATAAAGGAATATTAATTTTCAAAAATTTGTAATTTTACCTACCACGATTTGTAAATCACAATATATGAAAAAATTAAAAACAAAAATGAATATGTCAATGTGACAGATGAACAGACATATGCACAGTTTCTAAAATGTTTGTGGCACCATTTTAAAAGAAATGTAAATATTATTAACTGAACATAATGTAATAAGGTAATAATAAAGTTAATTTTTTATCTATAAAGAGCTAATTAAGAACTAAGAACTATAAAATTATTTTCAAAAAGTTTGTAAATTTATTGCAAAATTATAATTTAAGAAAGCCTAACTAAAAACAAATTCACATAAATTACAGTGTTAAGGCGAGAGGTCGTGTGCTGGCCACAACAGATTTTTTATCATTTATTTCATAGCTAACTAGGAATTCGATTTGTTTCTGTAATATTTTAATTATTATTTTACTTAGAAATTTACAACGAAAAAGTTGCTTATTGTACAATGTACATGGTTGTATTCAGAATTTTATGTAGAATCAAAATCTTAAAAAATATACGGGGTATTCCATTTAAAATAAGGAAGTAATAAAAATTCATTATTTATGCAGTTTAATGCGCCTTTGAATGTAGTTCATAAAACTATAATATAAATGTAATTGATGTAAAAATACAATTTTTTTGGAGGGTGCGCCTGTTTCAGGAAACGCCCGGTATACCTACATAATATGTATGTTTATATTTTTTTTAATTTGTCCAAATGTAAAAGCACATGAACACAATTTCTGTGTTCAATTCAGCAAGATTTTTCTTTTTCTTCTAGTTTTTTTTTTGGGGTGAAAATGTCCTCGGTCTCGTAATATCCGGGCAGCAATTTATTTAACACATAATTTCTTTTATCCCCAAATAGCGTAATTATTTCGCACACCTAAATCATTATTAATGAAAATGTCTGGTAGGATATATGTCGCTGACATCTACGACAGATTTTCTACTTTCCCCGACGTTCACATTTCATTCGTGTCACATACCGTCGCTTTATATGTTGTTAAGCCGGTCACATATCGAATATGTTACCTACCTCCTAAATTTCATTGATTGAATATTCCGCACGGCCAAAGGCAAATGTCATTTCATACCCTCCTCGGTTTTTACCTTCCGCTTACCTGTAAGGAAGGTATTGGAATCATGCAAAAAATCGGGTTGTGAGTTTTAAGTAGATGAGCACGAATTAGGGTCCTTACAACTCATTTTTGATAGTTTCTCGATGATGTCTGTATGTATGTGTGTGTGTGCGTGTGTGTGTATGTGTGTGGTCCGGGCCGATGCCGGATGTCGCATAACTCAAATACGAATTACCCAAAAATTTTCATATTTGGTATTTTACAATTGTATACGAATAGGAAGAGCTCATTAGATTTTGGTACAAATATCTTCACCGGAAGTGATGTTTTTTGAAGATTGAAAAGATTAATTGTCAAAAATTTATATAAATTTGGATAAATATAGTATTTATTTGTAATAAGAATAAGAGGCAAAGTTATTTGCAACTTACGTTATAAAAAAATTGTCTTTATCTGGTAGCATCAAAAAACTGCAGTAAAATTTAAAAAATAAATTTATCAAATAAAACGTTGAAATCTTGTAATCCATGTTCGACTGAATTTTGTTTCTGTGTAAAAAATATTGACAGGTGAGATGGGTGACAAGTTGACATACTAGTGCTATATGTCATAAGTAAGATATTAAATGTAGTAATTGAACGGAGGATGGCTTCAGCACAGAAGAGTTTTCCTATGAATTAATCTTTTTATTCAGATGATGCAAATTTCTGTGTTTTAATATTTTAGATTTTTATTTGTATATTTCAAATGGGCACCGGATTGTACGTATACATTTCTGTTTAAAGTCTAGATATGGCGGAAGGTTGTGTGATGGCCACGTCAGATTTTTTAATATTTGAAATGATATATAAGTTCCCACAAACAGTATATTCACAGATACTTTAACACAGGAAAATGCAACTTTATTACACCGCATATATTAAAGACAAATACTTCATGCTTTACCTTTGATAATATTAAGGAATTAAGATAAAAAGTCCCGTGACGGTCAAAACTCCAAAATATGATTATAATATAATAATTATAATATCCAATACGTTCTAAATTAAACAATATTTTGACATCATACTATATTATATTTCAGTGTCCATAACTGTTAACGGTTACATTTATTTTTAACTTACTTTTTATCATTAACTTTTACACATAATGTAACAATCGGTAACAATTTATTATAATAAATTAATTAGACTTGATAATATCCAAAACGCAAAAACCATGTGCCGAAACGTCGTCGTTTAAAATATATTCTGTACAGGATGTTTCGTGCAGAGGTATAGAAATATCCTGTATATAAAACAATACCATTTTGTATTTTAGGCTAGGCATATTAGTAAAAATATTGGGTCTCAGAGGAAAGTTATGATATAGTTTTGATTTTTTCACCCTTTATGTTTTTTGGGTCACTGAACACGAATTTGAAGTTTGCGGGCAAAAATTTTGCCGGGAACTTGTTTTTTTTGGCACTTTTTGACCAATTTTTAGCACTTTTTTCAGTTTATGGCCTATATCTCAAAAAGGAAGCGTTTTTTCGACAAGACCATTCTACAGGTTGGTGGAGGTGAAATGCGAACATAGGGAAATATATGACAATGGAGTTATCATGCTAGGCATCTTGATATACGTGGAATAAGTACTGTCAATGTCAAAGTAGCTGTCATATTATTGAAACTTTTATTTTCATTAAAATATTTTCTTTGCATAATAATGTATGTGTACAAGCAGAACGAGAAAGTTTACATGCACTTTTAGATTTTATTATTATTTCTGATATTGATTATTCTTTTTGCCACACAAATTCACATTACTTCGTTTTGTGACACTACTACAAAATATATCAAGATACCTGGCATGAAAGTTCGATTGTCAGGTATGTTCCCTATGTTCGCATTTCACCTCCACCAACCTGTATACAAAATTAAAGAAGACAAAATTTCATACATTTGTCATATATAAGGTTTTTTTCCAAGACTAATCGTTTCGCCGCATGAGCGCGCCCAAAAGGGACCATATTTCCATATCTAGTGAAATTAAAGAAATTTTAGTATTTTAAAATTTTTGTGTGTTTAATCACGTCTAATTTCTAAACGGATAAAGATATTGATTTCCGGTTTGCGGCGTTGGATTCCTTAGTAAAGTTTACGTTAGATACATTATATTAAATTTTTATTAGGCTTTTGATAACCCAAAATTTAGTTATTACATTCAAGTAAAAATTGCAAAATTTCAGAATTTTAAATATCTTTTGTGTTTAATCAACTCTACTTTCTGAACGGATAAAGCTATCGACTTCCAGTTTGCAGCATTGGCTTCCTTGGACAATTTTATGTAAGATACATTGTACTATTTTTTTAGAGGTCTTTAATAATCTGAAATTTAGTTATTTTCTCCTAGAGAAACTTGTAAAATTTTAGAATTCTTATTCTTATGTTTAAATTTCGGCTTATTAAAGGCATTGGCAAGTTAAAAATTGACTTTACAGAAATCAAAACTACATTGTACGTTGAGAAACATAGTGAATACAAAAATATTATACTGGTCATAGTTACCGAGATATAAGCCCGTTAAAGTTGACAAGATGACGTCATTACAATAGCTCTACCTACTATTGTAAGCAAAACAACAAACGCGTTGTGCCTAGCCAAACGAACAGTGAACTGACCGACTGCGGTACTCGGCTAAGATGACGTCATTTCTCTAACTTCAAATAGCTGTAACTTTGTAATAAGTAATCTTACAGACTTGAAACAAAAACTAATCAACTCCTAATTTTATAATTTATTTATTAATACTATTTAAAAAATATCGAAAATAACTTGCCAATGCCTTTAAAGGTCCTTAAAAAAAAATACAGTACAATTTATCTTACATAAAATTGTCCAAGGAATCCAACGCCGCAAACCGGAAGTCCATATCTTTATCCGTTCAGAAAGTAGAGTTGATTAAACACAAAAATATTTAAAATTCTGAAATTTTGCAATTTTCACTTGACGGTAATTAAATTTTGGGTAATCAAAGGCCTCATAAAAAATTTAATACAATGTATCTAACGTAAAATTTAATAAGGAATCCAACGCTGCAAACCGGAAGTCAATATCTTTATTTTTTTTCAAAAATTCATAACTTCGCGCCAAATCATCGTAAGTACTTGAAATTTTGCGGTCCTAGAAGGAAAAAGTCTTATCTTTAATGTTATGATATCTAATATGACGAAAATCCACTCCACCCCTTTCCACCCCCCTTAGAAAAAAAAAGTACCTGATGTCCAAAAAGGTCCAACTTTGGCAGCTCATACGCAGTGCCAAAAAAATCGTGAACCTTATTGGCCAACAGGGTATTAAAGATCAGACTTTTTCCTTCTAGGTTTCAAGGACATACGATGATTTGGCGCGAAGTTATGAATTTTTGAAAAAAAGTGCCTTTTTGAGGTTTCTGAATTTCATTAACAATTATCTAAAAGTGACTTTAAAATTTTTATTTCTTTAAACACCTTTATTTGTTAGATGTTTTAAGAAATAAACGAATTTGGTGCGAAATCGGACAAATTATGGGCAAAAAGCAATAAAATTTTTTTTCAAAAATTCATAACTTTCTGCCAAATTATCGCACGTACTTGAAATTTTGAGAAAATTAAA
Organism: Agonum fuliginosum; assembly: GCA_947534325.1. Classification (NCBI taxonomy): domain Eukaryota; kingdom Metazoa; phylum Arthropoda; class Insecta; order Coleoptera; family Carabidae; genus Agonum; species Agonum fuliginosum. The sequence continues at coordinate 19,954,547 of OX384031.1, read as the reverse complement.
GGAAAAGGATTGAACTTTATTGTCCTGTTGGGCAATAAGGTCCACGATTTTTTTATTCACGCTACAAGTTGCTACAATTGAATATTTTTCAGTCAAAAACATGTTTTTTTATCCGGGGGTGGCAGGGGGTGGATCGGGTTTGGTGGCAGATTAACTTACATGGCCGAATAGAGAAACCTTTATCGTTCTCGGAAATCCAAAATTTATTGATTTTCGTGCAAAATTCGCCAAGTTATGGCCAAAAACCTCAAAAAGGCACTTTTTTTTCAAAAATTCATAACTTCGCGCCAAATCATCGTAGGTACTTGAAATTTTGCGGGCCTAGAAGAAAAAGTCTGATCTTTATTACTCTGTTGGCCAAAAAGGTCCACGTGGAATAAGTACTGTCAATGTCAAAGTAGCTGTCATATTATTGAAATTTTTATTTTCATTAAAATATTTTCTTTGCATGTATGTGTACGAGCAGAACGAGAAAGTGTACATGCACTTTTAGATTTTATTATTATTTCTGTTATTGATTACTCTTTTTGCCACACAAATTCACATTACTTCGTTTTGTGACACTACTACAAAATATATCCTGACATGAAAGTTCGATTGCCATGTATGTTCCCTATGTTCGCATTTCAGCTCCACCAACCTGTATAAGGTCTTTTCCAAGACTAACCGTTTCGCCGCTTGAGCGCGCCCAAAAGGAACCATATTTCCATATCTAGTGAAATTAAAGAAATTTTAGTATTTTAAAATTGTTGTATGTTTAATCACATCTAATTTCTAAACAGATAAAGATATTGACTTCCGGTTTGCGGCGTTGGATTCCTTAGTAAATTTTACGTTAGATACATTATATTACATTTTTTTATGAGACCTTTGATAACCCAAAATTTAGTAATTACCTTCAAGTGAAAATTGCAAAATTTCAGAATTTTAAATATTTTTTGTGTTTAATCAACTCTACTTTTGCAGCATTGGCTTCATTGGACATTTTTATGTAAGATACATTGTACTATTTTTTTAGAGGCCTTTAATAATCTGAAATTTAATTATTTTCTCCTAGAGAAACTTGTAAAATTTTAAAATTTTAAAATTTTCTTGTGTTTAATCAACTTTAATTTCTGAACGGATCAAGATATCGACTTCCGGTTTTCGACATTGGATTCCTCAGACATTTTTATGAAAGATACATTGTACTGTATTTTTTTTTGAATGACCTTTAATAAGCCGAAATTTAATCATTTTCTCCAAGAGAATAAGAATTCTAAAATTTTGTAATTTTCTCATGGAGAAAATAATTAAATTTCGGCTTATAAAAGGCCCTTCAAAAAAAGTACAATGTATCTTATATAAAAATGCCTGAGAAATTCAATGCCGCAAACCGAAAGCTGACAGCTGACCATAATACACTCTACATCTCTACGTTAGTAATAAATGCATTTCATTCGTTTGTACCCATTTTTTTATTACTTTCCCTATTTTCATTAATCATGTAAGGTATACTGGGTCCGGGAATGTTTTTTTGGAGCGCTCTAGCGGCGAAACGGTTAGGTTAGTCTTCCAAAAAAAAAACGTTATTTATGAGAAATATACTTTTATATCATATAAAATTGTATAATGTAATAAATTGTTACAACAGTTAAGTATCACAGCAAGGGCGATTTCTGCGTAAACGATGAATTTCACTAGATATGGAAATATGGCCCCTTTTGGGCGCGCTCTAGCGGCGAAACGGTTAGTCTTGGAAAAAAAACCTTATACTCGTATATGAAAAATGTAGGAAATTTTGTCTACTTTAATTTTGTATAGAATATACTTCTCGAAAAAACGCTTCCTTTCTGAGATATAAGCCAAAAACTGAAAAAAGTGCCCAAATTTGATCAAAAAGTGCCCATAAATAAAGCTCCTGGCAAAATTTTTGCCCGTAAACTTCAAATTCGAATTCAGTGACCCAAAAAACGGTGATAAAATCAAAACTATAGCAAAACTTTCCTCTGAGACCCAATATTTTTACTAATATGCCTAGCCTAAGAGTAAAAAGGAAGTAGGTAAGTATTGTAATCGCGAAAAATTTCGGTTTTCAGATTTTGATGGAAATATCCGTTTTGACCTTTTCTGAATCCATTATGACTAGTTTCGTCGTGACGTCTGTACGTACGTACGTACGGACGGACATACGTATGTGTGTCGCATAATTCAAATACGGTGAGACGTAGAAAGTTGAAATTTTGTATTTAGGACTGTTATAGCATCTATACTGAAAATCACAAGTTTTGGCAGTATGGCAGAGATAGGCAATGTTATTCTAAACTCGGCCTTGTTGCCAGTTTTACACTTACATTGTTTCATGGTACACCATTCAGTTTTCATGCTTTAACACATTTTAGTTTGCAGTGTTAAATTTCATAATGAAATGTTAGTATAGGGTTGTAAATCTTATAGCGGTGGAGTGGTGCCGATGGGAAAAGAAGCCAGCAGTTCCGAAACGAAAAGCAAATAGTAGAGAGAAACATAGTACTACAGGGGGAAAAATGGAAAATTATAACAATTTATAATGATAATAATATGAAAAAAATACACAAAGAACTAGAAGAAACATTAAATGATGGACCAGAAGACTTTAACTTAATATTAGGAGGAGATTTTAATGCTAGAACAGGAATAGAGGGCAAAATAAAAAGAGACGTACAAGAAGAAAGCAGATCCTCGAAAGACAAAATACGAAATACTGAAGGGAACAAACTTATAGATATGATAGAAGAAAAAGGTTGGGGAATACTTAACGGCTCAACAGCAGGCGATGAAGAAGGAGAGCTTACATACGTAGGACCGAGAGGAGAGGGTTCAGTGATAGACTATGGTATAGTAAACGGAGCGGCCCTTACAAAAGTTACCAAATTTAAAATTGACGAAAGAACGGAATCAGACCATTTTCCTATTTCAGTTAACTTGTACGACAACAAAGATAAAATCGAAGAGAGGAATAAAACACGTAGAAGAACGGACTGGTCAAAAAAGGGTATTGAAAAATTTAGAGAACGAATAAAATCTTATCGTTTCGACAGAGTAAAAATTAGTGAAGAAATCGAGGAAATGATAACTAAAATAAGAGATGCCAAAGAAACAAAAGAGACAAAAGAAATACATAAAACAGTTAGAAATAACTGGTGGGACAAAGACTGCAAGATGTGAAAACAAGAACTAAGAAAAACGCTGAGAAAATGGAAAAATGGCCAAGAAAGTAAAGAAGAATATATAAAGAAAAGAAAAGAATATAGAGAACGATGTAATAACAAAAAGGCAGAAAGTAGAAGGAGAGAAGAGGAAGCTGTCAAATGCATACACAGAGAACAAGAAGTATGGGAATACATAAACAGAGATAAAAAGAAACGGATAAAAATAGAAGAAAAAATAAATATTGAGGAATGGCAAAATCACTTTCAAAACCTGCTGGAAGGACAAATAGAAAAACATGATGCAAGAGTAGGAACAGAGCAAATAGGAGCGAACAACGAGGAAGAAATTACGGAAGAACAAATCAGGAATCAAATAAGAAGGTTAAAAAACGAAAGGCAGCAGGGGATGACGAAATAGAAAATGAAGTATGGTTGAACAGTCCTGAAAACCTATTGAAACAGTTGACTACCACAATGAAGAAAATATGGAAGGGAGAAGAATTCCCAGAAAGATGGAAAACAGGAGTGATCGTCCCAATATTCAAAGGAGGGAAGCGAGAAGACACCAAAAGTTACAGAGGCATAACATTGCTGAGTACAATGTATAAACTATACGCAATGGAGCTGCAAGACAGAATACAAAAATCTGATGTGGCCAGCACACGACCTCTCGCCTTAACACTGTAATTTATGTGAATTTGGTTTTAGTTAGGCTTTCTTAAATTATAATTTTGCAATAAATTTACAAACTTTTTGGAAATAATGTTATAGTTAATAATATTTACATTTCTTTTAAAATGGTACCACAAACATTTCAGAAATGTGTATACGTCTGTTCACCTGTCACATTGACATATTCATTTTTGTTTTTAATTTTTTTTCTATATTGTGATTTACAAATCGTGGTAGGAAAATTATATATCTTTGAAAAATAATTTTCCTTTATTGGTAAGAGATATAGACAAGATGTTAAATAAATATTGTAAGATATAATTTGTTCTTTGAAATGTCGTATGATAAATTGTAACTATCGCAGAATTTTCTATATTTTTTGCAAAAAATGTTAAAATGCCTCAAGAAAATACCATTTCGTGAAAATAGTCAAAATAGGTTCTACAGGTGCTAAATCGTGCTTATTGACAAAAATCTCGACATCGAATTTTTTCACGATCCCTATACCTCTCTAGGCGAGAGGTAAAAAGAAATAGAGGACAAACAAATTTTGCCAGACAACCAAGCCGGTTTCAGAAAATTCAGAGGAACAATGGACAATATATATGTACTCTCACATGCAATAAAAAAGGAACTAGACAAAAAAGGAGGTAAACTATATGCGCTGTTTATAGATTAAAAAGCTGCATTTGACAAGGTGGACAGGGAAAAACTAATTGAAATAATGGAGAAGAGAGGAATAAGCAAGGGGCTGAGAGATAAAGTAAAGGAAATATATGCGGAGACAAGAAACTACGTAAAGATAGGAGACAAAAAATCTAAAGAATTTTGGACAACAAAAGGACTGAGACAAGGGTGCCCTTTGAGCCCAGTACTATTTTCAATATACATAGCAGACTTGGAAGAACAGTTATTAACAAATCAAGATGGTGGAGTAGTCATCGGCAACAAAAAAATTATGACACTCGCATATGCAGACGATGTAGTATTGATGGCCAAAACGGAACGAGAAATGAAGAGTATGATAAGAAGGTTGGAAAAATATCTGGACAAGAGAAAGTTAGAGCTTAACGTCAAGAAAACAAAGATAATGAAATTCAAGAAAGGAGGAGGACGAGAAAGAGAGGAAAGTTGGTACTGGAAGGGACAAAATATAGAAAAAGCCAAAGAATTTAAATATCTGGGGTATACGTTCAAGAGAAACGGGGGAGCTGAAGCACAAATTGGATAATTGAGAAGGAAAGCAAAAATAGCAGCCAAGGAAACGTGGAGCATAGGAGAGAGAAAGTTCAAAGGAAACATAAAAACCAGATTAATGCTATTTGACGCATTGGTTAAAAGTATTATTATGTATGGAGCGGAAATATGGGGATGGGAAAGACAGGAAAAGTTAGAAGCAATTCAAACCACATACATAAGATGGCTAATTGGAACTGACAAAGCAACCCCGAATTATATTACAATGGAAGAAATGAAAAGGGATAATTTGGAAATCGAAGCGGGAAGAAGAGCGATGAAATTTGAAGAAAAGATTCAGTTAGGACAAAAAGGAGAAATTATAGAGGAATGCTTCAAAGAAATCAGAAAAAGAGATGAGAAAAGAGAGAGTATGAGCAAGAGAAGAAAATATTACGAAAACAATGGATATTCAACAATGGAAATAGATATTGGGAGAGCGAGAGGACATAATATGACAGAAACAATAAGACAAAGGAGTAAAGAAATTCAGAATCAGTGGAGAACGAATAAATTAGAAACATCCAGATACAACCCCAAGTATAAAGAAATAAGAACCATCGGAATACCACGCTACCTGAGGGGAGAAAAGATTGAGAAAATTAGGAAAATAGCAAGATACAGATGTGGGAACGAAGAGAAAGCCAACGAGTACTGGAAGAGGGATGAAGAAAGAAGTTGCAGACTATGCGGGGAAGACTGGGAAACAATAGAGCATCTTTTACAGAACTGCATAGAATTAAAAGAAGTAGAAAAAAACAGAGAAGATATACTGGACGACTCGGGCGGGGGACTATGGTGGATGAAAACATTAGAAGAAAGGAGAAAAACCCTGAAATGAATTGAATCAAATGCACTAAATGAACAATTACAGTATTATTTATTTATTGTAATATAATATATTATTTCACTAATTAAGGGAAACAAAATGTAGATTTAAGCCGAAAGGCAAAATAAAGACATTTACTACTACTACTATTAAAGCTTATAAAGGCGTGCTAACCTGATATGAGACGTTTTATCGTTAATTTACGGAATACATTGATTTCAAACATTTGCAAAATGCTTACATTATTATTAATGCATTGCATATACAGACTGTCCTATGAAACTGTTTAAGCATGGGGATCTCGAGAACCATAAGAGATACGAAGTTGATTAAATTAGACAAAAGTTGCTTCTTTAGGGGGCCAATTTAGAATTGTTTTCGTTTTCCCACAAAAATACATAGGTGACTAGATATACGTAGGTACCAAAATATGTAAATTTTGCCGGTTTCGTTTTTCACCTATAACTTTTTTGCTTGAATTAGTACAAGTTTCTAATTGGCAGTTTTTAACGAGGAAATCACAGCAGTCCTCAAATTTTTTTTATCTCCTACAGATTTTGAGAAATTCAAACCAAATTCAAATTTTCTGATGGAGCTCATTGTTGGCTATGATCCGTCTTAATTGAGAATATTTCTCTCTTTTCAACGATATAAAACACATGTGCATTGAAATTAAAATGAAGGTAAAAATTACACAATAGTAGTTTTTTAATTAAGACTGCGAATATCAATAAAATAATTATAATTATTATAATACCATATTGCATTCCTCGAAATTTAATCAGAATAATCCGCTATAATTAAAAAAAAAATCACCTAAACAAATAGCAAGGAAATAACCTTTTTTTCGAATTTTGACCTAAAATATGAACGCTCATATCTCTAAAACAAAAAAAGATTTTTAAATGCGGTTTGCGCCATTATTCGTAGTTTAGTTAGTATATTTTGATACCTGTTAGAAAAATCAATATTCGTGGTCTACCGTAATAAAAACATTTAAAAAAATATTGTGTAATTTCTGACTTCATTTTAATTTCAAAGCACTTGTGTTTTATTATCGTTGAAAAGAGAAAAAAAATCTCTATTAAGACGGGTCATAGCCAACTATAAGCTCCATATGAATATTTGAATTTGGTTTGAATTTCTTAAAATCTGTAGGAGATTAAAATATATTAAATATAATATTGAGGAATGCTGTGCATTCCTCGTTAAAAACTGCCTTATAGAACGTGCAAATTAGATACTTGTACTAATACAAACAAAAAAGTTATAGGAGAAATACGAAGCTGGCAAAATTTACATTCACCTAATGCATTTTTGTGGTAAAACAAAAACATTTCGAAATTGGCCCCTTAGAGGGACAACTTTTGTCTAATTCAACCAACTTCGTATCTCTTATGGTTCTCGAGATCTCCATGCTTAAATAGTTTCATAGGACATTCTGTATATCAAAAATAAAATCTTTCTGTGTTAATATTATCTATAAATGAATGCAGAATACTGAATGGTGTCACTTGTACATTTTTAGATACAATATCAAACAGAAATTAATGGACGTTCCAAAATATAAAACCAAATAAAAATGTATTCAAAAAATATTGTCTCTTTGGGAATTACTACTGACAGTGATAGCAGAATTTATTGCAAGTGTTAAATTGGTTTAAAACTATAATCAACGCAACAAACGTGAAAATTTAATATCATTTTTCTTCGTCATAGAAATAACTTGGATGAAATATTAAAAGGTAAAGTTGAATTATCTCGCTTGTCGATTTTTACCTCTCGCCTCATATTCTATATGAGAGGTATTGTAATGGGTCAAAATTTTCGAGTATAAGTTTTTAGTGGATAAGCACGTTTCAGGGTCTCTACAATACGAATTTACTATTTTCACGATGATGTCTGTGTGTGTGTATGTGTGTGTGTGCGTGCGTGTGTGTGTGTGTGTGTTTGTATGAATGTATGGACTGACGATTTTTCGTCCACGATAACTGAAAAAGTATCAAACCTTTAATAACCAAATTTCATATTTAAGGTTTTAATAAGGATCTTAACACCGGATAAGATTTTGGTAGAAATCCGCAAACCGGAAGTAGTAATTTTTGAAACTTGATATAGTTTTTCTTAAATAAATTGGTACATTATTTATTTATGACAATTTTGGCAATTAAAAATAAAAGATAATATAATTATCTATGGGTACAGTTAATTTTAAATACAATTTGCTGAATCTGGTAGTATTTAGCAATAAAATAAAGTGCAACTAATATTCTACTTTTTTGAAGTATCTTGTTGTCCATGATATGAAATTTGTTTCTACTCAAAATTTGAATTATTATGACACTGACAGTACAGTTGTCATCTTTTGCTTGCATCTTGGTTTACATTATCGTTTACATAAATTACATAAACATAAAACTATTAAAATGTAAGTAAAATTATTTACTAGATTTGTAGAATAAGCAGAATTAGGCGAGAGGTCGTGTGGTGGCCACAGCAGATTTTTTACAATGTTTTTCAGACAAATAAAAAAATATACTTTAAATTTTCTTGGCATATTGACAGATGGGATAAATATACAAAAATTCACTTGTAAAGAAAGAAACCCATACTTAATTTTTTTTTGAGAAGACAGTATTTTAAAAACTTTTCTACCCTATTAATGGTCAATCGTAAAACAAATTCATATAACATACACAAATTCTCGTAAATGTCATGAACTGCTGTCAGTTGTTGTCGACTATTTGAGGAAAACTATTTTATTATATATCTACCTACAAAATGCAAAACCAGTGTACCGGTTACTGTCTTCTTTAAAAAATGAAGTACCTACTTATAGGTAGCGAGCGAAAACTATTGACAACAGTAATAATTTATTCTGTAGTTTTTCCTTTATGTTTCATGTAAAATCCACAGATATAAATAAATGTAGATGGATAAATCCAATATAAATGGCTGCCATTTTTGTGATTTCATGGAGAAAACTACGCTAATTGCTTCCGTCGCTACACACCCACCACCCGCTCACAAATAATTGTTACAGTTGGTCCGCGATGTGGTGATCGGTACGTCATTAGTTTCTAAACTTATAATAAACAGGCATTATGTATATCTCTCTTTGTCACATGCATGCTTGTTCATTCGTTGGTTAATGTTACGTCTGTCTAATATGTTTATCTCTTTTCCACTAGTATACTTAAAAAGAGAACGATACATTTACGTCAAGAGAAATGTCAAACACTGCTTATCATTTCAGGTTATGTTTTGTAGGAAATTTAAGAATATTCGCAATGTTGTATAAGGAACAGAAACTACAAATAATAATAATATAACTATACTCACAGCAGAAAGCATAACACAGCCGTAAACTACTAAATACTAATAACCTCAAATAGAAAATTGCTAATGTCAAAACATACCAGTGAATCTAAAACTATGGTTCTCGTTATTAAATATGAAACAAACCCATTGCCATCAGAATTCAATTTTTAGGTAATTTATAATGATAATAGCATGAAAGATTATTACTATTTAATTTTTATATTACATAATTCTTAATTTAAATTTATAGTTCTTGTTCATCATGAGTGACTGGTGGAGAACCTGTATGACGTCATATAATTTTCTCCCACCTAAAAAATTTAACCCAGACGAATATGTTTGATGACGTAGCGATCACCACATCGCGGACCAACTGTAGTATCAGTTGTCAGTTTTTAAATTTTGGCAACAAACGCGATTGGAAGCGATCAAGTAATATTTTAATAGTTTATTATTATGATGCTGTGAAATATTGTTGTTTTTAAAGTGATAAAGTAGTTGAAGTTGAAATATATACTGCCTTGTGAAATGTTTCTATGCTTGCGCGCGCAATTTGCGTAATCACAGTGCTCGTACATGTGTTTATTCATCTATCTTTTTACCTTCCGCTTACCTGTAAAGGAAGGTATTGGAATCATGCAAAAAATCGGGTGGTGAATTTTTAGTGGATGAGCACGAATTAGGGTCCTTACAACTCATTTTTGATAGTTTCACGATGATGTCTGTGTGTATGTGTGTGTGTATGTGTGTGTGTGTGTGTGTGTGGTCAAGGGGTGTTAGTCGCATAACTCAAATACGAATTACCCGAAAATTTTGATATTTGGTATTTAACATTTGTATATAAATTGGAAGAGCTCCCTAGATTTTGGTACAAATATCTTCATCGGAAGTGATATTTTTTGAAGATTGAAAAGGTTAATTGTCAAAATTGTATATAAATTTGGAAAAATATAGTGTTTATTTGTAATGAGAATAAGAGGAAAAGTTATTTGCAACTTACGTTATAAAAAAATTGTCTTTATCTGGTAGCATTAAAGAACTGCAGTAAAATTTAAAAAATAAATTTATCAAATAAAACGTTGATATCTTGTAATCCATGATCGGTTGATTTTTGTTTCTGCGTAAAAAATATTGACAGGTGAGACGGGTGACAAGTTGGCATACTAGCGCTATATAAGTCCTAAGTAAGATATTAAATGTAGTAATTGAACGGAGGATGGCTTCAACACAGCAGAGTTTTCCTGTGAATGAATCTTTTTATTCAGGTGATGCAAATTTCTGTGTTTGAATATTTGAGATTTTTAATTGTATATTTTAAATGGGCACCGGATTGTACGTATACATTTCTGTTTAAAGTCTAGATATGGCGGAAGGTTGTGTGATGGCCACGTCAGATTTTTATATCTGTAGTAAAATCTCTAAAACTAAGCAAAATCAGACCTTCGCTATAGTTTTCCTGTAATACTTAACTTTGTCTCAACATACCAGAACTGGAACTCATGAATTTATTGTTTTTTTATCACAGATTTATCACGACCGAAATATTATTAAATAAAAATGTGAAATAATAATGAATATATAACAACTTTATTCAGGCCATTCAGGCCTGTTTGACCGAATTCCCACTATTCTTTTTTCCTACTACATCAAATCAACGGTCACTATCTACCATAGATATCACTTGTTCCATGGAATTCTGAAATAATAAAAAATTGGAATTTTTATTTTGAATGTGTGTATTTGTATGTAGGTAAACAAAAAAGTCAACAAAATCAATAACATCAATACAAATACACACATGCAAAATAAAAATTCCAACTCAAATCCAAACGTAAACAATAATTTGACAACTAAAAAGTATTTCGCACTAACGTATGTAGAGGGAGTTGCTATGCAACTCAAAAATTGTTTAATTCAAATTTAAATGTTAACATTGGTTTTAGACAACAAAAAACAATGGGTTTATTATTCTCTAAGTTAAAAGAAAATATTGATAAAAATATAAGATCTAATGTCATTTACAAAATTGCGTGTCATGATTGTGCAGCCCAATACACGAGGCGAACGAAACGTTATTGGAGAATACGAAAGTATGAACATGGGTAATAATTATTGTGCTTTAGTGGAACACAGTTTACAATTAGTGCACAGTTTTGACTTGAAAATGCTAAGATAATGTACACAGAATGCAACTTGCATAAAAGGCTTACACATAAAATCGGACGATAACAATATCAACTTAAAAACTATTACTATTACAATAACATAGTTAAAAATCACATAAAGAGAAAATAAACTCCTTAAAACATTAAAATAAACATTAAACCTACATCTTAAAATAAAAATTACTTATACTAAAATAAGCCAGCTTAACATGGTAACTTAAGTAATATAGACAAAGTAAGTCAACTTATTACTTGTTAGAAATAAATTTGTAATTATTGCAATAACGGTTTTTCCGTAGTATTGGATGATTTCCGTTGTACTTTTTGACTATAATTATTGTATAATTATTTTAATATGTTTAATTCAAACAATATTTAATGATTGCACTACAAATTGTGATACATAAGTAATACCGAAAGTTTGTCATTAAATAAGTTTTTCTGTAAAATGTGACTATATTATAATTGATTAATTTTTGTAATTAATACAGAACTCCTGAGGAAGGCTCATGTGGGGCCGAAACCGGTAGAGTGGTATAAAATATATCTTTTGTGACTGCAACCCATTTACTTCAATCGTTTAAATAAGTTAAATATGTCGTACTAAATTTAATATTGCATTTTATTATAAATAAGAATGACAGTATCAGAAAACTGTTGACATTATTTTGGAGCTGACAATATTCTGAGCAGTTCAACTCGGGGTGAATTAAATTGAAATGCTGATCACGTCGACTGTGAACGACAGAGAGGAGAGGGAGAGTCTCTGTCATGGCCTGCTTACCAAAAAAGGAGTTTTGCCGAATTGAAAATGATTTGATTATGGCCAGAAGACGTGAAATCTGAAAATCATGGGCTTTTCATGGCTCTGCCCGCATACTTTAAATTCTATTGAAGGAAAGGAAATTGTACCGATATTTCTTATTTACCTTACAATAACGAAAAAAAAACCTATTGTCACGTAGATATGACTCATTCGCGAACAATCCCTTTGTAACAGGATTACCAAAATTTTGTTTCTAAAATTCAAATTTGTTGATTACTGCGGACTAATTACTTGCTTCTATAGGTATAGGGAAAGCGTAAGCATTTGTTCCAATATTAGATGACACAACTAGGGCTGCGCGATATTCAAATTTTAATATCTATATAATCAATATTTATCGATAATAATCGATATTTATCGGTAAATATTGACATATTTATCGATTTATATTCATATTTTTACCTATATATATATACTAGGTACTGAAACAATCAATAAAACGAAGATTCTTACAGACGTTAAAATCATTGTTATATGTGAAAATAATAATGTATTTTTGCAAGAATAGTGAGAAAACTCAAAAATTGACCTTATTAAGATATCAACTGAAAATAACTTTTAAAAGTAATTTATTTACATCTGCAAAAGGGTCACTTCTGAAATCATCATTTTCGTTGCTAGATTGGAGATTTTCAGTACGTACCTGTCTTTTTAATTTTAAATGAAAGATTATATGATTATTACCTACAATCGGTACTTTTCCAGATGAAAATAAATTACTTTTAAAAGTTATTTTCAGTTGATATCTTAATAAGGTCAATTGAGTTTTGTCACTGTTCTTGCAAAAATACAAATATTCTTTTCACATAAAACAAGAATCTTCGTTTTATTGATTGATTCAATACCTAGTGTTTTCAACCGAAAAAAAAATATTTACGCACCATTTTATACCCCTATATTTTAATATTTTGTGTTAGTGACAGCATAGTACTCATAGGTAATTAGAATAATTATTCTAAATGTCATATAGACAGAGGAGCATGGGGAGGATTGGGACAATTTAAACTTAATTGCACATTGTGGACCTCTTCAGTTATAAAAATTATTAAAACCAAATGTCATGATAAGTGCTTCCACTATTCATTTTTACAATCCATTACACTTTATAAATAATATTTACTGGGAAAACACTAAAAAATATATTTAAATAAATTGCATGACTGTCTCCATACGTGGTATGTCCTATGTACAGGAGGAATGGGACATCGTTCAGGAGGATTGGGACAATGATAATGCAAAATTACGTACAAAAATAGAGGAAAACCGGAAAAACCATTAGTTATCTACCGAGACGAGAAATTTCTCGTTTCATTCTCGTCTCGGATTATCGAGATGAGACAAGAATTCAATACGACGAGAAATAGTTCTCGAGATATCGAGAAATATCAAAATTTAGAAAAAAAATTGAGATTATTCTCTTTGAAAATGTCAAAATATTTTATGATTATACTTCGTAGCATATTTTTTGTTTGATAACCTACTTGAATATATTTATTTCTAAAATAAAATTTTTGTGCAAATACAGAAATTAACAAAAATGTTCCCAAATTCTCTTCTAGCTTTTCAAATAGATGGCAACAGCATTTTTTCGAGAAATTGAGACTAGACGAGTATAGAAAGAAATGACCAAGACGAGAATTCTTAAGACTGCGTTCGAAGTGCACTAAAATTTCAAGCATACAAATCTCAAGAACTATTGCACTTAAAGGGATCCGGTCTTCAAATTTGTATTTAGTATTTAAATATCTATGTCACCATATATAACATTTTTGTTTATTGTTTAAATTTTTAATACAATAATTAAATTCTCCAGTACTAGAAAAATAAATGTATTGAAATTAGTCTCCTAACAAAGAATATATGATATTGTTTATAAATATAATTTCAAAAATCGTATATATTCAACAGTTTTTGAAATTTGTACGAATAAAAAAAACTAGGATATCGGTCGGTTAAGAAGAGACCGGTAGACGGTAGTGGACCCGGCTGTTCAAATTTGTTCCAGCTAGTTGAAGCGAGAACATTTTCATTTACTGTAATTTGTACTGAGATATTTATAAGCGTTTTATAGGCGAAAAATCTAACTGTAGAGGAAAACAAACAGATTGACAGTTGACAGTTTTTTCTTTGAATTAACGGGCTTAATAAGTTATGTTAAGATAAAATATTAAAAGATTTACTTTGATTTAAAGGATTAAAAGTTTATTTGAAATTAACGGGGTTAATAACAGTTATGTTAAGATTATTATAGTTTGTGCTGCTGAGGGAAAACTCTGCTAATTCAAATACAGAAGTTTTTCCAAGATTTAAAGTTTGATTTATAGGATTGAAATAACTGTTAGTGTTGCTATCGAAAAACAATCTACTGCTCAATACCTGGAATAAGGTGGTTTCCATGGATTAACGGTTAAATAACAGTTGTACAGGTATATAAATTGTGCTGCTTGCTAAGGGTAAAACCTTCACTTTCACTTGTGATCTTGATTTGACAATATCGTTTTGTACATTGTTAAAGAGTTAAGTTTCGCTTATTATTGTTAAATATGGGCCGCAAATCTTTAATTGCTCCAAGCAAAATTAATAAGAAAAATAAAAAGTCGAGAGTTGCAAAATCTAAGTGGAAGCTTAAAAAAAGTTTAAAAGTTCTAAATTACTTATTTTTTATTACAACTCAAGAAATCAAATTCTCTCTTCAAATAGTATGTGTACCAACATAATATCACTTTTTTCTTTTTATATTGCTACAAGCTGCAAGTGTTTATAAGATTTGTAATTTATGTATAGATATTTTTTGATGATGCATTGTGCTACTACAACTATATAAAATTTACTGAAAGGTGTAAAGTGTAAAAATACTCGAAATCTCAGTAATACAGCATTTATTCTTCTTGCATAACCGACGTTTCGGTTTACAGTTAAACCTTCAAGGTCTAAAATTTACAACAATCATTACAACAATGTATATACCTAATCTCTTAGGTACTTGTTTTATATACATTGTTGTAATTATTGTTGTAAATTTTAAACCCTAAAGAAAGTTCCAGTGCTAACTGAAACGTCGGTTAGGTATGTAAGAAAAATACATGCTGTATACCTGAGATTTCGAGTATTTTTTACACATTACAATAAAAAACAGTCGAAAAAACATTAATTTAATTAACTGAAAGGAGGGGGAGCGGCAAAAATTACCCCCTCCCTAAGATTATTATTTGTTTCTAAAAATAGACTAATATTCCAATCCCAATCATTATTATACTATTTCTTACTGACGCAGAATTAAAAGTAATATTTTTATTTATTTTTGCACATAAAGGCATTGAAAATTCTTTTTAAAATATTTGACTTTGAATCGGTATTAATGTAGCAACAAAATATGATAGTATGTTAATACAAATACAATATTATGTAAAAATTTCAAGTTTTACATTAAATAAATAACAAGTACAGCAAATTGATTTTATCAGTACAAATCTTGAATAATGAAATTGTTTAAATCAATACTTTTGTATCGTTTTCTGTATATGTGTAAATTGAGTCTACTTTAAATAAACAAACTGTAGGTATAACTTTCATTTCTTTTTTAGTAATACCAGTGAAACTTTGAATACTCAAGCAAAAAAAATGTTAAAAAGAAACCATAATTACTTTTATCAAATAAATAATAAAGAATATTGTTATTTCATTAATGTCGACCTGTATATAGAAAAAGTTGAAAAAGATGAAGTTTTATGGCAGCAAGTAATGTTACCAAAACTAAAATATTTGTATTTAAATTATATTCTTCCTGAAATAGCTGATAGTAGAACTCCAATTTTGGATTTTATGTCTGACTTTTTTTAATAAAAAAAACTTTAATATTTTCTGTTGATATAATTTATACACACTTCCAAACATACTCGTACACTATTCAACGATTACAGATATCAACGGAAAATAGTACATTATGCACCAAGGGAGGAAAACTCGATTTTGCTCCCGCGGGTGAATTGTAAACACAGGACTGAATCAGTCTTGTGCTGTCAATTCACTCGAGAGAGCAAAAGCGTTCCTCCCGAAGTGCATACGACAATTTTTGTAACGAGTGCACAGAAAAATGAGCGGAAAACGTGCTTGTTTAAAGGGAGCAAAACGCGTTTTTGCTCCCTTGAGATATTTTGCTCCCTCAGTGTAACGGTCGCTACTCCGCTTCTCGAAAATAATAGAGAGGGAGCAAAACATCTCAAGGGAACAAAAATGCGTTTTGCTCCCTCTAAATAAGCTCATTTTGCGTGCTCATGTTACAAAAAAATCATAATTATTTTATCAAACCCATGGTCAACTAAATATAAACAATAAAAAAAATTATTATTTACGTAGGTACTGTATTTTTATGTGAATTGTATTATACTATATATTATTATAGAACTGGCAAAAATATATATTTGTAGAAAAATTTACTGATAATTTATTATTATTGTTTTGTAGACTTTAATTGAAATTAAAATGTTTTGCTTTATTAATAAATATGAAATTATTTTCTTTACTCGTATGTACAGTACAGTTTACATCATTCTAAAAATATTATTCAGACTATTTGGGTAAGTATGGAAACAGGCATGGAATCACCGTCCGTGAATTTGTGAAGCCGAATAGAATTGTGTTGTGTGCATGGTGCAATGCGTTCTTTCGGTTCTTTCCCATCTGGCGTACATCCCTTGCCCATTCCCCTTACCTTCCCTACGCGGGTCGTACTACCTGACAGATGTGCTGTCTTACTACGGTGACATCTTTAGGTAAATAGCTCTACCCCATTAGGGAATGGTGGCGATGTGTTTTCATAGATGGTTTGAAACTCTGGTTTGTTCAAAAATTGGCCACGTTTTTTCATAGAGGGCTTTAAACGCAGTCTTAAATTTCTCATCTCGAAAATTTTAGACGAGACGAGAATTGACTATTTCTCGTCTTGTCTCGTCTAACAGTATCATTAGAAACTATCATTATATTTTATTGTAAAAATAGTAAAATAATAAAACTTTAAACAAATAAAATAACAAACTGAGTAAAAAAATCTGATGTGACCAGCACAAGACCTACCGCCAAACTTACTTTATTCTTTTTACTTATTATACAAATAAGGTAGGTATATTAATATAGGAGGTACTACTACTCACAATAGTTATTTGTTTCATTAATACAAAAAATGCATGATTTTGGGACGAGTAAGACGGTTGCCTAACGACGCGCAGCGGAGTTCGGCGATCTTACGAGTCTCAAACAAGCATTTTTTATATGAATGAAACATAATATTTTTTGCTAGCCGCTTAAATAGATGTAATTTCATTTATATTATTATACATATCCTCATATTACGCAACAATTAAAATGTGAACATACTAATTTGTTTTTACCATGTCAAGACAACAATCATTTTTACCTCTCGCCTCATATTCTATAAGAGAGGTATTGTAATGGGCCAAAATTTTCGAGTATGAGTTTTTGGTGGATAAGCACGTTTCAGGGTCTCTAGAATACGAATTTACTATTTTCACGATGATGTGTGTGTGTGTGTGTGTGTGTGTGTGTGTGTGTGCGCGTGTGTGTGCGCGTGTGTGTGTGCGTGTGTGTGCGCGTGTGTGTGTGCGTGTGTGTGCGTGTGCGTGTGTGTGTGCGTGTGTGTGTGTGTGTGTGCGTGCGTGCGTGTTCGTGTGTGTGTGCGTGTGCGTGTGTGTGCGTGTGCGCGTGTGCGTGTGTGTGTTTGTGTGTGTGTGTGTGTTTGTATGAACCGACGAATTTTCGTCCACGATAACTTAAAAAGTATCAAACCGTTTATAACCAAATTTCATATTTAAGGTTTTGATAAGTATCTTAACACCGGATAACATTTTGGTAGAAATCCACAAACCTGAAGTAGTACTTTTTGATCCTTTATAAAGTTTTCCTTAAATATATTGGTACATTATTTATTTATGACAATTTTTGCAATTAAAAATAAAAGAAAATATAATTATCTATGGGTACAGTAATTATAAATACAATTTGCTGAATCTGGTAGTATTTAACAATAAAATAAAGTACAATTCATATTCTATCTTGTTGTCCATGATATGAAATTTGTTTCTACATAAAATTTGAATGATTCTGACAGTGACGTTACAGTTGACATCTTTTGCTTGCATCTTGGTTTACATTATCGTTTACGTATTACATGAACATGAAACTATTAAAATGTAAGTAAAACTAATTTTTAGAGTAGTCTCGAGATTAGTAGAATAAGCAGAATTTGGCGAGAGGTCGTGTACTGGCCACAGCAGATTTTTTTTTTGAAATTCCAGTATCTTGTTGTCCATGATATGAAATTTGTTTCTACATAAAATTTGAATTATTATGACAGTGACAGTACAGTTCACATCTTTTGCTTGCATATTGCTTTACATTATCGTTTACATATTACATGAACATGAAACTATTAAAATGTAAGTAAAACTATTTATTAGATTAGTAGAATAAGCAGAATTAGGCGAGAGGTCGTGTGGTGGCCACAGAAGATTTTTTGTATTAGCACGAATAGATTTATTTATTGTACAGTTGCTAGAGTGATCATAAACAATCCCCAAATAGCCTCCTTTTTTACAAAAACCAATGACACAATTTCATCAAATACAGATACAGAAAAATTTATAAAAACCGATTGTAGGTAATAATCATATAATCTTTCATTTATAAAAAAATTGTCTTAAATTAATTATTTATCGAAATATTTAAAAAAATAAGTACTAGGTACTTTGAATTGAATTGAAACTAAATTATATTGAGTTATTAAGATTCGTATTGAAATCTTAAATATAAAATTTGAAATTTTAATAATTGGAACACAGAAACGTTCTCTCATTGAAATTTTAATGTTTGATATTTTTTGATATGTTCTCGTGATCACTTTAGACTTCAAATTTATTAAAATTTAAGCCGAGTTATGAAAAACTCAGAAAATGCTGAGTAAATTTAAAAAGCCCATAACTTCGGATAAAATGATCGTAGGTAATTGAATTTTTTTTAAATTTACCAAAAAATGAATACAACTTTTAACCAGTGTTTTTTTAGGGGGTGTCTGGGGTTGAATTATATTTTGCGTCACATTAATTTGCATACCATTGAAGAGAAAATTAAATATTGTGAAAATTCAAAGAATCCTTGATATCTGTGCAAAATTAGCCGATTTATGTCCGAAAAAGCATAAAATGCATTTATTTTCAAAAATTCATAACTTCGCGCCAATTTTCAATTTTCTCCCCGAAAGAAAAATGAATGAACTTTATCGCCTTGGTAGTGGATTGAGTCCACGTTTTTTTTGCACCCGGCACAAATTGTCAAAGTTTGTCATTTTTTGAAATCATGAACTTTTTTTTCTAAGGAGGGTGACAGGGGGGTGAAAAGAACTTGGCGTCAAATTAACTTGCATGAGCTTAAAGAGGAAACTTCAATCTTGTCAGAACTGGAAGATTCATCCAATTTAGAGCAAATTGAACGGAGTTATGGCGGTCTAAAAATTTGGGATTTTGGGTGCATTTTCAAGTGGTGCGTTTTTGATTGTATATCAAATGATGTAATTAAGACAGATGAGATGTTCTGTAATAATAAGAATAAAATAATGATGTAGAGTATTCTGACAACGTAGATGGAACTCAATTAAAGGTAACAAGATGGAAAAATATGGTCGGCATTTTAATTTTTGAACAAAGGTTCGAACATTAAGCTACGCCTCTTCGGTATTTTTATATTTTGAACTCGGTCTCACAAACTAATACACAAACATCAATTGTTGTAAATTAAGATAAAATATATTGTCAAGACAAGACGAGACTCTAGGTATATGTGTGGTACACAATTTGCCTCATCTCGCGACAATAGAAAAAACTGGTATGAAAATATCAAGAAATGGTTTCTACCCTAGTTACTTTTTGTTCTATAAGTTCAGAACCTCTTCATAAACTTGCAACTTTTCACCGCTGAAAAATAACCTCAAACCTTCTCGTAAGGCAACAAAGCGTAGCAGAACGCATAAAATTCCAATGATGTGTACACAAGTTGTAAAGTTGGCGTTCCTCACATCAGACGTAGAGATGGAGGCAAGGAATCTTAATGTGTGAACGCCTGTAACACCAGTAACGCCTCTTAGGAATGCAATTTGAATATCACACGGAAACTTTGACACGGGGTGGGAACCGACCTCAAACATCCTTGATTAACGGACAAAATAATCCAGTAGGAGCTTTTTACAGCTTATATATTTGAGACAACAGTGCATCATTTAATATCAGTTTAAGAAAAATATACTAAACTTTGATTAATTAATTCATTAATTTTAGTCAAAGAGTGGTGGTTAAATTAAAGAATAATTAGGTTTACCAACTGCCCACGTTTTCCATTGACAACCCCGGTCAGAAGATGTAATTAGTTCATAATAGGTTTCTCTATGCGTTTCTACTGATCACTAGTGATATGAATACATACTATCACTGAATAGTATTTTTGAAATTTAATAATTTGTGCGTTATATAGTAAGAAATATATGTGAAAGAAAAAGAATATGTATAAGTATATTATTATATTATAAAGTAACAGGTAAATATTGCTGTGAAATAATGAAGTTTCAGAAAAACTATCAATGTAGATATATGTTATTTCAATTTCAATAATGAAAATGAATATATGCATTACGCAAGTTTTACAGAAAAGACAGGTTGCGCTGAAACTGCCTAGCCAATCACAGCCTTGCTGCGATTACGTCACAGAAATCTGAGATATGAAATATTATGATAAATAAGAAGACAGTTTTTACTTCCTTGTACGGAGTAATAAGGAAGTATTGTAATCCCGAAAAATTTCGGTTTTCAGATTTTGATGGAAATATCCGTTTTGACCTTTTCTGAATCCATTATTACTAGTTTCGTCGTGACGTCTGTACGTATGTACGAACGTGCGTACGTACGTACGTACGGACGGACGTATGTGTGTCGCATAACTCAAATACGGTTAGACGTAGAAAGTTGAAATTTTGTATTTAGGACTGTTATAGCATCTAGTTGTGCACCTCCTATTTTTGGTTTCAATCTACAAACCGAAAGTAGTAAATTTTAAAAAATTTCGATAAATATTTAATTTAAGACAATTTTTTTTATTTTAAATGAAAGATTATGTGATTATTACCTACAATCGGTATTTTATAAATATTTTTGTATCTGGTATCATTTAAGAATAATTAAAGTATATATTTATAATTTAGTATTTCGGTATCTTGTAGTCCATGATCGATTAACATTTGTTACTAAGTAAAATTTAAATGTTTATGACATGACAGTGACAATAGTAAAATATGCTTTATATCTTCTTCTGCAGTTTAAATAAAATGACTTAAATATATTCGTGAGTATACTAGTGTAATAAGTTAAAAGAATTTTTGGCTGGAATGTAGAATAGGTGTTTAAGAGAAAATGAGTTTTTTTTTTAGGAGATCGTTTATTATGCCTAAATATGACCTAAACAAGCAAAATTGTTTTTAATATGTTTTTTTGAAGAAAATGAAATTTTTTTGGTTAACCTCAATGTGTCAAAATTGCAAAAAAATGAATAAAATGACGTTTTTGTATGTTAACCTGAATGTGTCAAAATGGCTAAAAATAAAGCCCCACAAACTCGTTTTTGGTATTTACTGCACTAACATAGCTAACAAAACCGTAATAGAGCCCCACAAACTCGGTTTTTGTTTTTACTGCACTAGCATAGCTAACAAAACCGTAATAAAGCCCCACAAACTCGTTTTTGGTATTTACTGCACTAACATAGCTAACAAAACCGTAATAGAGCCCCACAAACTCGTTTTTGGTATTTACTGCACTAACATAGCTAACAAAACCGTAATAGAGCCCCACAAACTCGGTTTTTGTTTTTACTGCACTAACATAGCTAACAAAACCGTAATAAAGCCCCACAAACTCGTTTTTGGTATTTACTGCACTAACATAGATAACAAAACCGTAATAGAGCCCCACAAACTCGTTTTTGGTATTTACTGCACTAACATAGCTAACAAAACCGTAATAGAGCCCCACAAACTCGTTTTTGGTATTTACTGCACTAACATAGCTAACAAAACCGTAAGAGAGCCCCACAAACTCGTTTTTGGTATTTACTGCACTAACATAGCTAACAAAACAACTGGTGCAAAAGAGCAGCATACACACTTACACACAAGTCTTTACCTTTTGCTTCCTTTGGGACGTCCTGTTCTGACATCTTCAAATCCAGCCGTCTATACGAGAACAATCCTCGGTCAACGTCAGGCTACCCCCACATTTACGACACCGTCTAACACTCACACTCACTACAGCAGACATCGTATACAACAATTAAACAATGGTTGTTATAAACAAACTCATTTTTTTGTATTCATGTTTTTAACATGGCAAACACTATTGAAATTTATATTAATCTAAAACAAATGTAATATTGTATTTATGTCAAATAATTTCGAAAACTTAAAAAAACAGGTAATAAAAGCCTTATATCTGTGAAAAATATATTTATTTATTGATATCTCTATTACATAAATGTATAAAAACGTTAAATCACATGTTTAATCTGTTAATTTTTCAGCATAACCAGTGTTGACAGTTGTCAAAAATTTTACCCTAAAAACTAACAAAATCGGCCCTAATCCTTGCTTCCGCGGCAAAATTTTGCTTTTTGAAAAGTATGAACAAACAAGGCGTACAAGGAAGTCATGTGGTGTCCACGTCAGATTTTTTTGTAATATAATCAAAAATATATAGTTTTAGGCGATTGACATTAAAAGTGCTGTTTTTTGACAGCTGACAGTCAGCAAAGTGTCACTTTTGCTGCCTAGGCAGAAGACAGAAACAGTGAACATAGGCAAGAATAGGTATCCGGAAGATTCTTCGAAAGCAAATTCTTCGAAGGAAAATTCTTCGAAAGGAAAATTCTTCGAAGAGAAAATTCTTCGAATAGCAATTCTTCGAAAGGAAAATAAAAGATATTATATTTTTTGTTAACTACGAAACATCGCCTAAGGATAAATTGATTTCCTAAATAAAAAATGTAATTATTTTGATTCAATTATTGTTAATTTCCATATTAATGTTATAATCTCTTTGTTGTATGTGGGACTCAAGAAGGGTAACAGGTTCATTATTTAGTTCTGTTCAATCAGAGTTTGTACCGAAACCGAGTATGTGGAACTCAAGAAGGGTAAGAGGTTCTTAATTTAGTTCTGTTCAATCAGAGTTTGTACCAAAATAGAGTATGTGGGACTCAAGAAGGGTAAGAGGTTCTATATTTAGTTCAGTTCAATCAGAGTTTGTACTAAAACCGAGTATGTGGGACTCAACGAGGGTAAGAGGATCTTTATTTAGTTCAGTTTAATCAGAGTTTGTACCAAAACAGAGTACGTGGAACTCAAGAAGGGTAAGAGGTTCTTTATTTAGTTCAGTTCAATCAGAGTTTGTACCAAAACAGAATATGTGGAACACAAGAAGGGTAAGAGGTTCTTTATTTAGTTCAGTTCAATCAGAGTTTGTACCAAAACAGAGTATGTGGAACTCAAGAAGGGCAAGAGGTTCTTTATTTAGTTCAGTTCAATCAGAGTTTGTACCAAAACCGAGTATGTGGGACTCAAGAAGGGTAAGAGGTTCTTTATTTAGTTCAGTTCAATCATAGTTTGTACCAAAGCCGAGTATGTGGGACTCAAGAAGGGTAAGAGGTTCTTTATTTAGTTCAGTTCAATCAGAGTTTGTACTAAAACCGAGTATGTGGGACTCAAGAAGGGTAAGAGCTTCTTTATTTAGTTCAGTTCAATCAGAGTTTGTACCAAAACTGAGTATGTGGGACTGAAGAAGGGTAAGAGGTTCTTTATTTAGTTCAGTTCAATCAGAGTTTGTACCGAAACCGAGTATGTGGGACTCAAGAATGGTATTAGGTTCTTTATTTAGTACAGTTCAATTAGAGTGAATATTGTGAAATTGTGATTTATTGGTCTGCAACAAAGAATTTATAGGTCATTCATGAATTAGGTGGGTGTGACTGAAATTAATTTTTTGGCGATTAAGTATCCTCGTGATGAACTATACTTAGTGTTGTTTCGTATATCTTTTATTTTCGAAGAATTTTCCTTTCGAAGAATTGCTATTCGAAGAATTTTCTTTTCGAAGAATTTTCCTTTCGAAGAATTGCTTTTCGAAGAACTTTCCTTCGAAGAATTTTCCTTCGAAGAATTTGCTTTCGAAGAATCTTCCTAGATCCGCAAGAATATACTCGAAGTCAAAGAAGATTGTGCTGGTGGGAATGAAGAGCAAGAATTCTACATCGATACAGTTATGAAAGAAGAAACAATGAGAAAGGAAGATGAAAAAGTATGGATAAAATGTGTAGAAGTTGAAGGCCACAAGGTGAAATTCAAGCTGGGATACGGAAGCAGAAGTTAGTGTATTACCACCCCATGTAATAGAGGCCATGAAGAAGACATCTGATATGAAACAGACAAAAGTAACAATGGTATCGTATGGTAATTGTAGATTAAGGGGGTTTTATCGCTCAGCGCTGCTAGATCACAAATCCCCGTTATTTCAGGTACCCGTGCTGACAGCTTATGTTTTATAAGCACATGTTATCTCTCTATTTATCTAATTGCTATATGTTTCGCTCCATTCTTGTTTACAAAATACTCAATTTGATTGTCTAGCGCGCATGCAATTTTTAAATTTATTTAACAAATTACTCGATTACTATTATACTGGCGGAAAAAAAACCAAACACTTGAAATTCGTAAAAATTTAGACCATTTTCAAACCGCCATAACTCGTATTTTCAATGGATTTCGAAGAATCGAAGTGTCTTTAAAGTCATGCATGCAAACTTAAGCGCAACCCCTTCCGCCCTCCTCTAGCACTTGATCCTCCAAAAGGGCACTAAAATTTGTTTGTCTGCAATTCCCTGTGCAGGACTCAAAGAACGAGGTTCCTACGATGATTTGACACAAAGTTATGGGTGTTTTTTTAAAAAGTGCATTTTTAGGTTTTTCGCACATAACTCAGCGACTTTTCAAACAAATTAGACGATTCTTTCGGGGAACACCCCATTGTGGCTCTACTTTAAGTAGCTAAACTCAGATTAGGATGATCTCTTTTCGTACCCTTCAAAACCCGAACAAAAAAACACGTTTTTGGGCAAAAAACGTCCAATTTTGGCGATGTGTACCGAGTTGGAAAAAATTTGCCGACTCGATCCACAAAAAGCGCATTGAAATTTGTTCAATAGGTACCTGTGCAGAACTCAAAAAACGAAGTTCCTACGACGATTTGACACAAAGTTATGGGCGTTTGAAAAAAGTGCATTTTGTGTTTTTTTTGACTCATAAGTCGGAAGTTTTGCGACGAAATTGTTTTTTTTTCACGAATGAAATTTTCTTTCAAAATTTATAATATTTTAGGCAA
This sequence comes from Agonum fuliginosum, assembly GCA_947534325.1. NCBI lineage: Eukaryota > Metazoa > Arthropoda > Insecta > Coleoptera > Carabidae > Agonum > Agonum fuliginosum. The sequence continues at coordinate 19,928,847 of OX384031.1, read as the reverse complement.
TTTGAGTTATTCACACGAAATATCCAATTTCATTTTTAAAGAAGTAAGCAAATCTCACGAGTTTAAAGATTTGTAAGCAGACATTTGACATCGAAAAAAAGCTGTCATACCTTTTTAAATAAACTTTGTAACATAAACAATACGTGACGTTTGATATATTAATAGAAATTTTTATGGTGTTTTTAATTTTCAGATCATATGTCTTTTAGAAGTTGCATCCCACGCAAGACTATAAACTATAGAAAAACGGAGGGATAGACAAGAAAGGGAACTAACACTAACACTCAAATTTAGATTTTTTTCTATATTTTTATTTGAAACAATGGTTTAATGTTAACTCGTCTGCAATCAACATAGTTGTTGACTATTCATATTCAGTGTAACAATTTAATTTATTGCAGTTATTTACAATAAAGTGAGATATAGGTTGAGGTTTTATTTTACAATGCGCGATTTTATATTAAAGTAGGTACGACGCGAAGCGGAATGCTTTAATAAAATCGAGCGATGACATATCTATTTATAAAAAATGTCTACTTTCTATAAGTTTAAGTGAGAAAGTGAGATACATTTGACATTTGCACTAAAATTATCTTCTGTCAATAAGCCTTGAGAACAATGACTAAGAGATGGCGCCAGCAAATGTCACATTTAAAATTAATCTGTTTTACTTATTTCAGACACAAATTGTGTAAAGTAACATTTCTATATAGACTCGCCATTTCATTACAAAGCAACTTATTTTTAAAATTACCTATTAAAGCAAAATAATTTCTAGTAATCTATGTCACACGTATGCAGTAAAATTATGGCATGTGTAAAATCGCAACTACCATAGACGTCAACGAGGTGGGATTGTTATCTTTACACAAGGTTTACTTTTTAGGAAGCCCAACATTTGTTATTTATATACATAGGCTGCAAAATGTCTGATATTTTTAAAATTCTGTCGGACGCTAAACACATTTTGCATACGAGTTGTATACAATATTTCTTATGCAACTGCAATGCATATAATTAAAAACACACATTTTATTGTTTGTAACAACTGTCAAAAATATCTGACACTGACATGCACATCTCAATAAATTAACTTCGTAGCCGCGAGATGTATCGTACACAAAATGTTTTACTTCGGGGTCTAAATTGCGGACGTCAGTGCATGTCAACTTTTTTTCTAACATTTGAGCAAAAATCTAATTCGTAGCAGCTCTCAACATCTCCACGTTCATAGTTTTAGAACATTTTAAAATGCATAATATAATACATATTTCTAATTTAAATTCATAGAAATTGAACCAAACATAGGTCACTTTTAAATTCTGATTTTTACTTTTACAAGTAGCCTTTTCTCTTTCCTTTTAATATCAAATAAATTCATGTCAAACTCGAAAGATAAAAAGTATTCACCAATAGCAAGTTTTTAGTATACCTACATTCAAGTCTTTATCACTTTATATAACCTAGAGAAATTGGTCTTAGTTATGCTGTTATGCATGATCTATCTTTATGTATCTCTTAAGATCTCGTTTCTTTATAGCGACCTTACAAGAGTATTACTATACTATGCTTTATATTTATAAGTTTATTAATAAATTTATAGTGTTTTGAGTACCACACAGGTTTTATGGTAGTGAGCACAGTGCACAGGGTATTTATTACCAAGAGCTGACAAAAATCTTTTAATAAAACACTTCTAACTTTAATTCGGTAATACTTGTTATACCCTCTTAATCCTACCCTGTATTGCTAATCAAAGTGTGACACATACATGTAAATATTAATCATATCTTTCTTTTATTTTTACTGTATCTATATAATTGAATTGTTAATTGTAATCGTGATTTTTTTAACAGTTCGAGATTGTGATGAATATTCACGATTTAGACCTTACTGAACCCCAAACCCTTAGAACTTATATTTTGATTATTTTCTTTCTCTATGCGCGCTATACTGAGTATAGGAAATTTGAAAAATATGCAGTAAGAACATGTTTTTTATCTCTCGCCTCATATTCTATAAGAGAGGTATTGTAATGGGTCAAAATTTTCGAGTAGGTATGAGTTTTCTGTGGATTTTTAGGGTCTCTAGAATACGAATTTTATATATTCACGAGTGTGTGTGTGTGTGTACGTTTGTGTGTATGTGTGTGCGTGTGTGTGTGTGTGTGCGTGTGTGTATGTGTGCGCGTGCGCGCGTGTGTGTGTGTGTGTGTGCGTACGTATGGACGTATGTGACGATTTTTCGTCCACGATAACTTAAAAAGTATCAAACACCGGATAAGATTTTGGTAGAAATCCGCAAACCGGAAGTAGTACTTTTTGAGACTTGATATAGTTTTCCTTAAATAAATTTATACATTATTTATTTAAAAAAAAGATAATACAATTATCTATAAGTACAGTTAATTTTAAATACAATCTGGTAGTATTTAACAATAAAATAAAGTACAATTAATATTCTATTTTTTTTAAATACCAGTGTCTTGTTCTCCATGTTGTTAAATAAAAAAAATAACAAAAACATGTTTAATAACAAAACATGTTACAAACAAAAATGTTGTTAACAAATTACAGTTTAATTAATGCGACCGCTAAAAATGTCGATAGCAGCATGCTGCTTGCATTGTCAGTAACAGCAATGTTAGCAGAAAAATTCGAAAAAAAAACTTATCTTGTTGTCAACAAAATATACTAACATGTTAGTGCTAATAACATGTTAGTAGGACACGTATCGTTTATCAACATTGTCATTAATTTATTAAATTTATTTGTTCAAAGAACCAAAAATTCATAAATACTTGGACTGTTGCTAAAAATTCTGAAAATAAACCAAAATCTATAATGTCAAAGTTGTAATTATTGAATTAAACATTTACAAGATAATTCATTTTAAATGTAAGTAAAAGTGATGTTATTTAAATAAAAAATTGTATAACTCATAACAGAAAATTTTATAGGATAATTAGTAGTATCTATGAAAAAAAAAATCTAAAAATATTTGACGTTTCATTATGGCCCACTGAGCTATAAAGAGGTCCACTAGCTTTAAAATGATGTTTATGTCACAGAAATTCGTGTATAATTGTCCAATAATGATACAACCGTGCATAAATACTATTATTATAGTCCAGAAATTGTATTTTAATGTACTAAATAACTTAAATTTCTATACGGCAGGGGCGCACTCAAGGGGGGGGCTCGTGGGGCTTGAGCCCCCCCCCAGACGATTTCATTAAACATTTTAAATTGTAGAAAAAAGTAGATGCCCACAAAGGTGAAGTGTAATTTATATTAAGGGATGAAATCCAAGGAAGGTTTTCAAGTTTTCAAACATTTTAAACATTATGTAAGATTATTTAAATTCACTGAAGTCTAAAAATAATCGCCTTTTTTCTGTTTTTATGATTATCTTAAATTCAAATAGTTCAAATATACAATAATATACACTCCGTATAACGCATCTGTACGATTATTGGGATATTTTAATTAGAATGCGAACCTTGTGGTGAAATTTTGAACTTAAACAACGGTGCACTTGGGAGTGAAACTAAAAAGATGAAAGAAAGAACTGATACATTAAATATGAACTAAAATTAAAATATATGTTATTGGAACTAATATCAATATTTATAACTGACATGACTCTGCTCAGAGTCGTTCTTATGAAATTATATCAAGAGAGCTGCCGAAAAAACAATGTGTGTGCACAAGAAAGAGAGTAAAACGTGCAACTGTTTATCTTTAAAAACATGAAACTTTCAATTTAAAGGTGTTTGACCTTGAACTCTAAAAAAATTTCGCCTGCGGCGCATTTTTTCCTTGTGCCGTACTACAGCTTTCATTAAAAAATTATTCTTAGCCCCCCCCAAGATGCAATCCTGGGTGCGCCACTGCTATACGGCCACATGGAACTTTTTAAATTTATTTATATATTTCCAAATTTTGAGCAATATAGTTTGTTTTTTTAAATTTCTCTACATTTTTAAAGTCTTATTACCCTGGACGCCTGGACTAGTAATTTCTTTAACTGAATGCACGCATAGTAGAAGTTTTAAGTCATAAAGTATTTGTATTTACATGTAACTAGTAAACCAGTAGAGTTTTTTTCGTTTAATTGTAAATTATAGTCCGGGAGCTGGCGTCAAATTTGACCGGGCCATTTCATAAAAGCTGATTTTTATAATATAATTAGTTCTATAATAACTAATTAAGAATTGCAGTGTTAGCTGGTCCGAAAGCGTGACTCAAGATTTTAAGAGGCTGTGGAACTTGCAAAAAATAAAAAATTTTAAGTGAACCAGCAAAGCTCAAATTTTGTATAATGATAATTTACCAATTATATTTAACAAAAAAATATGTTAGCTGGACAGGACAGGTGGAAAACCTTGTTAGCTGTGCAGGTGAACAGTGACAGTGACAGTGACAGTGTCAAAATAGTGACACATCGTTTATATCTTCTTCTACTGTTTACATAAAATGAAAACGATGTGTCACTATTTTGACATTGTCACTGTCACTGTTTACCTGCACAGCTAACAAGGTTTTCCACCTGCCCTTTCCAGCTATCATATTTTTTTGTTAAATATAATTGGTAAAGTATAATTATACAAAATTTTAGCTTTGCTGGTTTCACTTGAAAATCTGATATTTTTTGAAAGTTTCGCAGGCCCTTAAATTTGCAAGGCCACATGGTCGTGCCAGCTAACACATGTTTAAGTGGTTAAACCAACAAAATATACTACCTACATATAAGAAAAGTTTTGTTACAATCACCCATGAAAATTTGACGCCAGCTCCCAGACTATTATTTAAGTTTTCCTCTCAGACAGACGCTTTTGCTATCAACATTCTTTGATGTAGACCGCCTCGAGACCGGTAACAAAATATTTGCTTTCAACTTGTCAGCAACAATGTTATCAACAATTTACAATAAAATATAACAATTGTTATTTACAATTGTCCCTGACATGTTATACACAACATGTTAACAGTGACATATTACTAACATTTTTTAATGTGTCTCTTAACATGTCAATCGCAAAATGTTTTCAACATTGTTGATAACAAAATGTTAGTAACATGTTACGGTCAAATTTAGAATGTTTTGTCAGATACATTGCTAATAACCATGTTATTAACAATGTTACCTCCGGTGTGTAGGCCGCTTAAGGTTTCAATACGATTCTTAAAAGCCCAATATAATTTTGGTTTCAATCTACAAACCGGAAGTAGTTCTTTTAAAAAATATTTCAATAAAAAATTAATTTAAGACAAATATTTTTATTTTAAATGAAAGATTATGTAATTATTACCTACAATCGGTATTTTAGAAATTTTTCTGTATCTGATATAATTTAAGAATAATTAAAGTATAATACTTATAATTTATTATTTCGGTATCTTGTAGTCCATGATCGTATCATTTGTTACTACGTAAAATTTAAATGATTATGACATGACAGTCACAGTGACAATAGTAAAATATCGTTTATATCTTCTTCTGCAGTGTAAATAAAATGACTAAAATATATTTGTGAGTAGTAGCAGTATACTGCCGTCCTTAGGAAAAATGTCCTATCTGCAAAAATTTTATTGTAGATATTATTTTATATAAATTTTTTGTGGAAACATCTATGCGGATTTTTACTATTAAAATTGCTTTATATAAATATAATAACAATGAATAATAAATTCTACCTTTTCTTAGGGCAGCTGGACATTCTATTTTTGTATATTTGTAATAATTTATGCAGATTACAAAAATCTCAAAATTTGCAGATAGGACATTCTTCCTAAGGAGGGCAGTATAATAGTACTTAAATATTAATATATTTGTATAGGTAATAAGTAAAAAGAATAAAGTAGGTATGGCGGGAGGTCTTGTGGTGGCCACGTCAGGTTTTTTGTAAATCGGACCACTAGCCTTGTTGTCATATAGTGCACATACCGGCCTGATTGATAGAGTCCGTGCGCTCAGAGAGAATACTTGTGCAGAGACCAAAATTCGTCCGGGCGAGTCCAATTTGTGAAAATAGGATTGTTACGATGTTATGACAGATAGCAGCTGCCGGTAGCGTTTAGTCCCAATTAACAATCAGCATAAGCATAAGAAAAACTACATACGAAATGACATAAACATAAAGTTGAACTAATGGATTTGATTGGCCGTGTTCACAATGTCGTTATGTACTTCTTACATTTATGTCACGTTTACATAGATACATAAAAAAGAAGTATTGAAAATGATCAATATTGAATTATTAATTTATTATTATGAGCTAATACAATACAGCCAACAAGAAAATAATATTAACTCTACTTACTACCAATTTCACAACCAAAAATCACTTTATGTTCACTTCTGTTTATGATCATTGTGAACATACGTATTTTAATACGTTTTACGTTATTTTACTTTTTATGGTAACCAACCTACAGGATTAACTCGCTATTACAGGATGGTAGATGTTATTACAGTGGAATCCGACCACTCGGGCTCAGTGGTATTATTGTCGGTTGTGCTGGGAATCGAACGGAATCGAACCCCTTACCGCTGAGCTAATCACTTGCCGTGGTTCTTAGCTTATGCTCATTGTGGTTGGTATCATCTTAAAGGTTTAGGGAGAGATAATATTCCAGTTTAAATATAAAAAAGATGTTTGTAAAAATTTCATTCTTATTTTAAATTTTGCTGAATGGAGCATAAACATAAAGCCGATATAAAGCCTTGAATTATAGTAGGAGAAGTACTAAACTGTGGTGGTCACAGCAGATTTTTTAAATTAGATTGGAATACGTGACGTCACATTGCAGTTTGACATGCAAAATATTGATAGTTTGTTGTAAAAATAAAAACTGATCGTTTGCATGGAACTTAAAATTATTTATCACATAATCTTGAAGTTATATGATAAGTAGAAAGAACAACAAATAAAGTTAGCACTAATTTGCTTCATAAGGGATGTCAAATAAAGTAACTACAATAATTGATGGTTGGTATTTCTCATTTTCAAGTAGCCATTGAACTTAATTAAAACCGTTCATAACAATGATTGTCGTTTTCTTTACTCAAGAAATCCTCTCAACAGTGGTACAGTCTTCATTACCAATGCAATTTTTTATGTTCGGAATTTGATTAATATCTTTAAGAAGTATTAAAAAAGTTATTCAGTTATTGAACTTCATTTTGCTTGAGAATTAGAATTGAATTCAAACTCAATTAGCAAAGAGGCAAACAGATTTTATAATGACAATATCAAGAGTTCGAATCAAATGCAATTCTTGAAAAAAGAGGGATTGCTGGTTTCTGTATTAGCTGAAAAAACAATTGTGTTAAGTAGAATAAATCTTATTTCTGGCAATAAAACATATAGTCCAGGAAAATTGCATAAAATAAAGAAAAAAAGTAGGAGGCTTCTGAAAATTTGCAGAGTTATAAAAAATATGTAACATTCAAGATTCCGATGAGTCCCCGAGCAGCAGAAAGTGTGCTCGAGCCGCCATATTGAAAAAAATCAAAAAAACTAGGTAACTTTAAATTTTACGGTAAATATTTTTATTATAATATTGTAGCTTATAAAATTTTCCTACTAAAAGATGCTATCACTTTTTTACATAGAACTAATAGTTCACGAGAAAAACGGGAAAATATATTTTGGTAGAACGAAACTAATTAAATCATGCCTTAATTTGGTTACCTCACACAAAAACGGCTGGAACTTGCGAACGGGTAAAAAAAAACGACTTCCGGTTTGAAGCATTAGATTCTACAGACATTTTTCTATCAATATATATATATATATATATATATATATATATATATATATATATATATATATATATATATATATATATATATATATATATATATATATATATATATATATATGTATATGTATAATCTTTTTATATCTCTTAATACCCTTTCGGGTGTCGAGATCGGGTTTGCAGTAGTTATTTTAACCGGTTTATCAACTCTTTCCATTCCTTCTATAAAATTATTTTTAATTTTTCAGTGTATTTTTAAAACTTATTGTGTCAACATTAAATTGTAGAAAGAAATTAGAGTTGATTAAACACAGGAAGCAAAAGAAAATTACTCAAATGTCACTATTTTCTCTAGGTGTAAAACAATTTTTTGTGGCCCAATTAAGACCCTTAAAATAATGCATCTTATAGAAAAATGTCCGACGAATCCAATTCTGGAAACCGGAAGTCAATATCTTAGTCCGGTCAGAAATTAGAGTTGATTAAACACAGTTAACCGAAAAAATATTAAAACTTAACTTTTTTTCTCGCACAAAAACTAAAATAAATTCCGAAACAGCCGGAATTTGATATACACATTCCTAAATAAATACTTTATAGGAATTCGATCTCCAACGTTGCCACTAAGATTGCCATTTTTAAAAAATATTGCCGCCTTTCTTAGTTTTTTGCGATGTTCTTGCAAATAGTGTATTATGAGAACCTGTTTAATATAAAATTGCACAAAGTTCTCTTTAATATACAGGTTGGTGGAGGTGAAATGCGAACATAGGGAAATATATGACAATGCAGTTATCATGCTAGGCATCTTGATATACGTGGAATAAGTACTGTCAATGTCAAAGTAGCTGTCATATTATTGAAATTTGTATTTTCTTTAAAATATTTTCTTTGCATAATAATGTATGTGTACGAGTAGAACGAGAAAGTTTACAAGCACATATAGATTTTATTATTATTTCTGTTATTGATTACTCTTTTGCCATACAAATTCATATTACTTCGTTTTGTGACACTACTACAAAATATATCAAGATACCTTGCATGAAAGTTCGATTGCCATGTATGTTCCCTATGTTCGCATTTCACCTCCACCAACCTGTAGGTCATAAGCGATTTTCATGTTAAGGGATTGTTTTTGAGAAAATCGTGAAAATATATTTCGACCGTTTCCAATGATTTTTTTTAATAGAGTCGCAATTTTATCTCAATACACAAAAAGAAATGCCATTCATTAATGGATCACAATATCGACTTCCGGTTCTGAGCATTCGATTTCTAGAACATAAGAAACATATATTTTATAAAAATTGGAGCTCAAATTTAGACAAGCTTGAAAGATTTTCTCCAAGAGAAAATATTTCTTAATTTTGTGTATAATCAACTGTAACTTCTAAACGGATAAAAATAACGACTCTCGGTACTGAAATATAAAAACATTATCAAAATATTTGAAGCTTTTGTGCAGTCAAAATTTGAAGAGTTTCTTCGATAAAAATTTAGTAATTGTAGTATTTTAAAAAAAAATTATGTTTAATCAACTGTAACTTCTTTCGGTTTCAAGAATTCGATACCTCAAACATTTTCCATCAGAAACATATTTATTTAATTAAAGATTTTTGGTTAAGTCGAAACGTAAAGATTTTCTTCAAGATAAATATAGAATGTTTGTAATTTATTAAAAAAGAATTACTGTTTTATCAACTGTAACTTCTTGAAAGCATTAAAATATCGACCTCGGGTTTCTAAAATTCCTAGAACATTTTTCTATTAGTAATATATTTACATTTTAAAGGGAATTGTTTTTTAATCAAAATTTAAAGATTTTGTCGGAAAAGCGTAGGTACCTATATAATTTTTTAGCAATGTTTAAAGAAAGAAATTATATCGAAGAAATTATTTCAATTTTGACTAAAACAATAATAAATAAATATGTTATAGAAAAATCTGACATGGACACCACATGACTTCCTTGTACGCCTTGTTTGTTCATACTTTTCTTAATAACTAAAATGTAGAATAATATAAAAAATTCTTTTAACTTATTATACTAGTATACTCACAAATATATTTTAGTCATTTTATTTAAATTGCAGAAGAAGATATAAAGCATATTTTACTATTGTCACTGTCATGTCATAAACATTTAAATTTTACATAGTAACAAATGTTAATCGATCATGGACTACAAGATACCGAAATACTAAATTATAAATATATACTTTAATTATTCAGAAATGATACCAGATACAAAAATATTTATAAAATACCGATTGTAGGTAATAATCACATAATCTTTCATTTAAAATAAAAAAATTGTCTTAAATTAAATATTTATCGAAAATTTTTTTAAATTTACTACTTCCGGTTTGTAGATTGAAACCAAAAATAGGAGGTGCACAACTAGATGCTATAACAGTCCTAAATACAAAATTTCAACTTTCTACGTCTAACCGTTTTTGAGTTATGCGACACACATACGTCCGTCCGTACGTACGTACATACGTACAGACGTCACGACGAAACTAGTCATAATGGATTCAGAAAAGGTCAAAACGGATATTTCTATCAAAATCTGAAAACCGAAATTTTTCGGGATTACAATACTTCCTTATTACTCCGTACAAGGAAGTAAAAATGCCCGAGGAATCGAATGCTTGAAACCGGAAGTTGATTTTTATTGCGTTCAAAAGTTGTAGTTGATAAAACACGTTTTTTAAAGAAATATTACAAAAAGTTCTATATTTATCTCAGAGAAAATCTTACTTTTCGATTCCTCCAAAGACTTTAATTAATCAAATATATTTCTAATAGAAAAATGGTCGAAGAATCGAATGCTTCAAACCGGAAGTCGATATTTTAAAGTGCTTATAATTTAAAGTTGATTAGAAACAAAATCTTTATATTTTGGCTAAACCGGAGTTTAAAATAATAATAATAATAATGTTTCTTATAGAGTCGGCAGTACGTTAGTGTGGTAACGTGACAGCGTTGTGATTGATATAGTCAAGCACGCTTCACAGCGGTTAAAACTTGGATGGGTGACCATCGAGACAAAAATAATACCCACTGCGGCTCGGTGTGCCCGAAAGGTATAAAAAGGGGTTACTGACTATATATATATATATATATATATATATATATATGTTTCTTATAGAAAAATGTCTAAAAAATAAAATTTTGGAAACCGGAAGTCGATATATTTTTGTTTAGAAGTTACAGTTGATTAAACACAATATTTAGAAATTTTTTAATAGGTACACTATCTTTCGGACAAAATTTTTGAACAGTGCCTAAACTTGAGCTTCCATTTTTTTTTCAAATAAATGCTTATTATAGAAAAATGTTCTAGAAATCGAATGCTCAAAATCGAAAGTCGATATTGTAATCCGTTAATGATTGGTAGCTCGTTTTGTGTGTTGAGATAAAATTGCGACTCTATTAAAATAGGTACATTGCAAACCGGCTAAATATATTTTTACGATTTTCTCAAAAACAATCCCTTAACATGAAAACCGCTTATGACCTATCTTATAGAGAATTTTGTCGCAATACCTACAATTTTATATAAAACAGTGTTTCTCATAATATACCATTTGCAAGAAAATCGCAAAACAAAACAAAGAAAGGCTGCAATTTTTTAGAGGTAGTTAACCTTAGCAGTAGCGTTCGGGGTTGGTACTCATCGAATTCCTATAAAATATTTATCTAGGAATATGAATACCAAATTTAAGCCGAATTTTTTGTTAATTTGAAATTATCTGTACCTACCTAGATAATTATATTTTCATTAATTTTTATTGCAAAAATTCTCATAAATAAATCATTTACCGAGTTATTTCAGGAAACCCATATCGAGATTCAAGTAAATATGTATATTACTACTGGTTGGCGGAATTTTACCAAAATCTACTGGGAGTTTAAGAATCTTATTAAAATCTTAAATATGAAATTTGGTTGTTAAAATTTTAATACTATTTGAGTTATTGTGAATAAAAAATCGTCACATACGCACATACACACACATACAGACATCATCGTGAAAATTAAATTCGTATTCTAAAAATCTTGAAACGTGCTTATCCACCAAAAACTTAAACTCGAAAATTTTGAGCCACTACAATATATAGAATATGAAGCGAGAAGTAGTGATGAATTACAAAATAGTATCAGCAATAATTTTTTGTTTAGCAGTAATTACCAGTATTGCTCTGAGTATATTAATTAAACGACGACGAAGATCGCGAAGTTCGTTCTGATTAGTTTCTTTTTATTTGCTTCTTTTTTCTAAACGTCACTTTCATCATAAATGATTAATATAGGAATACTTCATTACTTTACTTTCTTTATAAACTTTATATTATTTTACAATCGATGTTTCAGTATTACAGTTTCTCGTATTTCAGGATTTCCGACCCCACCCCCGTTTCTATCACAACCGGAAGTTAGTGAAGTGTAATCCGGTAGTGCGAAGTGACACTCTCTGTTGCTCTGAGAATGGCCAATGTTCTAAAACGCGCTATATATCTTAATCGCCTTACACTTTCATCCACACACGAGGACTATTTTTTCTTATTACGTTGGCTGGTGACAGAGAACACAGGGATGGAGTGAGATATTTTTGAAATTGTAGTAGAAGATGTGCGCTTAATGGGGGTTTAAAATGAAAGTTACTTTTAGTGGAATTTATGTGTAGGTAGTTTAATAACAAAATGGAACTATATATTGTGAAAAATATTCGAGAATAGGATTCTTTGGACATTTATAGCGTATTTTTTATTAATATTTAAATATAGAGAGTTAACTACCATACGAAAATTTTGTTTTAAAATGGTTTTTTGGTGTATCATCCATCCAAGCTTCCTACTTTTGATTGTTACGGTTGGGTACTATTGCAACATTGCAAGTGAAATATTTATGTTTTTGACAAAACTATAGTTGGATTAATTGCAGGATTGACGATTATTAGCCCGAGCGAAGAAATTAAAATGAATTATTGAATTTCAAAAAAAAAATAAATAAAAATAATAATGGATCAAGTATTAAGCGACTGGATATGGTAATGAATATATAGAAGAAATACGCAGGATTGCAGTCAATATCAATATATTACTCTAGTCGATAACCAACGTTTCGCTATCAATTATAGCTTCCTCAGGGTTCTGTAATTACAAATTAAGTTAACAAAATATAACAAACATAATTATGGTGAAAGTAACTTACAGACTAATTGTTAACAATTGTTATGAATGAAGTCAAAGAAGTGACTTGCGCACAAGAGCAAGCTGACACCAGACACACCCCGTGTTGCACATTTTTTACATTATACATGATTATTTATTTCTAATACTTGTTTTTGACGAGATCGCTTTGATGAAATTATTTTTATTAGTTAAAAATTGTTAACAATTAGTCTGAAAGTTGCTTTCACCATATGTTTGTTATATTTTGTTAACTTAATTTGTAATTACAGAACCCTGAGGAAGCTATAATTGATAGCGAAACGTTGGTTATCGACTAGAGTAATATATTGATATTGACTGCAATCCTGCGTATTTGTTCTATTCAATAATAATAATACTTAATTTTTTGTTGTTGAAATACTGTGACGTTTCGACCAAGTTTTTGTAGTCATTCTCAAACAAATAATGGTAAATAATAATCGTAAAATTGATGGTAGTCAAAAACTAAGTAAAAACTACAAAACTGGAATCAATGAAATAATATAAAAATCATCGAGGATTAAAACGCAATTGTAACAAATTCTTTTTACACATCATATAGATTAGATTACAGATTAGTTTCGTTTCATTAAAGTATTCAGTAGCTAACAAAATTTAATTCAAACAATTATTGTCGTCAAGGTAATTTTACTATGTTTACAAAAACCAAAACATAAGCTTTGGTAATAAATAATATAAGATTCTTAAATAGTATTGCAATTGCATTTTTAGCAAGAAAATTCAAACTTACCTACTAGTTTTCAACGATCCTAACAAAGAAGTTATGAGTTTGTAGACGACTTACCTGTTAACAAAGAAAAATACATTATTAATAATTGTTAAATTAATTTCATTCAATTATAGAAAAATATATTTTGTTACACTTTAATGATTTAAAAATTAAGTGTGGTGTTTTACACATGATCGTACATTGCTTAAATATTACATGAACGTTTTACGTGTATATTTCTTCTTCTATTTTACAATTTAAATGTTACGCTACTGCTACTAAACAAATGTTAATAAGTAGATTTATTGGTGTTTTTCAGTACTTTTTAAAGAATCATAATATCAATTAATTTTTTTTGTTGAAATAACATGTATTTCTAAGTATTTATAACTGAGTAAATTGTATAGCAGGCATGCAGGGCCGTGGCCAAGGGTGAATTAGTGAGGCGATTATAAATTATTTTAGATTATTTTATTTCTAACCATTATCAAAAATTTCAATTTAAAGGTATTAGTCAAAGCAAAAAAATTCGACTGCGGCGCATATTTTAAATATACCTACATTTTAAAATTTTGCAAGCAAGGAAAATATTTTCGCCATAGGCGACAAAATAATACGTCAGAGCCCTGCAGGCGATCGCCCTACGGACCGGTGCTCGTAAGACCAGTAAAGGATCGGTTAATATAAGTGCGTAGTATTAAATTTTTAGAATTATGTTCAGAAGTTATAACCGTTCCAAAGAAATAAATAATTATAGGTACCATTCGGTTTTCGTTTTTTGGTAATTATAAATGAAATAATTTTGTAACTGCTATTGGGCATATTTTGACCTTATTCCAATGCATGTTGCATGCATATTTCATCAAATTTTCCTGCACATAATCCGCACTTTACTGATAACAATGGATAGTATGTGAGATTATAAGGGAATTTTTTTCCATGGGCATATTCTCACAAAATTTTAAAAAAATGTCCCTGTTGTTTACTGCATCTTACAGTTTCTATTGCTATATTTTTAAAAATTTGTAGCCCGACATAACTATACTTGATTTCTAAACTAAACGGAGCAATCTGAAGTTGTCTCGCTGAGCCGTATTTACACTGTCTAAATTCGAGAAAAATATAATTAGATTTTTTTGGCGGCAAAATTAAATTTAACCTATCAGCGGGCAAACTCGGTACAGTCACTGACAACAGCTGACGAGACAAGATGGAGAACATTCGTTTGTTTACATTACAAAGTTTGTGTGGTGTAAAACTGGTGTTACATCAGCCAATCAAATACGACCAGTTTTAGCTTTACAACTTCAGATTGCTCCGTTTAGTTTAGAAATCATGTATATCTCTTTTTAACAGGATATACAAGAAAAGGTACACGTATTGCACTCTCTTTAAAGGCTAGTCTATTACACTTTGTGGTATTCTGAACTTTCAATCCTTATAAAAATGTGTGCCAGAAAAACAGAGGTTATAAACCACCTCCTCTCCCACGAAGGGAGTGAGAGGTCAGCGTGGAGCCTGGCGCAGTTGATACTCTGATTGGAACTAATTAAAAGCAGTGGAACGCGGCAGCTCTTGCCACAAATATTCAAATCCATGTATCATCTGCCGCTAATGATCCGGAAATGGGGGAGGGGCGGGAGGAGCGGTTATGCGTACGCGACTTCCGCTGACATTTTTGTCATTGCGCAGTGAATACTACAGGGACGTAATGACCAAATTCCGAAATTGTTTTTTGTTGAATAAGTGGATCAAATAAAGTGCGGTTTTAATTTTATTTACACGGAAAAGATATTTAGAGCAAAATAATGCGATAAAGAGACACAATACACAATTTAATCATAAATTTAAAAAAATTGTCAAAATAGCTATTTATGCAACAAGTAAAGAAACGGTGAAATTTGCAGCACAAGGCGTAGCCGAGTTCTGTAAACACATAAGTAATAACTACCGAGATTCTATACGTGTTGCATTTAATATTTTTTTGTTCGAATAAGTTCAATTTTCTTTAAATTATGAAATGTTGACATTTAATGGCACTAATAAAGTTTGATAGAAAACAAAAACATCCGAATTTAGGGAATCTACCAACAGTGATCTCCATACATTATGGACTAGAAAGCAACAAAATTTTCATGTAACATGTAATTTTTATGCAGCCCGTATTGCAAAATAAACTACAGTGTAACGGTGTCACCAAAAAATAAATTCATTCTTTCAAGTTATTACAAATTTTTATAATTTGCATAATTGACTTTATGCGACTTTGTCAGTATAATTATATACGGATTTTTAAAAATAAACATTTTCAATAAAAAAAATTGTTAGTTAAAACTTAAGAAATTTGCATAATCTGTTACAATTATTTTGCATAATTTCAAAAATCAGGCCTCCAAATTTCAAAAAAAATTACTTTACATAATTGCCTTTTCTGATTACATACAAATATTGGAAAATAAACTACATGGCCATCCCTGAAAGCATTGTGAGTATAATTGCGTACAAATAATAGTCCATTTGATGAGCAAACTTCTGTGTGTCATACATTTACCAGACAAGCACCCATGGAGAAGTTGTTACTAATGGTCTAGTGATTTAAAAAAAATTGGGTACTTTTCCGGGTGAGGGACAGTTTTGGCCCAATTTTGAAAAAATGGCTTCTTTTTTTAGTTTTTTGCGATTAACTCGTAAACGGTTAATATTTCGACAAAATGTAATTATAAAATTGTAGAGCATAAAATTCTCTACAACATAGGTACAAAAATCTGCCATATATGGGTGGGGCAAAACAACCTCCCTAGTTTCAATAGAGAATTGTGAAGCGAGCAGAGGTCGTAAAAGGAAGGGAATGGCGTGTATAACGGCCGGTATATATTCAGTTTGCGTTACAAAAGTTTCAGTCGTAAACATAATGTGGACGAACGAGCAACGCGTTTTTGCCGTGGTAGCATACATACTCGGAAACGAGTCTGTAGGTAATCGCCGCCCAGCGCGCGTTCCGTAACAGATTCTGTTTCCCGAAAGTTTTTTATCCACAACGTAATCGATTTTCGGTCCGGAACTGCTTGACGACGGGGAATTTGGAATCGAATCGAATCGTTATTATTATTATTTATATGGAAGTTTTTTGTACCTATGTTGTAGAGAATTTTATGCTCTACTATTTTGTAATTACACTTTTTGTTTTTTACGAGTAAATCGCAAAAAAGAAGCCATTTTTTCAAAATTGGGACAAACTGTCCCTCATCTGGACAAGTACCCAATTTTTTTTAAATCACTAGACCATTAGTAACAACTTCTCCATGGGTGCTTGTCTGGTAAATGTATGAAACACAGAAGTTTGCTATTTTGCGAAATAGAACCAAAACTGCCACTCACCCTGACAAGTAACTAATTATTTTTTAACCACTAGACCATTAGTAACAACTTCCCCATGGGTGCTTTTCGGGTAACACAGAAGTATGCTCAGCGGTTGTATTATAATGCAAAATAAACTACATCGTCACTACTAAAAAATTTGTGAGTATAATTAGATATAAATAATGCAAACAAATAAAAGTTGTCAGTCGAAACACAATGATCAATGTGGTATTTCTTTTCCTCAGAGAACTAGATAATAAAATTCAAGTTTAGTTCCTAGAACCTAGAAATGACAATATAATTTTTATATAAAATTTCTTTAACAAAGTGGTAAAATTTTTGTTGTCATACCTGTATGAAATGTAACTTTTTTCGTGACTGCGTGCACAAAGTGGCTCATTTCTTAACTAATACTATACAGATATGCGTGCGCAAAGTAGAAGCGTGCGAGAATAGGCGTGCGGAAAAATTCAGTTTGCTCACATAAATTGTATTTGTGTTCACAAAGTATAATATGCGTGCGCAAAGTGAATTTTTCCGCATGCTTTTACTTTGCGCACGCATTTCTGTATTGCCAAAAAATTGACCTTTGCGCACACAAAACAGTCACTCAAAAGGTTACTTTTTTCACGTATGACAAAAATATTGTGTGCAAAGGTAGCTCGTCTCGCGCAATTGCCTACTTTGCGCACTAGATAAGATAAACAATACTTATACTATTTTAGAATACAAGTGAATAGTGTCAAAAAAATATATTAAAGATGTAGAAAAGTAGTCGCAAAGTGGACTAGAATTGTTTAAATAATTAATCGAAAATTACAGCAATGTTTCCATTATTTAATATCGTCAGTTACCTATTTTACATTTAGATGTCACCACTTCACTGGTGAAGTGATTTGTCAACATTTGTATTTGAACAAGTCTAAGTCATCACAATTAAATATGTGCAAAATCAGTCATTAGTTGAATAGGTCAGAGTTACCAAATAAATATAAAATAGTATATTGTGTTATTAGGATTAAAAGTGATACTTTGTTTGATGAGCAATTAATTTACATTTGCGAGGCGAAGCGTAGCGAAGCCGAGCGGATGCAAAAATTGCGAATCAAACAAAGACACTTTTAATCCAAATAACACATACTATTTTTTCTTCAACCAAGAAAATTACATTTTAAATTATTGAAATATTTTGTTGAAATATGATTGAAACTAAGAAGGTAGCTTTGCTTTAACTTTTGTTTTGTTTACAAATTTTATTGTTCTGTCAAACTAAAATAAATCAAGAGTTTTTCTGGAATTATGCTCCTGATAATACATACCTGATGATTAAAGTAAGTGTTTAAATATGAGGAATGAGAATATAACTATCTAAATATTATTAATTTTTATAGATTGTTGTAATACTGGAAATTTCGGGTGCATGCCGTTGCGATGAATTGGTACATTTAAAGATTGATGTTATTGAAGACGTCAAATCAGCTTTAGTGGTAAACATACATGGTACACTGCTAAAAAAATATTACGGTTCGATGAACCTAGCACTATAATATCCTCCATTCGTAATGATAATACCAGTAGAAAAATAATAATAAATAATCAAGCACAAGAAATATTACGCTCCCAAGATTCTAGTAGAAATACAGAATCTACTTTTAAGCTTAGGATTAAAAGTACTTTTAAGCCTAGGATTAAAAGTGTTACCTAGCAACAGTTACATTTTTTTATTAATAACAAAAACGTCAACTTTTAATACTAAAAACAGTATTAAAAGAACCTACTTTTAAGACGGTTGAAGAAAAAATATGTTTGTATTGCTAATACTAGTTTTGCTGATTAAAGGTTCATTCCCACTGCTTAACATAGTCATAGTTTTTGTTAGTTGTCATAGTCTTACACAGTTTGGTATACCGAATTACGTGTAAACATTCCCAGTGCTTGTTTTAGTCTTAGTTTTTAGGCTTTGTCATAAACACAATCACAAAAGTATGCAAACTTCAAATTTTTGTTGTAATCATAATAATTATTTGATGAGATAGCGATATATATTTATATACCTGTCTCTTTTTAATGCTGTTGTCAAACAGAATAATGATCTTCTTATCTCAAAAAATTATATTAATAATGCTACAGAAAAATTAAAGCACGGTAAATATAAATAAAAATGTTTCTTCATTATTAAAAATAGGTTTAAGCCGAGTTTAAGTTATAATTTATAAATAAAATATATTTACAGGCATATTGAATTAACTGTCATGACATTGTCATAAACATAATTTATATTGTGATGGGAATGGTCAGCGCATGTTTATGATTAAGACAAAAACTTATGTCAAAAACTATGACTATGATAAGCAGTGGGAATGAGCCTTAAGGACTTATATGTATATGGGTATAAATAGGAAACAGATAGGGTAATATTATATTATCATTGTCATTATTTATTCATTAACTTATTCAACATACTTTTATACTTTGGTAACCTTTGAGTATTAATAATTTATACTAATTGCCCAGTCTCGACAAGGACCCAACAACTTGACGAATTCGGTCCTTCAGCTGACTCGTTATTAACAAGTCCTAAAAGTATTTTTCTGTTTGTTACTTCATTACCAGCTGTTTTTATTATCAATGATGGGCGCCTAATATATTTTACTAACACAGAAGTAAAACTTATACCTATTTTTATTTATTGTTGAACATATAAAGAGTGTTAATATCAGAAAAAACAATTTAAAAATAATTCCGCGTCGCAATTTTTATTACATATAATATACCCTCCATAAGAACATCACCTAGATCCGCCCTTGACTGTAACTGTACTGGATAGAAGATTTTTAGAAGCAATTCACTTCTAAGAATTTTAGTAAGGAAAGGTTTCTGGCTAGCTGTTAGACCGGATGTTACGTATCCAGGCTGTTAAATTGCTTAATTTCGTAACTGCCTTTACAGCACCATCGAAAAGGGTAAGTTTAGGAATCTGAATTGTAATAAGACAGTGGTGCATCGGCTATGAACGCGTCAAGATGTTGATGATGTTGATGATGAAGTCCGTTTATTCGTTTCGTTTCCATTTAAATTTATTAATGTTTATATTGCCACAACTTGTTATTAATGAAGTACCTACTTAGTTTAACACACACATGCATTCGCCACGAATTATTACACTGGCGCAGTCGATAGGATTTGTGGTGAAAAGTCTCATTTTACCATACGAATTCGGGGTTGCCATGTGTCAAAAAAATGGCGGCAAGTAATGATAACCCTTGTGACTGTTTTGTTTTTTTTGGTGACGTTATTGGCTTGTGATAAAAGTGAAAGTGTTCAGTGCCATGGACAAAGAAGTCCAACGATGTTTTGTAGCGTAGCATTCAGTAGTGCGTAAATTATAATTTATACCTCGAATTCATCTTTATGGAACGTAAAACGTAGTAAACAATCGCTGATCTATTTAGTCACAGTGTTGTTCTCTGTGTTATTACTGTAAAATATCTTTGGCGGCTGTAGTAGGCGGCTCCAATCACTGACAGAGAAAGAAATCTGTGAAGCATGTGTTAAAAGGAAACAGTAAGAAAAGAAGTTGTCGTAACAGTAGAAGTAGAGGGAGAACAACAAACGGTTGTCCGAACTTACAACATACACACACCAATTCTGAATTCACTCAGCCACCGTCAATGCTCTTAAAACATTTGTATTTTTTGTATGACTATGAAGAGAGGAAAGTGGGAAGCTAAATGTAATTTTTAATTCCCTGTTTCTTCATTCAAAAAATGTTATTCATCATTAAAAATTTAATATAAACGTACTTAACATTGAACTATTTAAGAAATTTCGCCTGCGGCGCATTTTTCATACTTTTGTTGAAAAATTATCCTCACTTTGAATATCACCTGAATCTGGGCTAGGGCCCCCGAAATTATTTTGTCCCAGGGCCCATATACACCTAGCTACGCCACTGGTCATTAGACGAGTTTATAAGTAATGTATTCCGTAAAAGCTTAGGTTACAAAATCCTTACAACTACTTGATTTTAAGAGGCACGTTCGGACAATACTAAACTGCTGAACGAAAGTCAAATCCAGAGTGTGGGAGTTGAGGTGACAGTAAACAGTCAAAAGAACAAACAATGTAGAAAAAGGAAACTAAGCATAACATATACTGGTTAACTAGAAAATCTACAATCTCAACAGTGAAAATATAGCATCATTGACTCATCATATCTCGTTTCATTTATAAAGAAAGGTTCAATTTAAGTTCCTCTATTTTTAGAAATAAAAATTGCTTTTTGTTCATCAGAAAAAAAACACTCATAAAATCTAGAAATATGGGTGATTTCAAAGTCATTGTTTTCCAAAATCATAAGACAAAGAAGTTAACTACATACCGGACGGTCCGTCCGTTTTAATGAAACTATTTTCTACATATATTTGTGAAGATATTTTTAAAATTTGTTTGTAAAAATAATGAAATCATTAAATGAGTTCATTAAAAGAATGTAATATGTTGGCAGTATCAAAAATATTTATACTTTCTACTCGACTTACTTACAATAAAAAATAAAATACTCTCCGCGACCACCACATACCTATTATTTATTCATTTCGGTATCGTTCCAGTCCCTCCAGTGGCGTATCACTCTGATTTCACCCGGGGGCATTTGACGTGCACAACACGTCTATTGCGCGATCACGATGCAAAGCGATTTGCTAATTTCGTTGGGTGTAATTTGAATCCGTGCGTCGAGACGCGCGACGTCTAAACTCTGTCAAAATTATCCTTCCTCAATTACGTTAAATGTACATGATCTTTTCACCTCCTTCCTCCTTTGCAGAAAGTTTAGTTAGAGAAGAGGAGAAGGCAAATACGGGAAGATTCTAGTTTCTAAAATTAAAGATTTTATTTTACTTGGGCGTAGCAGACGCTCAGAATATTGTTACCACATTTAACGTTTAACACAATAAGAATGAAAGATTTGTACTACTCTACTGACTTGCATGAAAATAACGTAATCATTCAAATTAATTAATGTAATAAATATTTACAATTTAAACTCGAGTAGAATACCAATAATTATATATCAATACATATTTATTTGACACCTAATTATAATTCATTTCATAAGATAAAATTAAAATGATAGCAGTAAAGTATGAATTTCCCTGCTTTCATTTATTATTACACAGGGAATTTATTTTAACGTGAAACATGGAATTTTTCATATCCATGGCTACGAATTATGTATAAAAACGTTCTGTTTAAAATGAAACACAGGATCATAGGGAATCAATTTCATTGAATTATTATTAAACAGTATAAGATATTTGGGCATCTGGAATAATACCTAGGGACGTTTTCAACTTAAACTTTTAATTATTGTTCTAAGTACCTATAGTGCGTTCTGTTTGATAGTTCATATTTGGATACCAGCATGAAATTTTGCACAGACTATCTACACAATGACCTTTGTCAAAAACCGTCGAGACACAACTCATATCCCCCTGGGGGGGAAAGTAGGGGGGGGGAAACAGTCGCCAGAAAACGGTTTTTTGCGTCATATTGAAAACTGTATTATATTTAAAAAAAAATTGATAAAAAATGTTCCTCGTAAAATTATCTACGAGTATAACAAAGTATTGTTACAGTTTTTTTGATAGGACGAGCCGGTAGACCAATAAAAATATTTTGATATTGAACAAATATTAGTACGGGCGCATAGGGAATTCTGTGGCAGGTTTCGAGCCAAAATTGCGGAAATGATTTTGTTCGGTCACAAACTACTTACAGATTAATAATTTCCATGGTGTCATTCCATGTTCTACTGCAGACAGATTTGGTGACGTCATAAAGATGGCGGACGTGAAAAATGGTAAAATCTTTATTTTTCATCCGATTTCAGCGTTAAACTGCAGAAGAAGATATAAAGCATATTTTACTATTGTCACTGTCATGTCATAATCATTTAAATTTTTCGTAGTAACAAATGTTAATCGATCATGGACTTCAAGATACCGAAATACTAAATTATAAATATATACTTTAATTATTCTTAAATGATACCAGATACAAAAATATTTATAAAATACCGACTGTAGGTAATAATCACATAATCTTTCATTTAAAATAAAAAAATTGTCTTAAATTAAATATTTATCGAAATATTTGAAAAAAGTACTACTTCCGGTTTGTAGATTGAAACAAAAAACAGGAGGTGCACAACTAGATACTATAACAGTCCTAAATACAAAATTTCAACTTTCTACGTCTCACTGTATTTGAGTTATGCGACATACATATGTCCGTCCGTACAGACGTCACGACGAAACTAGTCATAATGGATTCAGAAAAGGTCAAAACGGATATTTCCATCAAAATCTGAAAACCGAAATTTTTCGCGATTACAATACTTCCTTTTTACTCCGTACAAGGAAGTAAAAAACAAGACCAAAACTAGACGCTCAAGACCAAGAGTCTTGCAAGTCTTGCACCATTTAAAAATTAAATTAATTTATATATGAAAACAGTATTAATTTAAAAAATAGTTTTTTAGATGAAAGAATAATGAAAAAGATCATCTGTATCATAAACTAATAAACAAACGGTGTATATATTTATCTTTGTCGTACTTACATTGTCCAATGGTATGGATTGCTCGTTCCACTTAACACTGTTATTGTAACGTTAGTTCAGATATTATTACTGAATATGACAATATGGGCAGACCGTAAATCTTACTTCGTACTGTTTCACGATGACCTTTTTCAGACTTCTTTCATCTCAAAAACTATACTTATGTCTATGTATAAAATAATAGTGATACTAATTTTTTTTTTAAAGCTTTCAGTATCTGAATTCAAAACGTTAGGTATACCATACTTTAAAATAAATTATTAAAGTCGCAATTACACAAAAGTAAAAATTATTCGCGGTTAAATTAACTTTACTGGTCACATTTTTTAAATTATTCAAATATACTGGCGGAAAAAAATGAAACACTTTGAAATTCGTGAAATTTCGTCCATTTCCAAACCGCTATAACTCGGCGTATTGTCAATCGATTTCGATGAATCTTTGGAGTGTCTACTTTAAAGTCATGCCTGCGAATTTTGGCTCTACCCCCTCAACCCGGTGAAAAATAATAAATTTTAATTTTAAAAATGTCCAACTTTGACGATGTGTATGGACTTTAAAATTTTTTTTGACTTGATCCATCAAAAGGGCACCAAAATTCACTGAATTCCCTGTGCAGGACTCAAAGAACGAAGTTCCTGCGATGATTTGGAACAAAGTTATGAATTTTTTTAAAAAAGGGCATTTTTTGGTTTTTTGCACATAATTCAGCGACTTTTCAACCAAATTAGACGATTCTTTCGGGGAAAAACCAAATTGTGGGTGTACTTTAAGGGGATAATCTCAGATTAGGATTGATCTCTTTTCGTACCCTTTAAAACCCGAACAAAAAAACACGTTTTTTCGCAAAAAAAAACGTCTAACTTTGGCGATGTGTACCGAGTTGGAAAAAATTTGTCGACTCAATACACAGAAAAGGCATTGAAACTTGTTCAATTACCTGTGCTGGGCTCAAAAAACGAAGTTCCTACGACGATTTGGCACAAAGTTATGGGCGTTTGAAAAAAGTGCATTTTGTGATTTTTTGACTCATACATCGGCAGTTTTTTGACGAATTTTTACTTCCTTGTACGGAGTAATAAGGAAGTATTGTAATCGCGAAAAATTTCGGTTTTCAGATTTTGATGGAAATATCCGTTTTGACCTTTTCTGAATCCATTATGACTAGTTTCGTCGTGACGTCTGTACGTATGTACGTACGTCTGTACGTATGTATGTCGCATAACTTAAATTCGGTTAGACGTAGAAAGTTGAAATTTTGTATTTAGGACTGTTATAGCATCTAGTTGTGCACCTCCTATTTTTGGTTTCAATCTACAAACCGGAAGTAGTAAATTTAAAAAAAAAATCGATAAATATTTAATTCAAGACAAATTTTTTTATTTTAAATGAAAGATTATGTGATTATTACCTACAATCGGTATTTTATAAATATTTTTGTATCTGGTATCATTTAAGAATAATTAAAGTATATATTTATAATTTAGTATTTCGGTATCTTGTAGTCCATGATCGACTAACATTTGTTACTATGTAAAATTTAAATGATTATGACATGACAGTGACAATAGTAAAATATGCTTTATATCTTCTTCTGCAGTTTAAATAAAATGACTAAAATATATTTGTGAGTATACTAGTATAATAAGTTAAAAGAATATTTTATATTATTCTACATTTTAGTTATTAAGAAAAGTATGAACAAAAAAGCCGTACAAGGAAGTCATGTGGTGTCCACGTCAGATTTTTTTTTTCACGAATGAAATTTTCTTATTTTTGAGTTATTCACATGATATTTCCAATTTCATTTTTAAAGCAGTAAGCAAATCTCACGAGTTGCCAATGGTAATTATTGGCAAACCAAGTATCTTGTTTAAATGAACACATTTTGTTTCATAAAGCATAGTCTTCGATAAATCAGACATGAAAAAATGGTCTGGTAAAAGCGATTATTTTATTATTACGTGGTTTGTTGTTAAATAAATCACAAACTTGTGCGAAGCATGTTTTCCAACAATATACTTATTTTTCTTCCTTTCAGTTTGCCTAACGGGTGACTTATCCACAAGTGACAGATTGTTTATCAGCCATTTTGTTGTAAACATTAGAAACAGGTAGCTGTGATGCCGGAATGACTTTGTCCGTTACAATTTGTTGGTTACTAATCATGGCCGAAATAATACATAAGGTCGAACACTCCGGCTTCCTAAACTCGTCCAAGCCGCGCATGACGTCACTTATACCTCACAGTTCTGTACAATTCAAGTGCGCGTTCGGTAGCTAGGCTCTAAGTGACGTCACGTAGTCACGCCCAAAGATGCGCAGTGTACGACCTTACGTATTCTTTCGGCCATGGTTACTATTGTTCACAGGTGTCGTAGAAGAGTTTGATTAGTTTTTCATAAGTATTTCACTTATCATCCAGGAGCACACATTCATTTGTATTGATAACACAAGTACTGCAGTGAACAGCGTCACCGTCAACGAATATTTCATCTTCGGGTTCAGATAAGTGTGTAAATTTTGTCACTTTCACTTTATCACTAGGTTGTTCTGGCACTTTTCCTTTTACTAAAAGATCTAAAAGTTCAGTTTTTTGTTTGTTATTTAACTCAACAATGATATTGTCACTAGACATAAGTCAACTTTCACCGCCATGTTGCAGGGAGCTACTTAGTTCAATCTACGTATTACATATTTATTCATTTTTTTATGGAGAATAGCATAATTAAAAAATCAAAAATTTAACTAGAAAAAAACGTATAATCATCAATGTATTATTATAGTACTTAAATACTTCATTTGAATTAAACTTTTATCAAAGTGTACTCAGCAATCTTATATGGAGAAAGTTACTACCAGTATTAAATTAAGAAGTTCTAAAGTTGGTTAATAATAAATAATTAACTCTCCACGTTAATAAGGCGGTTTAGTAGAGTATAACATAAAACAATTACCTATGATATAATTGTGGTAATATTAATAGAATCTAAAGTTTTCTTTCCGATACATCATGTTAAGGTTATTAATAAAGTTTTCGTGTAAACTTTAGCCAGGATGGTACGATACTTAATAATTTGTAATCATTCTGAAAGCGGTTTCATTAAACTTCTACTTCTGAATTAATAACAGATACCAAATAGCTCCCCGCACGTCTCTCTGCCCTTGTCTGCTTGACGCTGTTCTACGTCAACTTTTCCAACGTTTAGTCATAATTCCAGCAACCGGAAACAAGGAATAGAAAACATTTTAATAAACAGTGTCCTATAATATAACGAATAACAGTAATGCTTGTATGCGGACGATGTTTCTGTATGAAATATGCGAACATGTGTATTCTATTGACTCATTTGGAAGTTTATTTAAACAAATTTCTAACCAGCATTGTTTCAAAGGTTAAATTAAATTAAAATTTTTGTCTAGGAGAATTACACTGCACTGTTATCACGGTTTTTGTAAAGAAATAACAATAGGATAGTTTACCAATTTTTACCTCTCGCCTAGAGAGGTATAGGGATCGTGAAAAAATTCGATGTCGAGATTTTTGTCAATAAGCACGTTTTAGCACATTTAGAACCTATTTTGACTATTTTCACGATGATGTCTGTGTGTGTGTGTGTATGAAAGTCTGTATATGTGCCTACTATGTTCTTTCGTTCTTATTCATTATCTCAAATTCTATGGAACATAAAATTCTAATATTTTGCATTATACATTTATACATGATAATGAAGAGCTGATTAGATTTTGGTAAAAATCTGCCAACCGAAAATGGTATTTTCTTGAAGCATTTTAACATTTTTTGCAAAAAATATAGAACATTCTGCGATAGTTACAATTTGTCATACTACATTTCAAAGAACAAATTATATCTTACAATATTTATTTAACATCTTGTCTATATCTCTTACTAACAAAGGAAAATTATTTTTCAAAGATATATAATTTTACCTACCACGATTTGTAAATCACAATATAGGAAAAAAATTAAAAACAAAAATTAATATGTCAATGTGACAGACGTATAGACAATTTCTGAAATGTTTGTGGCACCATTTTAAAAGAAATGTAAATATTATTAACATAATGTAATAAGGTAATAATAAAGTTAAATTTTTAGAGCTAATTAAAGAACTAAGAACTATAAAATTATTTTCAAAATTTTTGTAAATTTATTGCAAAATTATAATTTAAGAAAGCCTAACTAAAACCAAATTCACATAAATTACAGTGTTAAGGCGAGAGGTCGTGTGCTGGCCACATCAGATTTTTTAAAAGGTTTTTATTGATACTTCATGTTATTTGAAAGCGATTGAGAGTACTGATAAGCCTTAATTGTTCTTAATAAAGCTGTAATTAATTTTTAAAGTTTGTGTGACGTAGATGTATAGCTGCAATTTAATCAAACCATGGGGCTGGAATTTAAATGTACTCCATGTAAAATCAAATGTTCTAACTGTTACAAAATATAAACTACAATTTGGTAGTTTCTTATTACTGTAAGTAAGAATACACGTGAAAACGCATAACTGTGACGTAGATGCATCGATACGTAAAATCTTTAAAAATTTATTAACTTTTTAAAAACTTTTTGCATGGGAATAACTCATTTTTGAGGTCTCCTTTCAATATAATTGACTGGATTACTAATTTGCTACTATGGTAAAGTACCCTATTCTATTTAGATTTACATTTTTAAAGTAGAAAAGCCATTGATAGTCAAATCCCAAATGTGACTGAAATTCTTTACTAAAATATAATATTCATTACATTGCAAGTCGTAGAATTTAGATATAGTCCAGTCAAATTAGCTCGAAAAATGCGATTTGGCGGAAATAATTTATATAGTCCTGAAATTTTGCATATATATTTGGGAGTACTGTAGAATCGAATATCCGTCGGGTTAAACCGCCGCAGAGTGCCGCGTCCCCCCAAAATCCTGAAAAAACTTCCCCAAACGGGTACATTACACTAGTTTTTCGCAATTATCTCGTACACGGTTAATCACACATAAAATTTTATACTAAACGAATTGTAGAGAAATAAATTTTCAACATAGGATGATCCGAATCATTCCTGTATCAATTGTAGTTCCCGCGCTAGAGCAGTCGGAAATAAAGGGGGGATCGTGGTACCGGTACGCAACGCAAAATTTGTTTCTCACGCGTGAATTTTGTAAATTTCTCACGAACAACAAGGGTTACCTCATAAAAGTACATACATGAAAATAGAGCAAGAAATTCTCTATCATCACATGCGAATCGTGTTTTGTTATAATTTTCTTTTTGTACTGTTTTTGGATGATTTTATTATAAACGTCAATAACACAAAAAATTAAATTTACACAAATATATTTTTCCGAAGGGGGATATAAAGTCACATATTATTTGATACAAAAAGCCCATTCTTGCTGTCGCAATATCTCAAAAACTACATAAGATATTTAAGTAATTCTTGAAATATTGTAAAGAGGAAAGTTTGTAATTTGGTCTGATGTTATTATTTTGTTGATAAATTAATAATATATTACTAATTTTTAACAACAAATAATTGCAATTTTTGAACACATTTTTCTTTACTTAAAATCTGATTTTTCTAAAATATTTTGACATCATTCCAAAGTTCAAACCTTTATTAATCAATATTTGAAAACAGCAAATAAATATTTCAAGTAGTTTTTGAGAAAACGCGACATTAGAAAACACCAAAACATAACATTTTCTTTTAAAATATACTGACTTTGGGGTGTGATTCGAACACAGGTCTGTCTGTAATTCCTAGTATCTACTCTTCACCCCAAATATATGATCGACACCTTAATTCTTAGAAGTAGTAGGATAAAGTAAAATTTATTCAATAAATCTTCAAATCCAAAACTGTATTGGTTCTTGTGGTTTGTTAATATATTTGTGCTATTGTAAATATAATTTTAATTTACTTACATAAATGTTTCACGATGGTTAAAAAGAAGGATACTGGAAAACGATGTAAGTGTCGAGGTATGAAAAAAAAAACGTGGACATTAATATTAGTTCAATCAAATTAGATTTTTTAGTGGAAAAAATTAGTAGACAGCTGGATTTACCTTTATCAACAACATACTAAAGTCTCAATCGATTGGACTGAAGCTTCGTCCGCCATTAAAAAAAAATGGTCGCCGTCTCGTCTATTGTTTTTAATTTTTATCTCATAAATTATTAATATTACGCAAAAAAGTTAATAACAAATTGTAGAGCTCAAAATTTGCTATAAATTGGTATATATGTTTTTTTATTAAAGTGGTACAGTTTTCGAGAAAATCGTGAAAATGTATTTTGAAAAAAACGATAAATTTTGATCAAGTAGTAGTTTATGTCTCATAATACGAAAACGGCTATAATTTTTTATGAATAATAATATGGATATCCGGTTTGCAGAATCCAATTTTCTGAATACTCTTCTATTAGTAAAATTATTTTCAAATTTTTTGACGCACAGGTTTAAACACAATTAAAGAATATTCTTACAAAAGTTTAACAAAAAAAAATTGTTTTTTATTTTACTTTTTGGTGTTCAATTTACAGTGACTTCTAATTGGATAAAGTTATTGACATTGGCATTTCTGCATACAATTCTCTATAAAATTTGTCAAGAAATGATATGAGTTTTAAACGTTTGTAGGTTAGGTTAAGTCGAAATTTTAAGATTTTTTCTAAGCAAAAATTGAAACTTTTGTAAGAATATCCTTAAATTGTGACTAAACCCGTGCGTATTCAGGAAATTGTATTCTGCAAACCGGAAATCCATATTTTTATTCACAAAAAATTACAGCCGTTTTCGTATGATGAGACATAAACTACTACTTGATCAAAATTTATCGTTTTTACTTCCTTGTACGAAGTAAGGAAGTATTGTAATCGCGAAAAATTTCGGTTCTCAGATTTTGACGGAAATATCCGTTTTGACCTTTTCTGAATCCATTATGACTAGTTTCGACGTGACGTCTGTACGTACGTACGTACGTACGGACGGACGGACGGACGTATGTGTGTCGCATAACTCAAATACGGTTAGACGTAGAAAGTTGAAATTTTGTATTTAGGACTGTTATAGCATCTAGTTGTGCACCTCCTATTTTTGGTTTCAATCTATAAACCGGAAGTAGTACTTTTTAAAAATATTTCGATAAATATTTAATTTAACACAAATTTTTTTATTTTAAATGAAAGATTATGTGATTATTACCCAAAATCGGTATTTTATAAATATTTTTGTATCTGGTATCATTTAGGAATAATTAAAGTATATATTTTTTATTTAGTATTTCTTTATCTTGTAGTCCATGATCGATTAACATTTGTTACTACGTAAAATTTAAATGATTATGACATGACAGTGACAATAGTAAAATATGCTTTATATCTTCTTCTGCAGTTTAAATAAAATGACTAAAATATATTTGTGAGTATACTAGTATAATATGTTAAAAGAATTTTTTATATTATTCTACATTTTAGTTATTAAGAAAAGTATGAACACACACCCTAAAAAACCGGATTTAGAGAGCTCTACGAGCGGCGATACTCCACTGGAGTGTAAAGCCACTATATATATATATATGAACACACAAGGCGTACAAGGAAGTCATGTGGTGTCCACGTCAGATTTTTTACTTCCTTGTACGAAGTAAGGAAGTATTGTAATCGCGAAAAATTTCGGTTCTCAGATTTTGACGGAAATATCCGTTTTGACCTTTTCTGAATCCATTATGACTAGTTTCGACGTGACGTCTGTACGTACGTACGTACGTACGTACGTACGGACGTATGTGTGTCGCATAACTCAAATACGGTTAGACGTAGAAAGTTGAAATTTTGTATTTAGGACTGTTATAGCATCTAGTTGTGCACCTCCTATTTTTGGTTTCAGTCTACAAACCGGAAGTAGTACTTTTTTAAAATATTTCGATAAATATTTAATTTAAGACAATTTTTTTTATTTTAAATGAAAGATTATGTGATTATTACCTAAAATCGGTATTTTATAAATATTTTTGTATCTGGTATCATTTAGGAATAATTAAAGTATATATTTTTTATTTAGTATTTCTTTATCTTGTAGTCCATGATCGATTAACATTTGTTACTACGTAAAATTTAAATGATTATGACATGACAGTGACAATAGTAAAATATGCTTTATATCTTCTTCTGCAGTTTAAATAAAATGACTAAAATATATTTTTTATATTATTCTACATTTTAGTTATTAAGAAAAGTATGAACACACAAGGCATACAAGGAAGTCATGTGGTGTCCACGTCAGATTTTTTTCAAAATACATTTACACGATTTTCTCAAAAACTGTACCACTTTCATAAAAAATTTGTACCTATACCATTTTATAGCAAATTTTGTGCTCTACAATTTGTTATTAATTGTTTTTTCGTAATATTAATCATTTAAGAGATAAAAATTAAAAACAGAGACGGCGGCCATTTTTTCAAAATGGCGGACGAAGCTCCAGTCCAATCGATTGAGACTTTTAGTATGTTGTTGATAAAGGTACTGGAAAGGTGTATACCAAAATCCAGCTTTCTACTAATTTTTTTCACTAATAGTAATTTATTATACAAGACGATAAAGAGATCATTTATCGAAAAGTGAAAGATGTTAGTTCACGAGTGACGAAGGAACGAGTGGGCTATCTTTCACGTGTCGATAAAGACTCTTTATCGTCGTGTACAATATATTATTTTATTTTGTACTTAATGTTAATTTGTGTAAAAATATTCTTATTTTACTTAAATTTTATTTTATCTACTCAAATTTTACTTTATCTACTCAAATTTTACTTTATCTACTCAAATTTTACTTTATCTACTCAAATTTTACTTTATCTACTCAAATTTTATTTTATCTACCCTCGATGTTAAAGTAATACTTTATCTACTGAAAATGAACGTATAAAACCAATTTTTAACATTAAGTACAAAATAAAAGACAAAATATGATCTAATTTGACTAGATTATATCCCAGAAAACAAAGGTTTGTTTTTTAATATTATTAATATAGGAACTTTTCAAACTATATTTTTTAAAAGACAATAAAACTTGGTTGTTAATAAATCCTAAATCAAATACTTTTATTTTTCTTTATTATTTCTCCTATGCATTTTAGCGGACTGCGCGACATGCATGAATTTTTTTTTGGGTCATCAAAAGAAACAGTTTACAAAAATATCTAATATAAATTGTATATAAAGGTAGGTATATGAAAAGTTTCTTATTATGTTCATTAATTAAAATGTTGAACAATCGAAAATAATTTTTACAGTTGATTTTCAGATGAAACACAAAAAAATCAAATCAAAAAAACAATTATTTGCGGCAGATAAAAATTATGGAAAACCAATTGAGATTATACCTGACATGACAGACGAAATGTTAGAAGACTCAAAAAAGAATTTTTAAATTCTTTAATTTTAACAAAAACAGAAATATTAAATTTAGAACACTATACTTTAAGACAAAGTTCTAACAAAATTTGGAAAGAGGCACGATCATGTAGATTAACCGCATCAAATTTTGGTAAAATTTGTAAACTAAAGACAACTACTTCATGTGAAAAACAATTTTATCCATGTTATATACACCATTTACTGGTTCGGTAGCAACAATATGCACAGTCAATTAATTTTTTATTGTATTTATAGTGAATAAATTAATTTCAAATAACAAATAACACGTGATAATGCGTTCTGGGATAGTATGGTGAATTATCTAGAAATATCTTACATGCGCTGTTTGTTACCGGAAATAATCGACTCTGGGTATAAAAGAAAAATGCCCATACGAAATCCATCAAGGGAATAAATTTTTGTTACAATCAAAATCACACATTAATTGATTATTTTTTTATATTTAGGATTATATTACTAATTCATTACCTACTAATGTGTTGTATAATAATATACTTTACTTTTTATACCTATTGTTTTTTATTGCTAAAATTTTGCAGATCACATCAAAGAATTTCGTACATAAATTATTCCAAGTTGTGCACTATATACAGCTAAATTAATGTTTTTATTTAAAATAGTATTGCAATGTGCTAATGGTTTACTCAAAAGATTTACAACCACAATAAAAGAATTCGATTAGGTAGTTCAATAAATTTAAATTCTAGAGTAAATGATTATTACAAAAATACGCATTATATGTTCAAAAATCAAATAACAATATGTATGCTGATCCCTGCACATGTATTTTGTCAACCCAGGTATAAAGTAAATATAAAAGAGATAGCAGTAATAATTGGGCAATGCTGTGGTTACAGCTATCCAAATAATTTGTTGCAATTTTGGTTCTTTCGTATATTGAAAACTTAGGCGTCTATTTGCATTGTGCGGTAGAGAGAAAAGATACATTTTAAACATACGAAGAAAAAGATAGAGAACATGGTTTGATGTCCAGAAATGACAGGTCCGTCTGGAATCGGTAAAAGTATTTGACTTTATATTCCCCTTAATGTAAAAAAGTCATACATTAATGACCCCCTATAAATGCAACGATTTATTGGATGCGTTCAAAACACGTCATATTGTATTATATTGACTAGCTCTAAGTTTTACCAAAATGCAAAACAGAATTAAAAGAAATGATTTTCACACTTCTAGGTAAATAATATTTACGTAGAATTGCTTTAAAATAAATATAAAAATAATAACATCATTCTAAAAACGAAAAAACCTTGGGATTTCGTACTGCTAATCAATATTAAGTAAACTGACTGCACCCGCTTCTCCCTGAAAACAGTTGATTGTTGTTGTTGAGTTTTCCATTGTTGTCGATACAATTGTGGTGACTATTTCCCTCATAAAATTTAAGCCAATCAGAAGCCTGACATTTTTGAATATCGTCCAATCAACGTAGAATTACACGATAATTTTGCACTAGTGCAAATTATCGATAATTTGCACTAGTGCAAAATTATCGTATTTGGATACGGCGTTTCAAAGTGATTCTGCCTAGCTGTCAAAAGAAGTTTTTAAATTTTGCTTTATTTTTAATGAGAGAAACAGCGTTTGGCTAAATTTTAATCGGGAAATAGTCCTTCGAATATCCCTCGTGCATGTAATTGTCAATAATTTGACATGCACTTGGGATATTATATATGAATATTTAAAGCGGTACTAACCTAATTTGTTATGGAATAAATTTTTTTATTTTTCAAATTAAAAAGGTATGACCAACGGAAAAATATTGTAACTAACTCATGTGTTAATGGGCGATTAATAATCTAAAAAATTAATCGCCCTCATTAACACACTAGTTTGTTAAATAACTATAATAAAGGCATTTTGGTATGTAAGTATAGTATATTATAATACACCTGATTGTGCACGCGATGTTTTATAGCCATATAGGTTATTTTTGCTATCCGATAATTAATTTTATCAAACTAATTGAGGTTAATTATCTTTATTATATTTATTTTTAAACTGATACAAATATCACTTTTTTCGTTTCAGAATCTTATTCTGCTTACAATATTTTTAAAAATATTTATTTTTAATCATTGATCAACACATACAATTAATTAAACACAATATATAAAAATTAAACTTATATTTAGAAATGTTATCTCGGGGAATATTTTAGAATTAGGTCCAACTAAGCAATATCTGAATATACTGTATCTAATAAAAAAATATACAAGGAATTGAATGCTGCAAACCGGAAGTCGATACTGTTATCTGTTCATAAGTTACAGCTGACTAAACACAATCAATAAAAATTTAACTAACATTTAGCAATGCTCTCTCGAAGAATATGTTATAAATATGTCGAAAATAGTGCATGTCAACATTTAAATGAAACTGTATCTGACAGAAAAATGTCCGAGCAATTGAATGCCGCTAACAGGAAGTAAGTATTGTTATCCGTTGAACTATGACAGTTGATTTTACACAAAATGAAAAAATAGCCTCATTTTTTATATGTTCTGTTTTAAATTATAATCAAATTGTGACTTAACTTGGGCTCAGACAATGTTTAAAAATATATTTTTTTATAAAATATTGTAAGCGGAATTAAATTCTGTAACATAGAAATTGATATTAGAATCTGTTTAAAAATTAAAGATTATTGTATAATTATTGACCTCAATTAACCAAACTCGGTATATTTGAATAATTTATAAAAAAAACAAATGACGATCGTTTAAATGTTATTTTTGTTTTTCTACTAGAATTTTTTTCCAAATAGCTTTAATTTGATACCTCAAACGATAAAAATAAAAATAAAAAAGTTATGTTTATAAAGTTGGTACCACTGGTTGAATAAAGCTCATTAACGAATTTGAAGTCATATTTTGGCTCAAGATTTTAAATATAAAGTTTCAGTCCAAAATTCTAACGCGTTTTTAAGTTATCCAACACACAGACAGACTAACAGACCGACTTTTTTAAATTATGTTTTTTGGGTTCAGTAGGGTCTAAAACGTAAAGATTCACCAAAAACTCGAACTGCCAAAAAATCACGGTTACAATATTTCCCTCTATTACCTACATAGGTCGGGGAAGTAAAAATTGACTGGCTTTTCTTCATACATTGTAACATTCTTCTTTTGGGTGAAATGTAAATAAATTCCTTTTTCGTTAATGACGCGAGTGTAGGGTTAGGTGTACCTAAGGTTAATGCGTGCAGGACATCCGGCGCTATTTTTGTCTGAGCGCTTGAAAACTCCAGGGCAGTAATGACCGGATTCCCAGTGAGTCTCGTGAATTCCGGAACGCGGCTTATCTCCCGGAGCAAAAAACCGTCACCGGACTTCACGCTCCCGGGTAATGCCTCCTCATTCACACTTTGACCTATGCCCTAGCGCGAGAATATATTCCATCCTGGAAAATTCAACATGGGAATGAGGAGTTTCAACAAGAGAAAAAATCCTGCTGATTGTGCCAAGTTTAAGTTTATGTCGTTTGGAAGTCTTATACTTGGATAATTATATTCTTATTCTATAACATCTAGCGAATTTACTTTTACATGGTTATTTTATAAAATTTTAATGTTCGGCATGGCTGTATGGTATAGCGGTTTGAGTTTTTGGGTGTGAATTAAATGAGTTTATAGGATGTTTATTCAAAATGTAAGCAAAAAGAGTCTGCTGACTCTAATAGATACAAGTTTGACTATTTACGTAAATTATTGGAAATTTGTTTTGCTTTCTGAGCAATTTTTATTGCTAAAGCAATGCAGAAATAATCCAAAAATTTAACTTTGGAATTTAAATCATTATATTTTAATGAAATAATTTGAATTTATAAAAGTTTACCTTCTTGTTCTTGGTAAATATTGATCTGAATTACTGAACAAAACGTGCGTATTTTTACTTCCCCCATCTATGTAATAGAGTAAAGTATTGTAATCGTAATTTTTTGACAGTTCGAGATTTTGGTGAAAACTTAATTTAAAAAAAGTCGGTCTATCACTCTGTGTGTTGGATAACTTAAAAACGCGTTGGAATTTTGAACTGAAATTTTATATTGAAGATTTTGAGCCAACATCTGAATTCAAGTTCTTTAATGAGCTTTATTCAACCAATGGTACCAACTTTATAAACATAACTTTTTTTATTTTTATCAAAATACTATCGTGTTTATTAATTAAAGATCTCGGGAAAATAATTCTAGTAAAAAATAAAAATAACATGTCACCGATCGTTAATTTTTTTTATTATACATTATTTAAATTATATCGAGTTTGGTGTCAATTTAAAGCTCCCGGGGAGATAAGTTTAGCAAAAATGTAAAAAGACATTTATGCGATATTCAATTATTTCATTTCTCAAAAATTATTCAAATTTGTGTATTATAAAAATTAAAGTTCTCTGGGAAAAAAATTTAGTCGAAGAATCAATTACAATATTTCAACGATGGTCAGTTGTTTTTACCTCCCGCATTATATTATATAAGGGGAGGTATTGTTACGGGTTCAAAAAATAAAAATAACATTTAAACGATCGTCAATGGTGTTTTTTTTATAAATTATACGAGGAGTTTGGTGTCAATTTAAAGCTCTCGGGGAGATAAGTTTAGTAAAAATGTAAAAAATGACATTTATGCGACTTTCAATTGTTTCCCAAAATATTATCCAAATTTTTTTATTCAATCAGTCGTACCAACTTTATAAACATAACATATTTTATTTTTATTAAAATACTGTTGTGTGGTATCAAATTAAAGCTCTCGGGAAATTAATACTAGTAGAAAAATAAAATTTAACCGATCGTCAATATTTTTTTTGTACATTAATCAAATTATACCGAATTTGTTGTCAATTTAAAGCTCTCGGGGAGATATGTTTAATAAAAATCTGATGTGGCCAGCACACGACCTCCCGCCTTGACACTGTAATATGTGAATTTGGTTTCAGTTATAGGCTACTTTTTGCAAAAGATTTTATAGTTCTTCTAGCAATGTACTGATTTCGATTGAAATCAAATTCGCTCTTTGTTGATACAATTTTTACTTTATTATTACCTTATTAAGTAGGTACATTATGTCCAGTTAATAATGAATCTATGATGCTTCTTGACTGGATACGTTTAATGGAAAGATAAAAAATTATTGGAATTCAGTCAGTTTCTCATTTATTAAATTTACTAGTTTCAAACACAGTTAATAATATTTATACATTTCTTTAAAAATAGTGCCACAAAAATATCAGAAACTGTGTATACGTCTGTCCACTTGTCACATTGACATTTTAATTTTTGTTTTTAAAATATTTTCCTATATTATGATTTACAAATCGTGGTAGGTAAAATTACAAATTTTTGAAAAATAATTTTCCTTTATTGGTAAGAGATATAGAAACGATGTTATATAAATATTGTAAAAGGTAATTTGTTCTTTCAAATGTCGCATGACAAATAGTAACTATCACAGTATTTCCTATATTTTTTGCAAAAAATGTTAAAATTCTTCAAGAAAATACCATTTCCGGTTGGCACATTTTTACAAAAATCTATTCAGCTCTTCATTAACATATACAAATGTATAATGCAAAATATTGGAATTTTATATTCAGTAGAATTTGAGATAATGAATCAGAACGAAAGAGCATAGTAGGCGCACATACATACACACACACACAGACACACAGATACACAGACACACACACAGACATCATCGTAAAAATAGTCAAAATAGGTTCTAAAACGTGCTTATTGACAAAAATTTCGACATCGAATTTTTTCACGATCGCTATACCTCTCTAGGCGAGAGGTAAAAATGTAAAAATGACATTTATGCGATTTTCAATTGTTTCTCAAAATTTATTCAAATTTTTCCATGTGTATTATCAAAATTAAAGTTCTCAGGGAAAAAATTATTCGAAGAATCAATAACATCATTTATACGATGCTCAGTTGTTTTTACATCCCGCATTATTCTATAAGAGAAGGTATTGTGACGTGTTAAAATTTTCGAGTGAGTTTTTTAAGAATAAGCACCTACGATTTAACAACAAAATTTTACATTTAAGGTTTTAATACAAATCCTAAGAACCCAGTTATTTTTTGTAGCAGTCCCCAAACCGGTCGTACAGTATTTTGCTTAAATATTTCGATAAATAGTTAATTTATCACAATATTTTCTATTTCAAATGCAAGATTATATTTTTGTCATCTACAATTCGTATTTTAATTTCTTTTCTGTACATGATACTATTTAGGAAATAAATTATTGTCTATAATTTAGAGTATGTAACTTTAGTATTCAGTAACTTATATAGTCCATGAACCTTTAACATTTGTTACTACCTAAATTTAAATTGATTATGTATTTGTATCTTCGACTACATTTCATATAAAGGGATAAAAATGTGTTGTGAGTACAGTATAATAAAAACTAAAAAGAGTGGGTAGAGTGGCGGGAGGTCTTATGCTGACCCCATCAGATTTTTTCACATGTTATTTAAATTGTGCCGAAGTTGGTATCAACTTAAATATATAGTTCGGGAAAAAAGGTAAATTTACTTACATTTTGCTGAATAAAGCATAAAATTAAAGCCTTTACGAAAGCAAGTTATTAAAACTTACCTATAGTCGGGGAAGTACTGTGGTGGCCACAGCAGATTTTTTTCATATGAATATTGTTCTTATTTATACAAAAAATGTAGGTACCTAAATAGAATAAAACTGTCTTAAACACTACAACAATAATAAATTCTAATTATCAATTAAGTAAAAATAACATTCATCACTTTTAGCTTACATGCTATTATATTATAAGTAATTATATATTAATGATATTATTTCTCTTAACTAATTGAAAATAATTGTAAATACATGTATGCTCTTTTTAAATGTTGTAAAATAAAATTCTCAAAACTTGTAAAGAGATCCTATATCTTTAATGGATAAAACTGCAAGGGTTAAAACGTGCACCTAGCAATGATTAAGCATCCGCGACTTAGGGTTCATTCATTCTACTTTTAAAATCTTGTCCGGATTATAACAACCAGATTCATCAGAGAAATTAAATGAAGGGAATGTTAATGCTTTTTGTAATGAAGATAATTAGCTTGGCATTTGCTGTTATATTTTTCGTAACAATGGATCTTGACACCAGTTTTTGCAGGATTAAGTGATGACACATTGTGTAAATTTTTAGGAATTTTGCTCATGTAAAACAAAAATTAATAAAAGGTTTCCGATATATCTGTCGTTCAGGGAAATATCTTTGCTGACTGACGATGACAGATTTATTGCAGTTATTTATTTACATTGCTGACAGTGCAATCTGTTCAATATCCTATACGCTATGTCACGATACAAGATATAATTAGAAAACTTTCAAAGACGGACATTTTTGTTCTATCTTTGTTTTAATTTGGTATAACTTTTATAGAATTTTCTCTTGGTTAAACTTTAATCCTATATTAAATTAAACAAGATAAATATGCAGTTCTTTACGAGTAAATTAAGATTAGAATGATTATTCTTTTAAATTAAGCCATATTTAATCTAATCTAAACTTGAAGAAGCAGTTTTTGAAAGATACAAAACAAACATTTTTTTCGAAAGAGTTTTTTTTAATTCAAGACTTAAAATTTTTGCGATTGTAATCGCATTAAAATTTTAAATATTGTTAAAAAACAATTAAAATTCAACACAACAAAAAGTAAAGTGGGGCAAAACAACCTCCCTAGTTTCAATAGAGAATTGTGAAGCGAGCAGAGGTCGTAAAAGGATGGGAATGGTCTGTATAGCGGCCGGTATATATATATATATATATATATATATATATATATATATATATATATATATATATATATATATATATATATATATATATATATATATATATTTAATTATTTGTGAGTTATGTTTTTAAAAAAAACATTTATTTCGACTTATTAAGTTATGTCAGAACTTTTTATTAAAACAGAAATTAATTCAATTACAAGTGGTTGTTTACAATACGATTGCTCGTCTCTGACTGACTGTGAACTACATTACAACTAACATAAAAGAATATGATACAAGTTATTAGATAAGATACAAAAGGTTTAGGGTTCGGGCTACGTCAGCATAATATATGGGAACGCTGTCCATAACTCCTCCCTCTTTAAAATCGGGCTCCATCGGGAAGCTTCAGCGTCGATATAGGGGATGAAGTTCTCGGTTGAAGTTCGATGTCTTCTTTTGGACTGGAAGTCTGATATTTGGTTTTCTGACATCTTTTCTTCAGGTAGATTGAAGAGATTACGATGATACTGGCGATGATTGCGAAGTAAAGTGCCCATACTAGATAGTCTGTGGACTTGACGTCATCTTGATTGGTTATGTCGTTGGCGTAGGTGTTGTCGAATTTATTTATTGGTTTGAGCTGATCAATGTTATTTAATTCGATTGACATTTTTGGTATTTGTGTTTTATTGAACACAAGTGTAAAGTTTTCAATTATGATTGGTTTGCCAAATGTTCCATGTTTAAATGTTAAAATTTTATTTCTAAATTTCAATTGGCATTGATCTTCTTTGACGAGAAATATTCCTTGCAGGGTTTTTATTATGTCACCTTGTTTACATTTTGTTTCAATTTTTTCCAGGTTTGGAAATATTATTAAATATTGGTTGATGTCTTCTATAATTTCGATGTGGTTGTTTTTGATGTTTAATTTGGTGAAATGGCAATTTTAGATTTTGTTGTGCAGTATGAATTTGTCCGTCTTTCGATTTAAGAAAGTATTCATAGCTTGGAATTACAGTTACAAATTCAGTATTGTATTTACTAGGAATTGAGATTAACTGGAATAGTTCAAAATCTGTTTCATAGTTTATAGGGATTTCTATAAAGTATGTGATTTTATTTGGTGATAATTTACAATTTACAGAGATTAATTGTTCGATTTCTAGCATGTTTTCATTATCTAGATTAAATGGTAATTCGTTATTATAAAATTTTGAAATTTTATTTAATTCAGTATATAAGTCGTGTGATTTGATAATGCTTGGATGCATGGTATGCAATTTACAAAAGGTAAACGAATTTTCTATGTCTTGAAGAGTATTTAAAATTAAGGTAAATAGGGTATTAAATTGATGATAAACATCTTTTATCATAAATCTGTCACGATCTCCGGTTCTGCCGATAACGATATGAATAAGTTGCTCAATTTTTGACTTAAGTATTTTTTCGTTCTCTTTAATTGTATCAACAGTTTTATTGAAATACTCTATCATTTGTTGATTAACAGAATACTGGTGCTTTATTTGGTTATTTAATTTGAATTGATTTTCTTGCAAATGATTCATAATTTTTGAGTACCGTTTTTCATCCTCTGCATCCAAATTTCCAGTTATACTTTTTATTATGGAGCCTAATGCATTAATTAGTCCACGTTTAGATCTATTACTTTTTGAGTGGGTTGAAAAGTGACTAATTTTCTCGTTAATTGAGTCTTGAATATATTTGATAATTTTATTATCGTTTACAAATTCTTAGGCAAACGTATGGTCAATATCAAGTGTTTGTGAGAGGTTAACATATTGTTTGTTTAAATTATCGTATTGAGTCCATAGTGATTGTAAGTCATAGTAGTGTACAAATGTGTGTTTTGTTTTTTGAAGTTTTGCAGGTCCGAGATTTATAGTCATAAGTCCTGGATTATGTGTAATATCCTTGAAGTATAGTCCGTGGGAATATGACAGGTAGAGGGACCTGGAATTGCCGGATCTTTATTAGTAACTTTTCGTGGTCTTTTAATGTTAGATAAGTGTATTTTGCATTGTTTTTTGTCGTTTGGTTGAGTTTCGATTAGACCTGTTTTTAAATTCGTATTTACTTTCTTAAGTTTTTCTTTTTTAAATTTTGGTTGTCGTGTTTTGTTGACTTTTTGTTTGTTTTGGACAAAAATCGTTTTTGGGATATTAGGGAGTTCTTATCGAATTTGAGTGAAAACGTTCAACTAAACCATTCGAGTTTGGGTTTTGTGAGCTTGTAAAGTGTACGTCAATTTTATGAAGGGAAAGTAATTCTTTAACGAGGTTATTTTTAAATTCTAATCCATTGTCTGATATTATTAGTTTGGGTATACCGTGATGAGAAAAATATTTTGTTAGTTTGTTCGCAATTTCGATAGCATTTGTCGAAGTTACTTAATATGCTTGTCCGTATTTGGAAAAAGCGTCAATTATCGTTAAGAATTTTGAATTTTCAAGGCTGAGTGTGTCAACATGAACAATATCAAAAGGTTTATTTGGTGTTGGGGTTATGTTTAATTTATGTTTTATGGGATTTCGTTCGTACTTAGCTGTTAAACATATTTCGCACTGATTAATGAAATCGGTAATGCTTTTTAGCTGATTTGGCCAATAATATTTCTTTTTTAATTGATTATGGACTTCATTGATGCCTCGATGGTTTGTTTTGCCTTCGTGATAATTTGTTATAGCTTGCAAAATTTCTTCTTGATCTTCTACATCAATTAGTTTGATATTACTTTTAATAAATATTATTTCAGAATTTTTAAAATGTTTTTGAAGTGCATTACTAAATCGTTCGTATATGGGTTGTTGAAAATATAAGTAATATTTTACTTTAGGTACAATAAATTCTTTAATGAAATTTATGACATCATTTTCGAAATCGGTTTCAGATAATTGTACAAGAATTCTCATTTTATCAGAGTGAATTTTCCTTATTTTTGGTTCGGCTGGGGAATGTTGTACTAGAAATAAAAAAATTTGATTCTTTCCGAAATTTACAGGTGTTTCGGTGATTGTAATGCCTATGATTGTATTCTCTGCGTTTGAATGTACGGTTTCTAAGTCTGAACTTGAGTTTGCGATAATATTATCGTGTTCTGTGATAAGCGTTTCGTCTGACATAAGCGAATAAATTGTGATTTCGATGTTTGTGTTTGCAAAGATTCTTTTAATTAAA
This sequence comes from Agonum fuliginosum, assembly GCA_947534325.1. Lineage (NCBI taxonomy): Eukaryota > Metazoa > Arthropoda > Insecta > Coleoptera > Carabidae > Agonum > Agonum fuliginosum. Next base: position 19,884,706 of record OX384031.1, on the reverse strand, counting down.
GATTCGATTTCGTTAAAATTTTTTCTATCTAGGCCAGAACAAATTTTGGGAATGTCTAATTTAGCAATGTCATTAAGTTCGCAAAATTCTTTTAAATTAGTTAGACAAGTTTCGATATCTTTCATTTTAGGTTCTGACTTGTAATTTTGTTTAGTGATTAAATGAAATAATATTCTATTATTTCCTATATGTTGGGCTTTTATTGCACCGACTTTGTTTTTTGATTTGAATAGAAAGTCTTTACATTTAAATTTAACTTCTAACTGTTCTGCTATTCCTGCTGATAACTTGTTATCAGCTGAGATACAGTGTGCAATGTTGTTATTGCTATTGAGCAGGTCATCAACAATGTGTTTAATTTTTAATTTTGGTTCTATACTTAAATGAACGTTTTGGTCTGTTTCAAGATCGAGGTAATTGTCATCATCGGGTTCGACTATCATAGATTGTGTTTCGTTATTAGGAACATACGTTTCATTAAATTCTTCAATTAAATCAAATAAACTTGGTGATTCTTGTTCTAACGTGTTTATATTTAATTCTATGCGAGACAGAGCGTCTGCATTTTTGTTTAATGTTCCTTTCTTATGAATAACGTCATAGTCGTATTCTTCTAGCTTAAGTCTCCAACGGATTAATTTTGAATTTGGTTCTTTAAGGCTGTGTAAATATTGTAAAGGTTTGTGATCTGTAACTATTGTGAATTTTCTTCCGTATAAATATGGTCTGAAGTATTTTGTAGCCCATATGATAGCTAATAACTCTTTTTCGGTGGTATTAAGATTTAATTCTGTATCATTTAATGTACGACTAGCGTAAGCAACGGGAAGATCGGCACCGATAGGGCCTTGTGATAAAACAGCGCCAAGGGCATAGTTGCTGGCGTCTGTGGTTAAATTAAAGGGTTTACTGAAATCAGGATATTGGAGTATTGGATCATTAATTAGCAGATTTTTACAAGTGTTAAAACATTTTATATACTCTGGATTATTATAATTTATTTTTTCATTTTTCTTCAAACATTTAGTTAAAGGTTTGGTTATATGAGATAAATTTTTGATGAATTTCCGATAATAACTCAATAATCCTAAAAATGCTTTAATTTGTCTTTCAGTTTTTGGAAGAGGATAGTTTTTGATAGCACGGATCTTATCTGGATTAGGTTTTACGCCGTCAGGGGTTACAACATGTCCGAGATAAGCTACTTCTTTACGTAAAAATTCCGATTTATCGGGTTGAATTTTTAAATTAGCCTTTTTTAGTCGATCGAAAACTGTTTTTAGACTTTCAATGTGTTCTTGGAGACTTGTACTAAATATTATCACATCGTCTAGGTAGACAAGACAAATATTATTGATTAAATCTTTAAGAACGTTATCCATAACTCTTTGGAAACTGGAGGGTGCGTTTTTTAAGCCAAAAGGCATCCTAAGGAACTCGTAGTGACCATTTTCTGTGTTAAATGCCGTTTTTTGAATATCCGCTTCATTCATTTCAATTTGGTGAAATCCGGACGCGAGATCTAATGTTGAAAAGTATTGGCATCTGCCTAATTTGTCTAAAAGGGTAGTAATATTTGGTAAAGGATATTTGTCATCGATTGTTTTCGCGTTCAATTTTCTATAGTCTATTACCATTCTCCACTTTCTTTCACCGGATGCGTCGAGCTTTTTAGGCACGATCCAAATTGGAGATAACCATGGTGAGAACGATGGGCGAATTATATTTTGTTCTAATAATTTTGTTATTTGCTTTTCAACTTCTTTTCTATGTATCTCAGGGTATCTATAAGTTTTTGAATATACCGGGATTTCATCTTTAGTTCGTATGAAATGTTTTATCTCGTTAGTAAAGGTTAATGGCTTATTATCTGCGTGAAATATTTCAGAATATGAAGCAAGTAATTTTGTTATTTTTCTTTTTTCTTCGGAATTCATGTGTTCGATTCTAATTTTGTTCATATCTAATTGTTCTTTTGGTAAGTTTTCAGTTAAATTAATATTGTTTATTTCGAATTCTTCTAATAGTTTAAATTTTACACAATTTGCTGAATCAATGGTTTGTTCTTCATTACTTAAATTTATTATTGGATAAATAAATTGGTGATTTTGAATATTTGCTACGCCTTCGGGAATAATTATTATGTTATTTAAATTTGTTTCTGATAATACTACTTCGCCATTTTCTATGTTATTAACAAAAAATTTAGATAATTTTTCAGATTTCGGTGGAATTGTAACATAATGAGATTTAGGAAGTATTTTATGATAATGAATTTTGATGTTTTGAGTTGGAGTTATAATTTTGTTGTTAATTAGGTCAATAGTTGCTTCTAATAATTTCAAGTTATCTAGACCAAGTAGGATATCAAATTTCGCATGAAAATTGAATAAATGATATTTTAGTAATATAGTTGGTTTATTAAATATTTTAGAAGATGGTAATATGACACTATAATTTTCAGTTGAAGTACCGTGTGCAGTAGTAATTTTAAATGGGTCTTGTTTAATTTTATTTCCGAAATATTGGTTCGCAATATCAGGATTTATAAAAGAACGTGTGCTACCGGTGTCAATAAGTACTTTTAAGTTGTTTTCGGGAAATATGATGAACGGTAGTTCACTATGATTGTGAACATTCATTAATTCGAAGTTTGTTCGAGACTGTTATTTAAAAAAAATCATTTTGATCGTTGTATTCGTCATCAATGTCGTTAGATTCGGTCACATAATACTCTACATTATTGTCGTCGATATTTTGATCAAAGTCAGCGTTAGTTATTTCGCTGATTTCGGTATTGAATAATTCTTCTGATATAAAGTCAGGTTTGCGTTGTTGATAAGATTGATATTGTTGGAATTGAGGTTGCGGCTGAGGTTGAGGTTGGGGGCGGTAATTGCTGGTACCTTGTCTTGGAGTAAAAGTCTGTCGGGTACTTACACTCATAGGTGTAGGTGCTGGTAATTTTTTATTTTGGTCTGGTTTAAAATTATTTTGTACAGCGTTTGGTTTTGTTACCGCACGTTGAAACGTGTTGTTTGTGTTAAATTGTGGATTCGCACGATACATAAGTTGTGGAATGTTTCTGGGTTGCGTTTGGGTCTGGAATTGTTTTACTTGGGTTGTGAATTGTCTTGGTTTGGTATTCGTAATTTGTTTTTGATATACTTTAGTCATTGAATCAATTTGGAAATCATTCGTTAGCATATTGAGTGCTGCACTCATGATGTCTTCTGGGTTTTTAGTTCGCATGAGTGTGCCTAGTGGTTCTTTGAGTCCTCTTAATAAAATGCGCAATGCATTTTTTTTAAGATGTCGGATTCATTTGGGTTAGAGTGAGTTCTCAAGTATGAAATTTGTAAATTTAAAATTTCTAGTACTCTGTTATAGAATTCAAACGGTGTCTCATTTTGATTTTGTTTTAATTCTGTAATTTCTATGTTAAGAGTATAACAATCACGTTTATCAGAGTAAGTGTTTAATAACGCTGTTTTCAAATCTTCGAATGAATTGATTTGGCAACTTGCTATATTAATAGCGGCTTCACCTTTGATCTTCGATATAATACTCGACATGAGATAATCATTTTGAAAATCTTGTTCATCAATCATCTTTGTTATAAAATTTTGTAACTAGTTTTTCGCATGTTATAATGAATCTAGCTAATAATTTAGGGTCACCATTAAAATCAGGAATCATGTCTAGGTATTCACGTTTTATTTCTGGTGGGGGTGCCATGTTTGTAAGAGATAAGTTATTTATTTGATCTAGTATTGATTGGAAAATGGGATCAATAGGAATTAGAATTTGTGAGTCAGAGGAAATAACTGAATCTGTATCTGAGTGTTCTGTTTCTGAATCGATATGCGCTCGATCACTACCGTTTGACATAACATAAGTGCTACTCACAGGAAGATGATCAGTGTGTTCATTGCTTTCGTATTCGGTCTTCTTCCACAATGGAATGAATGGAACTTCGAATAGGCTGCAGGACTTCTGCGTTGGCTCGGCACTGTGTTCAGCAGGGCAGGCTTCTCTTGTTATCGCGATATGCGTTATCGCGATATGCGTTATGATTTACACACCGGTCACTTTTGTAGGTTTCTTTATTTGCAATAAATCGTTGAACCGAAATAATAATTATTTCGTTAGCAAATCCGCTGCGACTGCGCCAGTTATATTTAATTATTTGTGAGTTATGTTTTTAAAAAAACATTTATTTCGACTTATTAAGTTATGTCAGAACTTTTTATTAAAACAGAAATTAATTCAATTACAAGTGGTTGTTTACAATACGATTGCTCGTCTCTGACTGACTGTGAACTACATTACAACTAACATAAAAGAATATGATACAAGTTATTAGATACCTGTCAGGTAACTGCTATCAACTATTGTTTTTGTTTCGCGGCAAGGCTTACTTATTTCAGCGTTCATAGGTGCATAATTTAAGTGCCCGTAATTTAATATTTTAATAATACAACATATAACTTTTTTATACCACCGCAAAGCAAATTTAATGTACTTTTCAAATTCGTATTAAAAAATACAATGTTCCATTTAAAATTTGAAAGTTGCTATGACTTCCTCAAAAACCGGAAATGATACCAAGGATTCACATCCGCTATCATTTACTACACATGATACTGTATAAATCATGTATTTGACAAAAAACGCTAAATCAACAAATAAGCGAGATAAATGCTGGTTCATTTAAAAACAGACACCCTGTATATATATATATATATATATATATATATATATATATATATATATATATATATATATATATATATATATATATATATATATATATATATATATTGTGGGTAAAAAACTTTCGGGAAACAGGATCTGTTGTCGGGTGTTCGAGCAGTTCGAGGTCGTCCACCTCTCTTCCTGACAACAGATCCTGTTTCCCGAAAGTTTTTTACCCACAACGTAATCGATTTTCGGACCGAAAATGTTGTCAGGAAGAGAGGTGGACGACCTCGAACTGCTCGAACACCCGACAACAGATCCTGTTTCCAATTTCAAATGGCTATATAACTCGTCATTTTCAAAAGGAACACCCTATATTTTATTATTCTGTTGTGTGTATTTTTGCATCTTTTTATGTTATACAGGGTGTCCTGTGCCTAAAAACATTAATTTAATTAATTTCGATATTAATGTTTTTAGGCATAGGAAACCGATATATTTATATGAGCTGCGGAAACATTTCAAACGTTTTAAGACATAAAATTACTAGAAGGGACGCATAACGGGTGTCTCAAAAAATGGTACGCTCGAAATAACTTTTTACCTTCCGCTTACCTGTAAAGGAAGGTATTGGAATCACCACCCGATTTTTTAGTGGATGAGCACGAATTAGGGTCCTTACAACTCATTTTTGATAGTTTCACGATGATGTCTGTGTGTATGTGTGTGTGTGTGTGTGTGTGTGTGTGTGTGTGTGTGTGTGTGTGTGTGTGTGTGTGTGTGTGTGTGTGTGTGTGTGTGTGTGTGTGTGTGTGTGTGTGTGTGTGTGTGTGTGTGTGTGTGTGTGTGTGTGTGTGTGTGTGTGTGTGTGTGTGTGTGTGTGTGTGTGTGTGTGTGTGTGTGTGTGTGTGTGTGTGTGTGTGTGTGTGTGTGTGTGTGTGTGTGTGTGTGTGTGTGTGTGTGTGTGTGTGTGTGTGTGTGTGTGTGTGTGTGTGTGTGTGTGTGTGTGTGTGTGTGTGTGTGTGTGTGTGTGTGTGTGTGTGTGTGTGTGTGTGTGTGTGTGTGTGTGTGTGTGTGTGTGTGTGTGTGTGTGTGTGTGTGTGTGTGTGTGTGTGTGTGTGTGTGTGTGTGTGTGTGTGTGTGTGTGTGTGTGTGTGTGTGTGTGTGTGTGTGTGTGTGTGTGTGTGTGTGTGTGTGTGTGTGTGTGTGTGTGTGTGTGTGTGTGTGTGTGTGTGTGTGTGTGTGTGTGTGTGTGTGTGTGTGTGTGTGTGTGTGTGTGTGTGTGTGTGTGTGTGTGTGTGTGTGTGTGTGTGTGTGTGTGTGTGTGTGTGTGTGTGTGTGTGTGTGTGTGTGTGTGTGTGTGTGTGTGTGTGTGTGTGTGTGTGTGTGTGTGTGTGTGTGTGTGTGTGTGTGTGTGTGTGTGTGTGTGTGTGTGTGTGTGTGTGTGTGTGTGTGTGTGTGTGTGTGTGTGTGTGTGTGTGTGTGTGTGTGTGTGTGTGTGTGTGTGTGTGTGTGTGTGTGTGTGTGTGTGTGTGTGTGTGTGTGTGTGTGTGTGTGTGTGTGTGTGTGTGTGTGTGTGTGTGTGTGTGTGTGTGTGTGTGTGTGTGTGTGTGTGTGTGTGTGTGTGTGTGTGTGTGTGTGTGTGTGTGTGTGTGTGTGTGTGTGTGTGTGTGTGTGTGTGTGTGTGTGTGTGTGTGTGTGTGTGTGTGTGTGTGTGTGTGTGTGTGTGTGTGTGTGTGTGTGTGTGTGTGTGTGTGTGTGTGTGTGTGTGTGTGTGTGTGTGTGTGTGTGTGTGTGTGTGTGTGTGTGTGTGTGTGTGTGTGTGTGTGTGTGTGTGTGTGTGTGTGTGTGTGTGTGTGTGTGTGTGTGTGTGTGTGTGTGTGTGTGTGTGTGTGTGTGTGTGTGTGTGTGTGTGTGTGTGGTCAAGGGGTGTTAGTCGCATAACTCAAATACGAATTACCCGAAAATTTTGATATTTGGTATTTAACATTTGTATATAAATTGGAAGAGCTCCTTAGATTTTGGTACAAATATCTTCATCGGAAGTGATATTTTTTGAAGATTGAAAAGGTTAATTGTCAAAATTGTATATAAATTTGGAAAAATATAGTATTTATTTGTGTGTGTGTGTGTGTGTGAGTGTGTGTGTGTGTGTGTGTGTGTGTGTGTGTGTGTGTGTGTGTGTGTGTGTGTGGTCAAGGGGTGTTAGTCGCATAACTCAAATACGAATTACCCGAAAATTTTGATATTTGGTATTTAACATTTGTATATAAATTGGAAGAGCTCCTTAGATTTTGGTACAAATATCTTCATCGGAAGTGATATTTTTTGAAGATTGAAAAGGTTAATTGTCAAAATTGTATATAAATTTGGAAAAATATAGTATTTATTTGTAATAAGAATAAGAGGAAAAGTTATTTGCAACTTACGTTATAAAAAAGTTGTCTTTATCTGGTAGCATTAAAGAACTGCAGTAAAATTTAAAAAATAAATTTATCAAATAAAACGTTGATATCTTGTAATCCATGATCGGTTGATTTTTGTTTCTGCGTAAAAAATATTGACAGCAGGTGAGACGGGTGACAAGTTGGCATACTAGCGCTATATAAGTCCTAAGTAAGATATTAAATGTAGTAATTGAACGGAGGATGGCTTCAACACAGCAGAGTTTTCCTGTGAATGAATCTTTTTATTCAGGTGATGCAAATTTCTGTGTTTGAATATTTTAGATTTTTATTTGTATATTTTCAATGGGCACCGGATTGTACGTATACATTTCTGTTTAAAGTCTAGATATGGCGGAAGGTTGTGTGATGGCCACGTCAGATTTTTTTATTAATAAAGCAATGTCAATAAAATTTTATATGGGTAAACTAGTCACAAGGAGACTTCAAAATATACATTATTTACAAAAATATCACTTCCCGTTAAAGCGGAAATGACATCAACTTTCTTATTTCAAATGGAATTTTTACATATTTTAATTCTACATATAATTCTGAATCCAATGATGTATTACTAGTCTAGATTGCATGCAAAATATCTCACAAAAATAAATAAACTATGAAAGGTTTAAGTATTGTTAAAGATACTAAATTAAAAAATCTGTTGTGGCCAGCACATGACCTCCCGCCTTGACACTGTAATATGTGAATTTGGATTTGGTTAGGCTACTTTTTGTAATTTTTGTTATAGTTCTTCAAGCAAAGTACCGATTCCTATTGTCATTGAAATCAAATTAGCTCTTTGTAGATAAATTTTTTATTTTATTATTATCTTATATCCAGTTATAATAATAATAATGAATCGATGATACTTCTTGACTGAATACGTTTAATGGAAGGATAAAATCTTAATGGAATTCAATCAGTTTTTAATTTATTATATTTCGACTCATATAGGTTCTAAATTTCAAACCCAGTTAATAATATATTTATATTTAAAAATCTGACGTGGACACCACATGACTTCCTTGTACGCCTTGTTTGTTCATACTTTTCTTAATAACTAAAATGTAGAATAATATAAAAAATTCTTTTAACTTATTATAGTAATATACTCACAAATATATTTTAGTCATTTTACTAATTTAAAAGAACAAATTATTTTTTACAATATTTATTTAACATCGTTTATATATCTGTTACCAATAAAGGAAAATTAATTTTCAAAAATTTGTAATTTTGCCTACCACGATTTGTAAATCATAATATAGGAAAAGAATTTAAAAACAAAAATGAAATGTCAATGTGATAGATGAACAGACGTATACACAGTTTCTGAAATTTTTGTGACACCATTTTTACTTCCTTGTACGGAGTAAGGAAGTATTGTAATCGCGAAAAATTTCGGTTCTCAGATTTTGATGGAAATATCCGTTTTGACCTTTTCTGAATCCATTATGACTAGTTTCGTCGTGACGTCTGTACGTACGTGCGCACGTACGTACGGACGTATGTATGTCGCATAACTCAAATTCGGTTAGACGTACAAAATTGAAATTTTGTATTTAGGACTGTTATAGCATCTAGTTGTGCACCTCCTATTTTTGGTTTCAGTCTACAAACCGGAAGTAGTACTTTTTAAAAATATTTCGAAAATTTTTTTTATTTTAAATGAAAGATTATGTGATTATTACCTACAATCGGTATTTTATAAATATTTTTGTATCTGGTATCATTTAAGTATAATTAAAGTATATATTTATAATTTAGTATTTCGGTATCTTGTAGTCCATGATCGATTAACATTTGTTACTACGTAAAATTTAAATGATTATGACATGACAGTGACAATAGTAAAATATGCTTTATATCTTCTTCTGCAGTTTAAATAAAATGACTAAAATATATTTGTGAGTATACTAGTATAATAAGTTAAAAGAATTTTTTATATTATTCTACATTTTAGTTATTAAGAAAAGTATGAACACACAAGGCGTACAAGGAAGTCATGTGGTGTCCACGTCAGATTTTTTAGTTCAGTTCCTATTGACATTTTTACCTCTCGCCTCAAATTCTATAAGAGAGGTATTGTAATGGGTCAAAATTTTCGAGCATGAGTTTTTGATGGATAAGCACGTTTCAGGGCCTCTAGAATACGAATATAATATTTTCACGATGATGTCTGTGTGTGTGTGTGTGTATGTGTGTGTGCGTATGTATGAATTATGTGACGATTTTTCGACCAGGATAACTTAAAAAGTATCTAATCTTTAATAACCAAATTTCATATTTAAGGTTTTAATAAGTATCTTAACACCGGATAAGATTTTGGTAGAAATGTGCAAACCGGAAGTAATACTTTTTCTTAAATAATTTGGTACATTATTTATTTATGACAATTTTTGAATTATAAATAAAAGAAAATATAATTATCTATGGTTACAGTTAATTTTGAATACAATTTGCTGAATCTGTTAGTATTTAACAACAAAATAAAGTAAAATTTATATTCTGTTTTTTTGAAATTCCAGTATCTTGTTGATCATGATCCTATGAAATTTGTTTCTACACAAAATTTGAATGATTATGACAGTGACAGTACAGTTGACATCTTTTGCTTGCACCTTGGTTTACATTATCCTCTACATATTACATGAACTTGAAACTATTAAAATGTAAGTAAAACTATTTAATAGATTAGTAGAATAAGGAGAATTAGGCGAGAGGTTGTGTACTGGCCACAGCAGACTTTTTTATGAGGATATTGTTATGTATTCAAACAAATACGCAGCGAATAATCATAGACACAATTTTAAGATTTGATTTGATTCTAACAGGATGTTATATACCTTTACCGCAAATGTATTAGTCAAATGATGAGAACAACGGTTTTCTTTTAGTAAAAAAATTATATGCAGAAATACATTTTTGAATACAAAAAAATTAATTTGTCCGATGATTTCAATTTTGAAAAAAAAACTAATTGTGAAAGGTAGACCATCTAGTGGAAGATTACTAATTGAAACTCGAAAGGACAATATAAATCATTCGATTTTTGAGATACAATGACAGAGCTAGATGAAGATGTGGGTTATAGAGATAGTGTAAATATTAAAAATTTCTTTTTTCAAAAAATTTAATGCTCATCAGCATCCAAATTGCCTTGAAACATTTCACAAATAAAACGTTGCACTAAGTACGTCTCAATTTTACCAGTACTTACATGAGAACTGCCATTGGTGCGTTAACGCACCATTATTTTCTCATTGTTAAAAACATTTAATTTTTTTATATATTTGTTATTTGTTAAAATCACATTACCTACGGGCGAAACTCATGTGGCTCGTATTGTAGCGACAACATAATAAATTAGAGTAAAATACTTAGGTATTATTAATTCATAAAATTTACTTTATTATTCATTACGAAATAATAATTTCTTACACTTCAAAAAGTGTTTTTAACCAAAAATGTAATATACACTGGCGGAAAAAAAATGAAACACTTTGAAATTCGTGAAATTTCGACCATTTTCAAACCGCTATAACTCGGCGTATTTTCAATCGATTTCGATGAATCTTTGTGGACGAAAAACTTTGAAGTGTCTACTTTAAAGTCATGCCTGCAAATTTTAGCGCAACCCCTTCGCCCCCCCCCCTCCAGAACCCCGGTGAAAAATAATAAATTTTAATTTTAAAAATGTCCAACTTTGACGATGTCTATGGACTTTACAAATTTTTTTTGACTTGATCCATCCAAAGGGCACTAAAATTCACTCAATTCCCTGTGCAGGACTCAAAGAACGAAGTGCCTACGATCATTTGGAACAAAGTTATGAATTTTTTTTAAAAAGGGCATTTTTTGGTTTTTTGCTCATAACTCAGCGACTTTTCAACCAAATTAGACGATTCTTTCGGGGAAAAACCAAATTGTGGGTGTACTTTAAGGGGATAATCTCAGATTAGGATGATCTTTTTTCGTACCCTTTAAAACCCGAACAAAAAAACACGTTTTTTTGCAAAAAAAACGTTTAACTTTGGCGATGTGTACCGAGTTGGAAAAAATTTGTCGGCTCGATCCACAGAAAAGGCATTGAAACTTGTTCAATTACCTGTGCTGGGCTCAAAAAACGAAGTTCCTACGACGATTTGGCACAAAGTTATGGCCGTTTCAAAAAAAGTGCATTTTGTGATTTTTTGACTCATAAGTCGGAAGTTTTTCATTTAAAATAAAAAAATTTGTCTTAAATTAAATATTTATCGAAATATTTGAAAAAAGTACTACTTCCGGTTTATAGATTGAAACCAAAAATAGGAGGTGCACAACTAAATGCTATAACAGTCCTGAATACAAAATTTAAACTTTCTACGTCTAACCGTATTTGAGTTATGCGACACACATACGTACGTACCTCCGTCCGTCCATACGTCCGTCCGTACGTACAGACGTCACGACGAAACTAGTCATAATGGATTCAGAAAAGGTCAAAACGGATATTTCCATCAAAATCTGAAAACCGAAATTTTTCGCGATTACAATACCTACTTCCTTTTTACTCTATTATTATTTAATGAAACACAAACAAAAGATAACAAAGTAAAAAATTATAGAAAATATTCAAAGTGACCACTATTTTCATTTACACACATTCTAGATTTTAACAATACTTAAGCCCCATTCACATAAGCATTTATATTTAAGCTTTACATTTATGTTTACGTTTAAGAAAGTTTGAATACATCGAACTAAATACGAGCATTCACAGTGCTTAAAAGTGGAACGTGTGAATGGTCGTATTTAGATACATGAATTTTAACTTTCTTAAACGTAAACATAAATGTAAACCTTAAAACTAAATGCTTATGTGAATGAGGCTTTATGCCTATTGTTAATAATTATTTTCACCTATTGCATGTCAATTGTTTTTACATAATATAAAATTTTGTAACTTTTCTTGATTTTCTTTATTTCGACTTTTTCTTGAGATATTTTGCATGAAATCTATAGACTTGTGATACATCATTGGATTCATAAAATGGTGTAGAAATCAAATATATAAAAATATATAGGAGTTAATGTCATTTTCGGTTTTACCTGTAATGATTTTTTTGTAAAAAATATTGATTAATAAAAAATAAAAAAGTTATTTCGATCGTATCATTTTTTGGGACATCCGGTATAAATAATAAATTGTTATTACTTCCTGTTTAGCCGGAAGTGACATCAACTTCCTTATTTTAAATTGAATATCCCGTATATTTTTAAAGATTTTTATCTTACATAAAATTCTGAAATGCCTATGGCATACGGGAACTCCGAGATGAAACGATAGAACGCACCTGTCTAGAGCTGTTTCCTTCGTGCATGAACCTCCTCGATGAAACCAATATGTCTCATTTCAGACGTATCTTGTGCATATAATATCAGGTATTTGTTTTATTTAAAATTGTTGCGAATTTTTGTGTAGTTAAATTTTCACCGATGAAATCCAAAATCATAACGGATGGATTGCGTTCTTACGTTTCATAGAGGAGTTCCTCGATTTGTGTGATGTGTGCTATAATATAAGTACTTAACTTACATACATATTTATGAGATTCGTAGAAAAAGCATAACTATAATAGACGAGAAGTTATGTGCTGGCCACATCAAATTTTTACATAAGATCAATTTGTCGGTCCCCATTGATTTAAGAGCAAAATACTTTAAATAAATCTTGTAGATAATTGAATTTTGTCACTTACCTAGTAATTTTGTTAATACATGAGAGTATATTTTAAAAGTTCTATTTCGTGAAAAGTTTGAGGTTATTTTTCTTTTAGATAGGTCTTGCGACATTCTCCGTGGCCGCCACCTTGAAAAAACGAAACAATGTTTCTTCCGAAATTTAATATCGCGACTAGCAGGTACATGGATACAAATCGAATTTCCACGACTTGTATTTGGAGTATTTATTGGAAAAGAGAAGCACGAATCAGAGACCGAGAAACCGAAGACCGACGAGGATAAATTATTGAAGGGTGCTTTTATGTTATTCCTCCTTAAGAAACGTTTGTTTTATTTCATTTCGGAAAAATTCGTTTTCCATTTCAAGAGAAATATATATCATTGGGGCAATATTGTGTGCATGTTTTGAAAATGGCTAAATGAGAATGAGATAGATTTTATTATAAAAATATTTGATACTTTATAATGACATCTAAAACGACATTTTTACCACGCGCTTACCTGTAAGGAAGATATTGGAATCATGCTAAAAATCGGGTAGATAGTGAGTTTTAAATGGATGAGCACGAATTAGGGTCCTTACAACTCATTTTGATAGTTTCACGTATGTATGTATGTATATACCGGGCGTTTCCTGAAACAGGGGCACTCTCCAAAAATAGTATTTTTAAGTCAATTACATTTATATTATAGATTTATAAACTACATTCAAAGGCGCATTAAACTACATACATAATGAATTTTTATTACTTCCTGTTTAGCCGGAAGTGACATCAACTTCCTTATTTTAAATGGAACACTCCGTACATTTTTTAAGATTTTGATTCTACATAAAATTCATAACCATGTATAATGAACTACTTACTCGTTGTAGATTTCTAAGTAAAATAATAATTAAAATATTACAGAAACAAATCGAATCATTCTTAATAACTAATGAATTTTAATTTTTCTTTTCGAATGCCTCCCCCCTTTTTTATTGTCTTCATGAAACAGTAAATCGGATTAATTAAGCAATACTAAAAAATTATCTTAGTGTAGTGATATAAATTAGAATCTAGAATCTTGTGTACTTCACACTTTAATTTGCGATCGCCATTTTGATTTTTCACGTAATTAGTTCTCTCTGAGTGAAGGACGAGTTGAAAGGAATGAAAGGAGGCGTACAAGGCACAGCACAAGACTCAAGGAAGTAAAAATCGTTTCTTCGTGTGTATAATTAAAGTCTAAATGAGATTTCAAAAGACTTTAATCAACGCTTTTTATTGTGATCGTTGTTTTTCTGGAATTATTTTTGTACTCATGAATATTAAAAGCTGGGGTTTGGATGTTTAGAAAGATATTTTTTTAAATATATTTGCAATTTTTATATTTTAAAGATTTAAATTTTATCTGGCGTAAATAAGTCAAACAGTAAAATAAATTATTTGGAATTGAACAAAAAATGTAAATCTTAAAAAATCAGGTATGCTATTTTTGAATCTTTCAGTACCATAAGTACTGGATTCATTATTGTCGTTGGCCTATAAAGAGCGCTATAATATTGTTCTTAAATTGAGGCTTATAATGTTGTCATTATTATACGTCATCAGATAAACGCATTTTATGACGATGTTTGCAATATTTTGGTCCATCTTGTTTCCAACGATCTGCGATGTATATACATCATATATTTTTTGTATATTACAATTTGACATTATGTCATGTCACAGGACAGTGTTAGTACCTCTCAGAGATCTTAATAAAAATATATTGCTTTATAATAATAATAATATAAGTCAGAGAAATAAACATTTTGTCTCCACCAAAGCAATAAAAAGATAATCGCGTATAAGTTTTGTTCATGTTGTGCGAATAGATGGAACACAGTATCTCCACTCAATCAACATAGTCCCCAGACTTTTTTAAACTCTGAAGGTACGTACCCACCAAACCTTCGTGGAACAACTTTGTGTGGCGTATGTTACCATTGGTTTCAAAGACTAGAAACAAGAAGCAACATAAATCAAAAAGGTAGCCATGTTTTAGTTTTATTCCTGTTTCGCAAATACATGGAACAGAGTGGTTCCACACAATCAACATAGTATCCAAACATTTTTAAACTCTGAAGGTACGTATCCACTAAAGCAACATAGAACAAGTTTGTGTTGGTGTATTACCATTCGTTTGGTTCCAAATAATAGAAACAAGAAGCAACAGAAATAAATATTTTGTCTCCACCAAAGCAACAAGAAGATAACCATGTTTCTGTTTTAGTCCTATTGCGCGAATAGATAGAACAGAGTGTCTCCACCCAATCAACATTTTCTCCGGGCTTTTTAAACACTGATACTGAAACTAAAAACCCAAACTAAAATAATGTACATGTTTCTACAACCTGTAACAAACAGTAACTAGTGACAACTTATGTCTCCACCAAAAGAACTCAAATTTGTTTACACTTGTTTCTATTTTTTTCTTTGATATTTACCGCTTCCAACGGAAACATGGAAAACAGCGCAACATTTAGTTTTTGTTGTGGAAACCAGGAGTAACTTATAGGAACTCACAGGAACATTTAAAATAACACGCAACAGAAACACAAAAGTTGCTCTATGTTGCTTTGGTGGAGACGTAACTTAATACTTTTTTATTTCTTAAAATTTCTGCGCAATCAAAATTTTTCATTTTTCTTTTAACTTCGTTTGCTCTGCATCATAAATATCATATAATTTTGTCCATGCATTTTGTTTGCATTTGTGCATTTTTGATTTTTTGGGTTCCACTTCGGTATAACTCAATAACCTGATTTATTAAATTTTTACTCCAATTAAATCCTGAATGTTTATTTTCCAAATTGGAAATACTGTAAACCATAGTAGTAAACTAAAACCCAAAATAAAATAATGTACCGGTAACAAACAGTACCTAACTAGTATCAACTTATGTTTCCACCAAGGGAACATAACGTCGCAACAAAAATTTGTGTATACTTGATCCAACATTTAGTTTTTGTTGTAGGAATTTTCGAGTACAGGAACATTTAAAGATTCACAAAACAAAAACACAAATGTTGATTTATGGTGCTTTGGTGGTGTCGTATATTCAAGAAATATAGTAAAAAATGGATGGCTGCGATCCAAGCGAACTTAATTCAGACATTCAGAGAAATTAAAGGTGAACCCAATTCATTACTATCATTCTTAGTTAGCAAATTGCGGTGAAGCTGTAGATTTTTCCAACTCAGTTACAGGAGCAGAGTCACCTGCGACGTTTAGCTACTTTATCGTTGTTTATATTCTATTTTTTTATTGAATATTGGTTTGATGTTTGATATCATAACATTACATCGCACTTATCTATATCTGGTACATTGTGCGTGTGCGTTTATGTGAATGTTTCCTACATTAGAGCTTTTCTGCTAGAAAACCGAATTCTGGGTGTTCAGTGCCAAACCTAGGGTCTGGTGACGTCTCCGTGCTTCACCATATAAGAGATCTGGGATATTGCGATGCAAGTCTGCGACTCACGATACGGTGGCGAATCTGTGTCCGGGACACATACCAAGTCAGAGACTTAAGGCGGATCTGTTTGGCATATCTGGGACATGCGAGAGGCCTGTTACTCCATTACTATATTATCTGTACCTCGGGATGACTTAAACAATCCACCAGGTCTGGGACCTGTACCATAATTTTCCTAATGAATTCCTACCTAGTTAATTATATATCTATCATGTCGTAATTGGAACAAAAATTTCCAGGTTAATTTGGATCAAAAAATGTTTTATTTAGTCTTCAAATTATAGGCCTTAGGCCACAACCAGATATATAAAAGGAAGCATTTTTAACCCAAGAAAAGAAAATTTTCTGGGTATTTTTCCTGGTAGGAAATAATATTGTAAGCCAACAAATATAACCTATAAATTAATTTTTCATATGCCAAACTGAACAACCGAGGAAGAACGAGGGCCGAATAAAAGAGACAGGAGAAGGCGAGGTGAAGTGAGGCAGCAAAGGAATCCACCTCCTTTAGATGAAAAATATTACCATAGTGATCTAGTTCCCTAATTAACAAGTAATAAGAGACTGTCATCAAAACCAGACAACTAGCGCCACACAGTGCACGGTAGAAGAAGCTGAACAATTAGGGTAGACAGATTAGAAGCAGTAGCTGACAGACAAACGCAGTAGCGACATCTAGGGAGAAGGAGAAGAACACCCAGTGGAGATCCAAACCGGACAGTAGTGAGACCTAGTGGCGAAGTCGAGGACTTCCATCCTAAACTCAAACCAAAGCGAACAGCGCCAGCTAGGAGTGAATACAAGAACTTTTACCAGAGACCAGAACCAAAAAGACAGGAAACCAAGGACGAAAATAAAAACCCGATGAGCGACAAAAGAACCAACAGCTTGATTAGAAAACGCGAAACACGGGAAGAAGAGGAGGAAAAAAGGATATTTAAAAGAAGTGCAAGGATAGAGAGATCGCCTACGAAGAAAATAGTGGCACAGAGAGTGAACGAGAACATTGAAACAATTGAGAGCACTATGGATTACGAAACCAAAATGACAGAAATATTGAAGGGAATACAAATAGCGATTACACAACTCAGTCAAAATTTCGAAGACATAAAGGGAGAAATGAAAGGAATCAAAAAGGAAGCGGCAGAGGCGAGAAAAGAATTAAAGCAAGGAAATGAGGAACTAAAAATAGAAATGGAAGAGCTTGGAAAAGGTCTCGAAAATAAACTGGAGACCATGAATAAAGAAATAAAAGAAGTGAAAACAAAAACCGAAATATGGGACAAAGAAAAACAAGAGATAGAAGCCAGATTCCAAAGAATTGAAAATATGGAAGAAAAAAGAAACAAAGAAGCAAACAAGAACAGATTCATAATATCAGGCCTGGAAACTACACAGGACATAAAAGAGGAAATTCAAAAGTTCATGGAAGACAAACTTCAAATAAAGATCAAGGTTGCAGAAGCATACCAGCTAAAATTTGCAACACCGGTCAAGAAAATAGTAATTAAAATAGACAACGAAGAAGATAAAGAAAAAATTTTCGCATCAAAGCATAAGCTCAAAGGACAAGAAATATATATAGACAGGTTTTTAACATACAAAGAAAGAGAAGTACAAAAACAAATACGAAATAGGGCGAAAGAAGAAGAAGAAAAGGGAAATACGATTAAAAAATACTACAACAAACTAAAAATCAATAACGAGATGTGGGTATGGGATGAAATAAGCAAAAAACTTAAGCCAAAAAACTAAATAGCGAGAAAGGAAAGGGAATTAAGTTAAGTTTCTGGAATGTTAAAGGAATAAAAAATAAAGACAATGAGTTTTGGAATTACATACGGGGATTTGATTTTGTGGGATTAACGGAAACATGGCTTGAAGAAAAAGACTGGGCAACTTGGGAGCGGAACCTCCCACAAGAGTTTATATGGGAAGCAAAGCATGCAACAAGGGAACACAAAAAGGGCAGAGCAAAGGGCGGGATTTTAACTGGGCTAAGGAAGCACATCAAAGAAGAATCTAGGGTTTTCTTCGAAAAACAAATAGTAGAGAGGAACATAAAAGTAGACAAAGAGAAATGGAAAATAATAACAGTTTACAATGATAACAATATTAAAAAAATATACAAAGAACTGGAAGATGCATTAAATAACGGACCAGAAGAATATAATCTAATAATTGGCGGCGATTTTAATGCAAGAACAGGAGAGAAGGGTAAAATGATTAGAGAAATACATGAAGAAAACAGAATATCGAAAGACAAAGTAGAAAATACAGAAGGTAACAAACTTATAGAAATTATAGAAGAAAGAGGCTGGGGAATATTAAACGGCTCGACAGCTGGAGATGAAGAAGGAGAGCTCACATATGTTGGACCCAGAGGAGAAGGTACAGTGATTGATTATGGCATAGTCAACGGAACAGCACTAACAAAAGTTACAAGATTTGTAATCGACGAAAGAACAGAATCAGATCATTTCCCAATCACGGTAAACCTATACAGCAACAACAACAAGGAGGAAGTTGAAGAAAAGAATAAAATACGTAAAAAAACAGATTGGTCAGAAAAGGGCATAGCAAAATTCAAAGAACGTTTAAAAAATGAACATTTCAACAGAGCTGGGATAGATGAAGAAATGATAAGCAAAATACAAGACAGCAAACAAGCGAAATGGACGAGAGAGAGAACGGACACAATCAGAAATAACTGGTGGGACAAGAGCTGCAAAATTTGCAAACAAGAACTGAGAAAAGCTCTGAAGAAATGGAAAAACGGCCAAGACAGCAAAGAACAATATATGAAAAAAAGGAAAGAATTTAGAGACTTATGTATAAGCAAAAAGGCAGAGAGTAGAAAAAGAGAAGATGAAACGTTGAAGAACATACACAGAGAGCAAGATGTATGGGAATACTTAAATAGAGACAGAAAGAAAAAGACAAAAATAGAAGAAAACATAAATATGGAAGAATGGCAAAGGCACTTTCAAAGTCTACTGGATGGACAGAAACAAAAGCCGGAAGCTAGAGCAGAAACAAATCAAACAAGAGCTAACAACGAGGAAGAAATAACGGAATATCAAATCAGAAAACAAATAAAAAGATTTAAAAAAAGAAAAGCGGCAGGGGACGATAACATTGAAAATGAGGTATGGTTAAACAGCCCAGATAACCTAGAGAAACAGTTGACCGGCACAATAAATAAAATTTGGAACGGAGAAGAATTCCCAGAAAGATGGGGAACGGGAGCGATAGTGCCGATATTCAAAGGAGGAAAACGAGAAGACACAACAAATTACAGAGGGATAACACTGCTGAGTACAATGTACAAAATCTACGCTATGGAGCTACAAGACAGACTACAAAAGGAAATAGAAAAGAAACAAATCTTACCAGACAACCAGGCCGGCTTCAGAAAATTTAGAGGAACGATGGACAACATATATATACTCACACACATAATACAAAACGAGCTAAACAAAAAAGGAGGTAAACTGTACGCGTTGTTCATAGATTTAAAAGCCGCATTTGACAAGGTAGACAGGGAAAAACTAATCGAGATAATGGAAAGGCGAGGAATAAGCAAGAAGCTGAGAAATAAAGTAAAGGAAATATATACAGAGACCAGAAATTACGTAAATCAACAGAATTTTGGACCACAAAAGGACTGAGACAGGAATGCCCTTTAAGCCCAGTGCTATTCTCTATTTACATTTCAGACTTGGAGGAACAGTTACTAGCAAATCAAGATGGTGGAGTAGCCGTTGAGAACAAAAAAATTATGACACTAGCATACGCGGACGATGTAGTACTGATGGCCAAAACGGAGCGAGAAATGAAGGGAATGATAAGAAGACTAGACAAATACCTAGACGGAAGAAAGTTAGAACTCAATGTGAAGAAAACGAAGATAATGAAGTTTAAGAAAGGAGGGGGAAGAGAAAGAGAAGAAAGCTGGCACTGGAAGGGACAGAGCATAGAAAGGACAAGGGAATTTAAGTACCTAGCATATACTTTCAAGAGCAATGGGGGGGCTGAAGCACAAATTGGAGAACTGAGAAGGAAATCAATCATAGCAGCCAAGGAAACGTGGAGCATAGGAGAGAGAAAATTCCAAGGAAATATAAAAACCAGATTGATGCTATTTGACGCATTAGTCAAAAGTATTATGATGTACGGAGCGGAAATATGGGGGTGGGAAAAACAGGAAAAGTTGGAAGCAATTCAAACCACATATATAAGATGGCTAATTGGAACAGACAGAGCAACCCCGAACTATATTACAATGGAAGAAATGAAAAGGGATAATTTGGAAATCGAAGCGGGAAGAAGAGCGATGAAATTTGAAGAAAAGATTCAGTTAGGACAAAAAGGAGAAATTATAGAGGAATGTTTCAAAGAAATCAGAAAAAGAGATGAGGAAAGAGAGAGTATGAGCAAGAGAAGGAAATTTTACGAAAACAATGGATATTCAACAATAGAAATAGATATTGGGAGAGCAAGAGGACATAATATGACAGAAACAATAAGACAAAGAAGCATAGAAATTCAGAATCAGTGGAGAACAAATAAATTAGAAACATCCAGATACAACCCCAAATACAAAGAAATAAGAACCGTCGGAATACCACGCTACCTGAGGGGAGAAAAGATAGAGAAAATCAGAAAAATAGCAAGATACAGATGTGGGAACGAAGAGAAAGCCAACGAGTACTGGCAGAGTGATGAAGAAAGAAGTTGCAGACTATGCGGGGAAGACTGGGAAACATTAGAACATCTTTTATATGACTGTAGGGAACTAAAGGAAGAAGAAAAAAGCAGGGAGGATGTACTGGACGACTCGGGAGGGGGACTATGCTGGATGAAAACGGTAGAAGAAAGGAGAAAACCCTGAAATGAATTAAATCAAATTAACAATTTATTGTATTATTTATTTATTATTTATTATATTATATAATATATTATTTTCACAAATTAAGGGAAGCAAATGTATAGATTTAAGCCGAAAGGCAAAATAAAGATATTTACTTACTTACTTACTTATAGGCCTTAGGAATACATAGTATATAATTTGAAAACTGAATGGAATGACACTGTTTTTATCATTCAGGTGTGACCGTGGGCTAAAGAGGCGCTGTCGTCCAGCCTCGGAGACACCTTCAGAGTACCAGTACAAGTACAGTATGTAAAATGCATTCATACCATGTGTTCACATTGATTGATTGATTGATTGATTGATTGATTTAGTTGACCTGTTCTTGAGATATTTTAAGCAAAATTGCCATTGGAAATAGGTCTGCTTCTTCTGGTTAACAATCTACAAGAGGACGACAAAGTCGTAACATATACGTACAAAGTACGGGCTGATCAAAAATTTCCAGGACTTTTTTGTGTTGGCGATTTTTTTTTAATTTTGTCAATTTCACAGATGGTTAATCGCTAATTTGATCGTATGAGAACGTTTTGGAAGCACTCATGAAACCGTGATCGACTTAGACATTCATCTCAAATAGCTACCTACATCCAAAAGTTTTGTAAACGTTTTATCCAATATCACACAAATACATTGCTCTTCTTTTTGATTCATTTGACCCACATTTGACCAAAGATCACAAAATCGCCAAATACGAATAACATGTTTCACAAAAACTACTGTTACTGTTATGAAGATTCTACAAAAAAAAAAACCTGTACAGGAAGAGTCACAACAAATAATGCTGCCAACCGTACCGCTCTCCGACGCTGTTGGCGCGCAATTCAAGCAGCCACAGAATTTTTTGATCAGTCCTCGTATATACCTACATAGACATTATCGGGGGTAATATAACTAGTTCTATCACCTATGATTAATCATAGCCCAAGTTATATTTGAGAAGAATATACAGTGAATTTATTTATTATATAAAACAAAGGTTTTAAAATCCATGGTTACGAATTTGACAGCAATGTATTAGAGCGTTCTTTTCAAAATGAAACATAGGGAATAAATTTGAATTTGTTAATTGGCGTTACACTGCTTCTATCTGGAAATACAATGTATACTTTGAAATATTAAAAGTTCAAGTTGAAAACGTCATTTGGAACTATTACAACTGCTCAAATCTGTATATATAAAAATGAATGTCTGTTTTTCTGGTAACGCCATAACTTGAGAACGAGTTGACCGATTTGAATATTTCTTTTTTTGTTGTGTTCGCTCTAATACAGGGGTGGTTTTAAAAAGAAAAAAAATTGAGAAAACCCAAAAGAAAAGCTGAAAAATCGAAAAATTTAAAATTTATCATTTAATTGAACAAAATAACAAACAGATTAGATAACCAGACATTTAATTAAACTGCTATGTATTAGCTGTTGAATAGGAATTTCGAATTCAGTTGGTCTAGGTGTTTTGAAACAGACAGTTGTGGATTGTAAGCATTACAATAAACAATATGTTTTTGAAATAGTTTTTACCTTCCGCCATACCTGTAAAGGAAGGTATTGGAATCATGCTAAAAATCGGGTAGTGAGTTTTTAGTGAATGAGCACGAATTAGGGTCCTTACAATAAATTCATTTTTGATAGTTTCACGATGATGTCTGTATGTATGTGTGTATGAGTGTAGTTATGTGGTCAGAGCAGGATTTCTGTCAGTCGGATAACTCAAATACGAATTACCCAAAAATTTTGATATTTGGTATTTATCATTTGTCTATAAGGTATAAATTGGAAGAGCTCATTCAAATTCAGGTGATGCAAATTTCTGTGTTTGAATATTTTAGGTTTTTATTTGTATATTTTAAATGGACACCGGATTGTAAGTATGCATTTTATGTTTACAAGTCTAGATATGGCGGGAAGTTGTGTGCTGGCCACATCAGATTTTTAAATTTATTTGATGTTTATAACGATGTCAAATTGCATTGTTGTTTATAACAATGACAATTTAATATTGTTGCCGGCGACTATCTAATTCAAAATTTACTGAACCGATTGAGCTCAATGGTAATATCTTAAGATCAAACTTATAACATGAGTAGACTAAAATGTCAGAAGTGAATGCATTTACAGAAATTTCAGAAATTGAATGGCAGTGCTGCCAATGTATTTTGCCAGCCACATGGCGGTACAAATATCGGGTGGCCAAATAAGACCTACCAATGTTAAACTTAAATAACTTTTGTATTTTTTGATTTAATTATTTTTTCTTTTTGAACTGACTTCTTGGAAATTTATTAGCCACACAAATTGATTTTCTAAATAATGTTTTGATGTCGGATGAAGCGCATTTTCATTTAAATGGTCATGTCAACAAACAAAACTATAGATTTTGGGGCTCTGAAAATCCAAGGGAAATACACCAGCATCAGTTGCAAATCCATCCAAATGTATTGTTTGGTGCGGTGTGATGGCCAAAAAAGTGAAATTTTTGGCGAACGTCTGATTAAAAAAAAATCAGATTTCCCTTGGCCACCTCGCTCGCCAGATTTAATAGCGCCTGACTTTTTTATGGGGATATTTAAAAGACAAAGTGTATGTTAATAAACCAGACTATTTGACCGCTGACCGCTATTCGAGACGAAATACTAAGCCTTCAACCAGAAACATCACGTGGTGTAATGGAAAACGCGTTAAAAAGAGCCGATCTCTGTATCGAGAATAATGGTTTACATTTGTCTGATGTCATATTTCGTACATAATTTCCATAAAATATATTCATTGTATAAAAATAATTAATCAAAATAAGCGATTATTACAAGAGTTATTAGTGTTTAACATTAGTAAGTCTCATTTGGCCCACCCGTACTTCGCTATAAAATTACCTACATTACATCTACTTATTACCATTGCAGATCCAGGGTAAAATATTTCATCGAACAATAGTATATTGTGTATCTAGTGCGCAAAGTAAGCAATTGCGCGAGGCTAGATGCAGCCCGAGCAGTAGCGGCTCGAGGCCTACCGAGGCGAGCCGAGGAGGCCGAGGGTCGCTACGGCGAGGGCTGCAACGAAGCCAAGCGCAATTGTGCCTTTGCTCACGAGATGCACACGATATTTTTTGTCATTACTGCACAAAAAGTAACCTTTTGAGTGACCTTACTTATCAAAAGATAAAATGAATACTTTTAAAATTAATATGTATAAAATAAAAAAGTAACTAATATTTACCTACATGTAAAAGCATAAGAAACTAATTATTAACAGTAAAGAAAAGAACATTAAAATATAAGAATAAAATATTATTGTCCATTAGATCCAATATCCAATGCACAATCTGCACAATAGTCGACAGTAGAAACTATATGCATAGAGAAGTAGGTACTACAGCTGTTCACGTGCTTGTAGTATTAGATTATCACGTGTATCGCCATAGTGCTACGCGCACATTTCGTGTCGGAAACTACAGAAAACTGTGTGTGTTAAATTTTGCGTGCGCAAAGTGAAATTTTGCGCACGCTATTCCCGCACGCTTGTACTTTGCGCACGCATTTTTGTCTAGTTAAAAAATAAGCCACTTTGCGCACGTAAAACAGGCACGAAAAAGGTTACTTTTTGTGCAGGTATGACAAAAATATGTTTTTGAAATAGTTTTTTTTTATTTATTTGATGTTTATAAAGATGTCAAATTGCTTTGTTGTTTATAACAATTTAATTCAAAGTTTACAGCACCGATTGAGTTCAAATTTGGTATGGTAATAGCTTAAGATCTAACTTATAACATGACCGGACTAAAATGTCAGTCCGCCATCTTGAAACAAAATGGTGGCTAGCAAAATGTACTGCACCGATTGGGTTCAAATTTGTAATGGTTATAACTTATGATCTAACTTATGACATGAGCATACTAAAATATCAGTCCGCCATCGTTAAACAAAATGGCGGTAACCGATTGGGTTTAAATTTGGTATAGTACTACACCAATTGGATTCAAATTTGTAATGGCTATAACTTATGTTCTAACTTATGACATGAACATACTAAAATATCAGTCCGCCATCTTCAAACAAAATGTCGGTAACCGATTGGGTTCAAATTTGGTATGATACTGCACCGATTGGGTTCAAATTTGTAATGGTTATAACTTATGATCTAACTTATGACATGGCATGAGCATACTAAAATATTAGTCCACCATCTTTAAACAAAATGGCGGTAACCGATTGAGTTCAAATTTGGTATGGTATCATGGCCGTAGTTAGAATTGTCACCATGTATGGTATGGTAATAACTTAGAATTCTTATAACGAGATTACTTTAAATTCGAGTTGGAGGCGTAGCAACACGCGCCGGGTCCGCTAGTATCTTATGTTGTTCAAGAATATTTCAGTAGAATTGAATCCATAATACCATGAGTTTATTTTAACGTGAAACATGGGATTTTTCATATCCATGGTTACGAATTTGACAGCAATGTATTAGAGCGTTCTTTTTAAAATAGAACATAGGGAATCAATATAACTGTATTATTCTTGACCAATATAACATATTTGGGCAGCTGCAATAGTTCCAAGGGACGCTTTCAACATAAACTTTTAATTGTTTAAACTATACCTACATCGTATTTCCAGGTAGCATAAGTTTGACTCCAATTAACAAATTCAAATGTTGCTACCTGGAAATACGAGGTAGGTATAGTTTAAACAGTTAAAAGTTTATGTTGAAGGCGTCTTTTGGAACTATTACAGCTGCCCAAATATGTTATATTAGTCAAGAATAATACAGTTAAATTGATTCCCTATGTTCGATTTTAAAAAGAACGCTCTAATACATTGCTGTCAAATTCGTAACCATGGATATGAAAAGTCCTATGTTTCATGTTAAAATAAATTCACGGTATGTTTAATTTTAAAAAGATCGCTCTAATACTTCGCTGTCAAATTTGTAACCACAGATATAAAAAATCCTATGTTTCACGTTAAATTAAATTCTCTGTATAATGGATAAGTTCAAATATTGGGTTATGTTTCTTCAATAACCATCATAAACGTTTAAAACTCTGTTTACCTTTTTCAATTTGGCGTTTTATTCTCTATTGACCCTATCTCGATACATTTTAAATCTTGACAAACATAACTTTCTAATTGAGAAAGTGGCAGTACGATCATACAACCCGTCGTTCTCGTACTATTTTACAAGGGATATTTTAAGACTGAGATTATAAACATCAACCTCGAACCTTTGAAGATTTCAGGGAGGCCATTGAAGAAGAAATCGCCAGAATTCCTCCAGATATACTAACGAAACTGATGGAAAATTTCCATAAACGACTAAATATTTGTCTCGCTTGTCAAGGCCACCATTTGGACAATATACTTTTTAAAACATAACCAATAAAAACTGCATTAGGTATATGTGTTTTCAATAAAAATATGTTTTTATACATACCCACTAAAATCGGTACTTTTGAGTTCGCAAAATAAAATTTTATTTTCAAACGTCACATAATTGACAATTTATGTGACTTTATTTACAAGGTATAAGTGTAACTTTATCTGATAATCATATAAAATTAAAAAAATGAACAGTGCAACACAAACCATTAATTATAATATTTAATAATATTTACACAAAATTTGCAACTATCGTTCTTGCCGTTTCAAGAATTTCTGCCGGAGTCAAATTCTGACTTGATTGTATAAATTTTTGTTGAAATTATTGGAGAAATTTGCACCGACGCGGCGATGACATTCACGTTAATTTGTTTTCGTTTCTCATCGCAACCTTAACAATAATGTTTCGAATGTATTATGATTCTACGTCAATCTTAATTTTAAAATTCCTCTTAAATTATTCCTTTCTGATTTGTTTAAACTTTGAAAATAAAATCGTATATGTTATTCGGAAAAATGACTTTATGTGCTGAGGCTGGTAGTTTGGCTGTCGAACATAATACATTATTAGTAGCCCAGTGGTTGGGGAGTAAAAAAAGACGAATTCGCAAGTTATTAGGAGAAAGCTGGAAATTGTTTTAAACTAAGTTTACATAGAACGATTTGGATGGCACGTTTTGGACGGTTTGCATTCTGATTGGTGGAACGTTGCCGGTGATACCGGGCTTTCCTTCTTCGCCGTTACACGGCAAAAATAGGATTGAGTTCTATTCTTGCCGTCCTTTCCGTCCGGTTTGGACGGCAAGTGTCATACATATATCGCAGTTTAAACATTTGAATTATTTATTTTGTCGTAACAAAGCACATTCTTTGCAGTTGCAGTAAATATAATAATATCTTAAAACAATGAATACAATCAAAATTTTGTCTTAAAAATGTTGTACAGCTTGAAATTCTTAGTAAAATGAGTAACCACACTTTACATTTTTATTGAATATTAGGTTTACAACTCAATTTCAAAGTTTTGCCTTAATCGTTTTTTGCCTCTAGCGCTTGAAGCCAGAACGGACCAAGTTTTTTGTTTACTGTTTTTAATCAACTCTAATTTCTGACTGAACAAAGATATCCACTTCCGGTTTCCGGCACTAGATTCTCCAGACATTTTTCTATAGATGAACTGCTCTTTAAAATTTTGTAAAAAAATCACATTTATTCTGACATGTGAACTTGATGGTACTGAATTAGGTTTAACTTCGACTATGTGCGTCAACTGGACATTCATATCTGAAACTTAATAAATCTTGTATGAGCACGAATTCCTTATTTTCGCTAATGTTATAAAATTATTTCAGCATTTCACTGGTAGCCGTCTGTTCATTATCATTAGTGATTTGTCACATATTGTCACGTTTATTAAAGTCAAACATTTAAAGTTCTTAGATGATGAGCTTTGTTACAAGCTGTTGATTTTAATGTTGAGACATTATAAGATTATTATTATTTTAAATTAAATTTAAGGCCCTTAGCTAAGACCGAAGTTTAATGTTTTGTTTCGGAGGGCAAGCAATAAAATTGTAGTTTTTTCTTTGTTTACTGTTTTTAAACAACTATAATTTCTTACTGGACAAAGATATCGAATGAGATTCCTCAAACATATTTCTATAAAATGCATTATTTAAAAAAATTAACGGCCTTAGTTATGACCGGAATTTAATGTTTTGTTTCGGAGGGGAAGCAGTGAAATTAGTTTTTTTGTTTACTGTTTTTAATCAACTCTAATTTCTGACTGGATAAAGATATCGCCATCCGGTTTCCGGCATTAGATTCCCCTGAAATGTTTCATAAAAATGCGATCTTGAAGTGTTTTTTTCAGAATTAACCTTGGAAATGAAGGTGTTCTTTCAGCTCCATTCTGTATGTACCACGTGATACATGAATTATAATTCGTGAAAATAGTAAAATCGTATTCAAGAGAATCTGAAATTTTTGATCCGATTAAATACCTCTCTCATAGAATATATGAAGCGAGAGGTAAAGAAAAACAGTCACTAAGATTTAAAATTTGTTTAATTATAATACATAGTTGAAAGTTAAAATGTTGTTTTATATAGGTACCTAGTTATTTATGTAAATAACGCATTCTAGTTTAAATGCACAAAAATCTTCCGTGATGTACTCTCCACTAATATATATATCAGTTCCTTTCGCTCCTTATGAGAAGCATAGGGCTTCAACAAATTTGTTCCATCGGGTTCGGTTTGCAGCGAGTGCCTTTGTTTCCTTCCATGTTTTCCCTGCGTCCATTGCTTCCTTCCACACTGTTCGCCGCCAGGTTGTAGCTGGCCGTCCAGGTCTGCGACTCCCCTGGGGGTTCCAATCTAAGGCGTATTTGCTGATAGATGTGCTTCCTCGTCTTAGTGTATGGCCTATCCAGCCCCATTTTCTGTGCTTTATCTGCTGCTCTATGGGTTTTTGGTTGCACTTGTCCCAAAGTTGTGTATTTGAGATTGTATTAGGCCAAAATACACCGAGTATTCTACGTAGACAGCGGTTTACGTATACTTGCAGACGGTTTATAATTGTTTTTGTTATTTTCCAGGTTTCACACCCATAGAGCAAAACAGATTTCACGTTAGAATTGAAAATTTTTACTTTTGTGCGCTTATGTATTTGGGCGGACCTCCAAATATTATTCAGTGTGCCAAAGGCTCTTCTAGCTTTTTTCAATCTTTGTTCTACATCCACTTCGGTGCCGCCGCTTGGGGTGATCATACTACCAAGGTAACAGAAATTGTTAACATCTTCAATTGTTTCATTTTCCACAGTGAAAGGGAGGTCATTGTTCGTTGATGAGCGCATGGATTTGGTCTTCGTAATGTTTACGCGTAGACCAGCTTTTTGTGCATTGGCTGATAAGACATCAATCTTTTCTTGCATGTCTCTATGCGTGTGGCTAAGCAAACATATGTCGTCTGCATAATCGAGGTCTTCTAGGTGGTGAGTAAGGCCCCATCTTATGCCTCGTTTTTCCAGTGTACTGTCGGCCATAATCGAGTCGAGTACTAAATTGAAGAGGAATGGAGATAGTAAGCATCCCTGTTTCACGCCTGCATGAACGGGTATTTCTTTACTTTTTTCTCCATTATGCAGGATTTGAGACGATGCTCCTTCATATACCTGTGATATGAGGTTGATTATTTTTTGAGGTTTGCCTTTTGCTTGCAGTACATGCCATATTGCTTCGTGGTTTAACGTGTCAAATGCTTGCCTGAAGTCTATAAACACCATAAACAGAGGTGATCTCCATTCTACGGATTGCTCAATGATGATCCGTAAGGTGTTGATTTGGTCTACGCAGGATCGTGTGGGTCTGAAGCCTGCTTGGTTGGGTCTGAGATGAGGTTCTACTATCTCGGAAACTCTGTTTAGTATTATATGTGCAAGTATTTTGTTTATAGTGTTGAGTAACGTTATTCCTCTCCAATTCGTACATTGACTTAAGTCTCCCTTTTTTTTCTCCACTAATAACCGTAGATAAATTCCTACTGGAATGAATCTATATAATAAAGGTATTTTAGGATATATATTGCGTAAAATTTACGAGTCTATCAAAATGTATCTGCGCTTGTTAGATAACGATTAAATTAAGAGCACCGAGCACCCATCCTTAATTTGCTTCATTTATAGTGTAATATTACATTTATTGATTAGTATTTTAATTATGTCCCACGTAATTGCAATAGAGTAAGCTTAAAGCTCTAAAATAATATAATTAACAATCTTGACTTTATCATTTTTTCAATTTTAAATACACAGTTCTTTGTAACTGCTATTTAATTAATTTCTTTATTTATTTTCCATCTACTTAATCCCATTCTTTAAAAAAAACCTTAATTTAACTGAAAAAAGCTTTTCTAAACTTAATTCTGCTATCAGTCAAAAAATAAATGCCGGTGTGTTTCCGATAACAATTTTAATTTAATGCTACGTTGTAAGATAATTTTTTTCGCTGAAGAGGCAGATTATCTGTATTTAAATAAAGAGCGCTCTCAAAGGTTGAATTAAATTCCTGCGACTGCAGGAAGGCTTTTCAGGAGAGAATAGAAGGCGTTCAGCACCAGAGCATTATTTTAAAAAATAGTAAAAGAAGAATATAGGTACTTTAAAATTCAAATTTCATTTTTTTAATTCAATAACTATCTTAATAAATTTTGTAGATTCGGTTCGTTCGTTCAATTTAAAAATATATCTGCATTTTAATAATAAATGAGAAAAAGAAGGCTGTAAAGTTGGCACAGTCTTAATGAGTTAATGAAATTTGCAATGTCCTATATTTTTTGTTATTTTTTGCTAAAAATAAAATTTAACCTTCCACCTCATATTCTATAAGGAAGGTAAAGGTATTTGTGATGGGTCAAAATTTTCGAGTGTGAGTTTTTGGTGGATAAGCACGTTTAGGGTCCCTAAAGTAACATTTTCGAGATGATGTCTGTGTGTGCATGCGTGCGTGTGTGCGTGTGTGTGTGTGTGCGTGTGTGTGTGTGTGTGTGTGTGTGTGTGTGTGTGTGTGTGTGTGTGTGTGTGTGTGTGTGTCTGTGTGTGTGTGTGTGTGTGTGTGTGCGTGCGTGTGTGTGTGTGTGTGTGCGCATGCGTGTGTGTGCGATCGTTCGTTCGTTACGCCGTGTGTTACAATCGATTGGACTTTTATCTCGTAAATGATTAATATTACGAAAAACCAGTTACTAACAGATTGTAGAGCAGAAAATTTTCTATAAAATGGTACATATTATTTTTATGAAGGTGGTACAGCTTTCGAGAAAATAGTGAAAATGTAATTTGAAAAAACGATAAATTTTGATCAAGTAGTAGTTTATGTCTCATCATACAAAACCGGCTGTAATTTTTTTATGAATAAAAATATTGATATTGAATATTGAATCTCATTTCCAGAATACTTTTCTATGATTATTTTACACAGGTCATTTCTGATCAATAAGAATGCATAACTTTTTCGAAGAGGGCAGTTTTTCAGCGATAAAATTTGATAAAACCACAGTAGGGTAACCATGGTTACATTTTGTTTATTAAATGTTTTTAATGTTGCAAACGTCAAAAATAAAATAATAATTATCGTTCGTGAAATAATCAAGCAAATATAATTCGAGTCATAAATTTAATTGGTAAAATTTACTCATAATTCCTGCGTAGAAACGACAACTCGGGTCAAAATTGACTCTTAAATCACTCCAGCTTCGCTGTCGTGATTTAGATATGTCAATTTTGACACTCGTTTATCCGTTTCTACGCAACAACTATTCGTAAATTTTACCGATAAATTTATGGCTCTTATTATATTACGTATGAGTAAAATTATTTTCAAATTTTCTGACGCACGGGTTTAGTCACAATTTAAGGATATTTTTACACAAGTTTAACAAAAAATTTGTTAATCGGCTGGAAACCGCAAAATATTTAATTAATAATTAATTGAATTATTTATTTTTTGGATCTGTCTAATTGGTCTTATTATTCCATTATTTTATCATTTAAAAAAATTTATAGATATTGTTATTGTTTTCAGCTCAGATAGCAAGCCTACCTATGATTTAGGATACCAGATTTCGGATACCGAATTCCGGATTTGTACTATGACTGCCTATGAAAACAAAACTAAAAGTCCAATACTTTTTTGGGACAATGAAGAGACATTTTTTGAAAATAATATGAGCTACTTTCTTTAAGTGGGAAAATTAAAAACTACGTTGCCTATTTAGCCCCAACTAAACCGTATTAGCTTCCAAACAACTTTACAACAGATTTTTATAGATTCCTTCATAAAAATTTAAACAATACATCCCACCCTTTTCCCACATATTTAGAAGTGTTTATGTAAGACGCAAACCCGGAAAGCTTAACAGTCTAGGCATTATTAACCCTTCCAGAGACCTTGTCGTATCAAGGGCCGAGCCAGCCCGGAAACCCAAGATCCTAACTTCGTGAATCCGGCTCTGGAAGATGTATTGAATATTGTACTTATTGTGTTTGAAGTGGCAGATTGTTCGGTGATATGTTATTAGATTGTTTCAGGATGGGACGCGATGAAGAGGGTTAATACCTAATAGACACATTCCCACAGGAAGACATTGTAGCAGTTTGAAATCGGGATATGTAAGATTATGGTATATCATAAATATATTCGTTTTGATTTAACGGATCGTTAAAATTTATGACAAATACATACAAATCAGACTTCGATTGAAAGTTTAACGACATAAACACTAAACAGTATTATACAATACATAGTCCAAAGTAGTTTTATTTTGAACTCAAATTAGGATAATTTACATTGTTTCAAGTGGCGTTTCGTTTAAAAAAAGCTATTTTGCATATAAAGCATTTAATAAATTTACAAAGGATAAAATTTTTATACAATATTTTAAATATAAATTCCATTTTTGCTAATCGATGTCACTCAAACAGAAGTAACCTAAGTCTTTCATTACTTCTTGTGTTGCTTTGGAAAATTTTCTTCAGATTTTTGCTGATTTTCGTCACTAAGTAGTTGTGACCTAGATAAATTTGCCGGGAAAATTGTAGAACTGGATTTAAAAAATTCCAAAATAGGAATTAATAGTCACAGTTTTGAAATTAAAAAGTACTTATTAAGCTAAACGCACACTGCAGATTATTTATCGATAGATAGTTTAGTCGGATTGCCAGTTGGTATTAGAGTATATAAGAGTTCATACATTTATTGATTAAAAATCAGCCTATCAGTGCCGTATTATCCTAGAGGCACGTGCCTAGGGACTCTCGACTTTGGGGGCCCCTAGCTTCGGCAAAAATATATTTTAATAATTTTAAATTTTATTTTTTGTTTATGATGTATAATTCAGCGGAAATATTTTAGAATAATCTGAAAAGTGACAAAATTTTGTATAGGCACCGACTTTACAGCGTAAAGTGCAAACTTTATCCATGAAAAAAAAATTACAAAAAGTAGGCTAACAAAAACCAAATTCACATATTACAGTGTCAAGGCGGGAGGTTATGTGCTGGACACATCAGATTTTTTAATTTTTTCATTTTTAGTGGTTTAGAGTTTAAAAATCCGAATTCAGAAGTAATTAGGGGAAGCTGGAAATTGTTTTATTCCCTTCAGTTTAGGTCTGGAATGAATATATTAAGTTTTGTCCTTCCTGCTGGGTGAGCTTTAGTCATGCACTTCGTGCAGATTTGTAGTAAGAATGCATGTTTTTTTTTCAGTAAACATAATAATATCTTAAAAACAACTAATGCAATCAAAATTCTATCTTAAAAATGTTGTAGAGCTTGAAATTTTGAGTAAAATGAGTACCCACACTTTACATTTTTATTGAACATTAGGTTTACATCTCTATTTCAAAGTTTTGCCTTAAACGTTAATCAAGCGCTTTTAAAGTGATGATGGCTGATTGACTCTGCATCAGAAGCCAACTGAGTGAATTAAAAAAAAGCGCTTTTAAAGTCAGAACGAACCAAATTGTTTGTTTAGTGTTTTTATTAACTCTAATTTCTGTCTGGACAAAGATATCCACTGCCGATTTTGGGCACTAGTTTCCCCAGACATTTTTCTATAAAATGCATTATTTTAAAATAAATTTAAGGGCCTTAGTTAAGGCCGAAATTTAATGTTTTGTTTCGGAGGGTAAGCAGTGAAATGTATTTTATAGAAAAATGTCTCGGGAATCTAATTCTGGAAACCTGAAGTGGATATCTTTGGCCAGTCAGATATATAGTCATAATGAATTCAAATTTACGTATAGGAACAAAAAAATGTTAAACGATCGTGGACCAAAAGATATTGAATACTCAAGTTTCATAGGTACTCAGAATTATTAACAATAATAATAATTATTATTAAAAATTTAAATTACGAATTGTAGATGACAAAAAAAATCTATCATTTAAAATAGAAAATATTGTGATAAATTAATTTATTTATCGAATTATTTAAGTAAAGTACTACTACCTACGTCCGGTTTGGGGATTGCTACAAAAAATTTAATAATTTTTTGAGAAACAATTGAAAATCGCATAAATGTTATTTTTTACATTTTGCTAAATTTATTTCTCCGAGAGCTTTATTAAAATGTTATTTTTATTTTTCTACTAGAATTCTTTTGCCGAGAGCTTTAATTCGATACCACACACGATAGTATTTTAATAAAAATAACAAAGTTATGTTTATAAAGTTGGTACCACTGTTTGAATAAAGCTCATTAACGAACTAGAAGTCAAATTTTGGCTCAAGATCTCAAATATAAAATTTCAGTCCAAAATTACAACGCATTTTTAAGTTATGCAACATCCAGACAGACCGATAGACTAACAGACCGACAGACTGACAGACCGACTTTTAAAAAAATTAAAACGTGAAGATTTACCAAAATCTCGAACTGTCAAAAGTTAACGATTACAATATTTCCCTCTATTACATAGATCGGCTATTAACAAAAGTTAGTTGTTCTTTATGGTACCGACAATTTTTTTTTCTAAAAACTCATCACAAAAAGTGTAATTTTTGTCCCGTATATGAAAATATCGTCGTCAAATTAGTATTTTGTCTGTTATCGATATAATATAAGGTAGTAATTAAAGCTGTTTAATTATAAGTTGGCGATCGTATACCCAACGAGAAAATATCATGTCAAAAACATGTTCGGCAAAAGAAAGATAGGACAAGGAAAAACAAAAGACTTCATGCAGCTGTAAATTGATTGAAACACTGAAGTGATGATTGATGATCTTATAATTTTTTCCCGATCTTGCCGCCGTTTTTGTTTCTAGAGCAGTAGTGTACGGTAAGTAATTTCCCTTTAAATAACTTCGTAATAGTTTCAAAACTCATTAGAGGAACGTCTACCTTCTATTTTCATAGTCAGAATGACATACTGTTATAGACTATTTTAGTTCGAATGCAAACGTTCTATTTCTGTAATTTATAGAAGACAACTGTACCTATCCATATATGTGTCGTTTTCAAATTTCTAATAGCTTATAGGAAAATCTGCAAAATAAAAGAACACAGCTATTTTAACCCAGTAAACACAATCATATTCATTTGATATTCAATGCATATTACATTTCAGAAAGACATATGTAATGTATACGTATATGCGTAATTAACATTGTGTACATAAAACTGACATTGCAGATTGCAGGTACATCTAATTGTCCGGGACTTTCATGTTCTTATGTATGTCGTAAATATATTTGCAATATATGAAATTGTTCTTAAATATATACATTACATATTATTTATACATACATCGATGCTACCTCTGGAAAATGTTTACAATTCAACGGTTTTAATACTGTTTATTTAAAAAATAAAAAATAATAATACGCAACTACGCACAACCCAACGCAACCTAACAATGCCGATATTGATGATAAGTTTTTGGTTAAACTGCCGTCGGGTTTCGAACCTGAAGATCTAACAACCGAAAGCAGAAATGATAACCATTGGACCAAGCTGCACACATAAGTTAAAAGCTTTGTGCTGATAATTACGCCAGTCAAAATACGGGTTTGGTTGTATTATTACTGGAAACTACCAGATTTGGTCTAGTATAGGTTTTTTTGGTCGCTGAACACGAATTTCGGGGTCATTTTGTAAAGAAATGTGCGGAACACCCTTAAATTTGCTAAAGCTACCCCCGAAATGGATTTTAAAAAATATATTCCCACTTTGAGTGCCCAGATTTCGCACAAAGGGGTTTTTTGGGTCGCTGATCAAGAATTCCGGATATTTTTTTAAATGTCAAAACAACGTACGGTTAATTAGTATGATCGACATTCAAGCAATTGAAAAAAATAATAAACTAAAAACATGGTTAAATATTTTTATCCGCGACTAGCCATGCAAACACACAATTATTGATCTTTTTTGTCTCAAGAAGTTGTATTTCTATAACGTATTTGCTTAGAAACAGGAAGCAGTTAATAATGGATTATTATCTACTACTTCCGGTACTTTAACTCACTTTTATAAGGAAACTGAAGAATCTAAAATTAATATTGTAAATTCACAATTCAATTTTCGCGCCACATAATTTGTAAATAACTTCCACTTCCAGTAAAATCAGTCATGAGAACTGATTTCCTGTCACATGTGAGATAGAATTACGCATTATTATTATTTTGTTTGATTATTTGCTAATTCTTACTGGTGAATCTTTAAATAAGTAAGTAAATGTTTATTTTATTATAATTTGAATGTGACTATTAATGTAGCGTTTTTAAGGTTATAATTGTGACACGACATGTTGACTGCTGGCGCACTCGTGCAAGAGTTTAGCGAGGCAGAACCACCCATTTAAGTACTGGCTTCGTTATCCACCGTACCAGAGTTTGGGAAGGTATTATTAGAGCCACCAATAGTTATTGAAGTTGTGACGGGATTGCTTATGAATTCATTCCGAATTTCTAGCATTAGATTACTAAACGAAGATGACGAAGCTATAATAGGTACTATTGATGGTTGAGATGAACCTTGTACCATGTGCCATTCTTTTTTTATCGGCAATGGATTATTCTATGTAGCCCTCTGCTATCGCTCTGGATTTCCATCCCCCGTGTCGTTTCAACGACAATATGTCACCACCGCTTTC
The DNA here is from genome assembly GCA_947534325.1 of Agonum fuliginosum. NCBI lineage: Eukaryota > Metazoa > Arthropoda > Insecta > Coleoptera > Carabidae > Agonum > Agonum fuliginosum. The sequence continues at coordinate 19,847,366 of OX384031.1, read as the reverse complement.
TGAAAATGGTAGCAGAAGTTCGTCGCAGGGAATGTCCCGTATAATATTCGGCATTTGGTAAGTGCAAATATTTTGCTATTATATTCGACACCTTAGTAATTGATGTATTGTGTCCTATGTTCTGTTTCGTAGGTTTACCGTTCCTAAATCCAATAAATACTTTCGGCATATCTGGCAAGGCCACTTATTCAAATAGCTCTTCACAATCTCCATCCAGTTAGGTTAAAAATACTCTGTAAACTGTAACGTGCTCTAACGTCAGAAAATAATTTTTGCTAACAAAAGAATTTCAAATGTTTTATGGATATTGTTAAATAGGTAACCAAGTAAGTATTAATCTCAAAATGTTTTTATTTATTGCCAATATAAATATCATAACTACCTATAATAGGATATAAATGCTAGTCGCGGATAAAATAGTATATGCACCACGTGAGTGAAGTGCATTTTTTCCTTCGGTGTATTGTAGCCCTCCGCTTCGCGTCGGGTTACAACATAAATTTAGTAATTTTATTAGTAACATAGCAAATTCATGTGTATTTTAATGAATTATAAGGAACTAAAGACATAGAGAGAAAAACGCGTTTTAAACGGGTTCTTAGAATTTTTTTCTCTTTAAATTGATATATGTCACATATAGATACGATCTGTTCACCGTAAGGTTTGCAAGTAGAATACTAATAATAATGGTTGTTTTACACCTCTGAAAAAAATCATACACTTCACTCCCTTGTTGCATAATATACTATTATTAATAATTATTAGTATACATATGTAAAAATACTGCCCTTAAAGGGCGTTTAAATTTGTAAAAAGGAGTAAACAATAAAAAATATAAAGTAACTGAAGAATTTTAACTTGAATAAAAACACGTCTATTTATGACTATAAATTTAAAACTTATATTTATTTACTTATTTTTTGTTTTCCTAGTCAACCTAAACAATACAATAAATAAATTATATGAAGACTAGATTTTTAAATAAATGTGACATTGCCAATAAGATAAAAAACTACAAATAAATGCCACACATACAAGTATGTGTAATGTATATTGAAGTAGGTATATATTTTTTAAATAATGTATGTACATTAAATATACGCCATGTATATCTATTTCATTTACATGCAAGTATGTACCATGTATATTGAAGTTTGTATTTAAAAAATAATGTATGTACATAAAATATGTGCCATGTACATTGTACATCCCAGGAAATATAATGTATCTGTCGTAATATACATTGATATGTATTTTATATATTATGTATGTTAAGAAAATCATATGAAATCTACAATATACATGTGACATGTATTTAATATACTGTATATATTTTAGAACAAAACGTATACAGGGTGTTGCGTCGGGAAACGCACCATAGGGATTTCAATGTTAATTTTGAAATGTTCAAATATTGGTTCCCCTAATTGTTTCTCAGCAAAATAAAAAATATTGTTTTGTAGAGAAAAAAATTCTGCATCTAATGATATCCTTACTCATAATTTCCTTTTATCCGGAACAGGAAAAATAAATTTAATAACAATTTTTATTTAAATCAAATCACTAGTGCCATGAAATAAACAAAAACCAAATACATACTTTCAATTAAATACATTTGACATTTTAACACATTAGGTTTTTGTTTATTTCAAGGCACTAGTGATTTGATTAAAATTAAATTTTTTATTAAATTCATTTTTCCTGTTCCGGATAAAAGGAAATTATGAGTAAGGATATTATTAGATGCAGAATTTTTTTCTCTACAAACTACTACTTTTTATTTTGCTGAGAAACAATTAGGGGAGCCAATATTTGAACATTTCAAAATTAACATTGAAATCCCTATGGTGTTTTCCGACGCAACACCCTGTATGCACTGAATATAATGTGTTTACTGGGAAAGTATCTACCTAATTTTAGAAAAGTATTTTACCAGTAAAAAGTAATTCAATTAAATTTCATAACGACACTAGACGATGACACAATCCTTTATGTTTCATCTCTAAGTAACATTTTCTTTTTCAAAATATAACAAAATTTGATGTGGCCAGCACACAACCTTTCGCCATATCTAAACTTATAAACATAAATGTATACGTACAGTTCAGTGCCCATTTAAAATATACTCATACAAATAATAATAAAAAAAACGGCGGGATAGCATAGTGGTTAGGATGCTAGGCTCTGGTTACAGAGGTCGTGGGTTCGAATCCCGGTCTGGTCAGGAAATTTTCACGACTTGATTTGGATCGGTACCTACTCCCGTTACCATTCCAAGTTGGGATCTAATTAACTTGGCAACCTCTAGCTATCGGGCACCGGCTAAAGGCTGTAACAAGGGCTTGCGCCGGGTTGACTGGCAACACACATGGTAGTAAAGTATAAAACGTCGTGGAAAATTATAAGTAAACAATTTAATACTGTGTGTGTACCATCAAATCACCCTAGGGATACAAACAAAGGTTCAAAGCCCGAAATTCTAATACAATACAATACATACAAATAATAATAAAAATCTAAAATATTCAAACACAGAAATTTGCATCACCTGAACCAAAAGATTCGTTCACAGAAAAACTCTTCTGTGTTGAAGCCATCCTCCGTTCAATTACTACATTTAGGCCCAGTTGTACAATTCAAGTTTAGTGTCAGCTTAAACATAAACTCAAGCTTAGTTAAACTGAGTTGTCTTATCCAATCTCCAGCGTTAAAATAAAACAGTTAACCAATGAGATGCCACAATACAACAGGAAAAGTTCGTAACCATGGTTTTAACATAAACGTAGTTTAAGCTGAGATTGAACAACCGTCCCTTATATCTTACTTACGTTTCACCTGTCAATAAACAAAAATCAACCGAACATGGATTACCAGATTTCAACGTTTTGTTTTATCTGATAAATTTATTTTTTAAATTTTATTGTAGTTCTTCAATGCTACCAGATACAGACAATTTTTTTATAAAGTAAGTTGCAAATAACTTTTCCTCTTATTCTTATTACAAATAAATATTATATTTTTTGTCCAAATTTATACAAATTTTTGACAATTAACCTTTTCATCTTCAAAAAATATCACTTCCGGTGAAGATATTTGTACCAAAATCCTAATGAGTTCTTCTAATTTATATGCAAATGTTAAATACCAAATATCAAAATTTTACACACACACACACACACATACACACATACACACACACATACACACATACATACACACACACACAGTACACATACACATACACATACACCACATACACATACACAATACACATACACATACACATACACCACATACACATACACATACAAATACACATACTCATACACATACACATACACATACAAATACACATACACATACACATACATACACCACATACACATACACATACACATACACATACACATACACATACACATACACATACACATACAAATACACATACACATACAAATACACATACACATACACATACACATACACCACATACACATACACATACACATACACATACACATACTCATACACATACACATACACATACAAATACACATACACATACACATACACCACATACACATACACCACATACACATACACATATACCATCGTCACCCCAGAATTGGTTTGTTTAATATCCATTTTTACTTCCTTGTACGAAGTAAAGAAGTATTGTAATCGCGAAAAATTTCGGTTCTCAGATTTTGAAGGAAATATCCGTTTTGACCTTTTCTGAATCCATTATGACTAGTTTCGACGTGACGTCTGTACGTACGGACGGACGGACGTATGTGTGTCGCATAACTCAAATACGGTTAGACGTAGAAAGTTGAAATTTTGTATTTAGGACTGTTATAGCATCTAGTTGTGCACCTCTTATTTTTGGTTTCAATCTACAAACCGGAAGTAGTAAATTTTAAAAAAATTTCGATAAATATTTAATTTAAGAAAATTTTTTTTATTTTAAATGAAAGATTATGTGATTATTACCTACAATCGGTATTTTATAAATATTTTTGTATCTGGTATCATTTAAGAATAATTAAAGTATATATTTATAATTTAGTATTTCGGTATCTTGTAGTCCATGATCGATTAACATTTGTTACTACGTAAAATTTAAATGTTTATGACATGACAGTGACAATAGTAAAATATGCTTTATATCTTCTTCTGCAGTTTAAATAAAATGACTAAAATTTATTTGTGAGTATAGTAGCAGTAGTAGTAGTACTTACATTAATATTAATATATTTGTATAATAAGTTAAAAGAATAAAGTAGGTAGGTCACTCCGTATGAGTTGCCAAAGTTGGACCTTTTTGGACATCAGATACATTCGTTTTTCTTAGGGGGGTGGGAGAGGGTGGAGTGGATTTTTTGTAACATTGGCTATCATCACATTAAAGATAAGACTTCAACGTTTTCAGAACTCGTAGATTCATAACTTCGCGCCAAATCATCGTACGTACTTGAAATTTTGCGGACCTTGCAGGAAAAGTCTGATCTTTATTACCCTGTTGGCCAATAAGGTCCACGATGTTTTTGTCACTCCGTATGAGTTGCCAAAGTTGGACCTTTTTGGACATCAGATACATTCGTTTTTCTTAGGGGGGTGGGAGAGGGTGGAGTGGATTTTTTGTAACATTGGCTATCATCACATTAAAGATAATATTTCAACGTTTTCAGAACTCGAAGATTCATCCAATTTCGTCGAAATGCAGCCGAGATATCGCACTTTGAAATTGTGTCATTTTTTGTGCATTTTCAAGTGGTGCGTTTTTATTTTCCTCGAGTGTAGATTGAAACAAAAAATAGGAGGTGCACAACTAGATCAGTCCTAAATACAAAATTTCAACTTTCTACGTCTAACCGTATTTCAGTCATGCGACACACATACGTACGTACGTACGACCGTCCGTCCGTACATACGTACGTACAGACGTCACGACGAAACTAGTCATAATGGATTCAGAAAAGGTCAAAACGGATATTTCCGTCAAAATCTGAGAACCGAAATTTTTCGCGATTACACGAATGAAGAAGAAACTCGGAAGAAACCAATAATTGTGTTCCTTTTTTGGACACAAAAGTTATCAGATTACCAAATCAAACAGTAATCCTCGACTGGTACCAAAAGCCTACTTCGTCTGGTAATGATTTGCACTTTCATTCGTGCCATACGTACCGCACCAAAATCAACCTCGTTCTCTGTTTAAAACATAGAATCGAGAAAATCTGCCATCCAACGCTTCGATTGTCGGCATTAAATAGACTTAGAGATGTACTGATGGATAACTCTTATCCTAAAAAAAACTTAAACAAATTGTTGTACTCAACTAGTACACCAAATTTAAAAATTGACAGTAATAGCAATGAACCTGAACGTAGAATTTATGTGTCTTTACCGAATATACCTGAACTCACACCTGGTTTGATGGGTTTGTTCAAAAACGAGAAACATTTAGTTTTTGCTCAAAAAAATACGAAAACTGTAAGCTTACTCTACTCTAAACTTAAAGATCCTACACCAATCTTTTAACAATCCAACATGATTTACAAAATACCTTGTAGTGGTTGTAATAAATTCTACATTGGTCATACATCACAAAAATTGTGTAAAAGAGTATATCAGCATCAGCAAGGAGAAAAAAGTTAACCGATAATAATCAATGTGCTCTAGCACTTCATGCTAAAGAATCTAAACATCTCATTAACTACGATGAAGCTTCCATCGTTGATAGAGAGAGCAACTACAAAAAACGTATTTTTCTTGAAATGTGTCACATTCAAAGTAACCAAGAAATACTTTAAACTATAAAACTGACACAAACAATTTAAGTGCCATTTATTCTTACCTTTTAAAAACTTTTTAAATTTTGGCGCCTATCAACAATGGCAGTTTCGAATTGACTCTTCTTCTTCTTGTTGAGGTTAGTATCTTTGCTGCAAACCAACAACTCGATGTTTCACTTGTGGGTTACCAAACTAACCTCGTGTAACAGCATGGTGTTTGTATTAAATGTAATTAATCTATTTTAACTTTGTATTTTTGCAAAAATTGAAAACTACAGAAACTTTGTAAAATTGTTTATATGTTATAATTATTGTAAGTATCAATTTAATATTGTTAACCTTAAAAAAATTACATTTGTAACCGTTTTAGTTTCCCTGATGAAGCACCAAAATTGGTAGCGAAATATTGGAATAAAATACAATTAACAACTACATATGAGTATTTTTTAATATCTCATGCCCTTTCTTGCCGATTAATCCGTTAATAAATTTATCGTTTACTAAATTGTTACAATAATGTAAGTTATGGTTAAGAACAATAAATTGTACCGAATTTATATTTACTTTTTTATTATATTACGAATTATAAAACAATACATTGCTTGGCGAACTCAGAGCGTATGCGCCCGGTCATGTTGGCACGCTCGCTCGACATATTTTTTGCATCATGCTGTGACATTAATGTAGGTAGCGTTAATTATTATTATATTGTTATATAATTATAATATAATATATAATAATAATATATAATAGGTATATATTTATATATTATAAAATATGTTTAATATTTTGTATTATGTATAAATAAATTATATTTAAACATGAAAGCAGTATTCTTTTTGGAAAACAAATACTACCATTATTTTATTTTTCAACAAGTATAAAAATTTATTTTTAATCAAGTATAGAAATTATCATAAATGACATACAGGCTGGTTTTGAAGTTAATGTCAGAAATTTAAGGGTAAGTAGTACTACATGTGTAGATTACGAAACAGAAAGAATTTTTTTTAAACTGGAAAAATTAAGGGTAGTTTACCTACAGTATTTTTTGTAGTACTGCACTGGATTCCTTTTCCTATTAAACTAGTAAAATAATCAAAAAAAATTAATTATTTTTAATGAAATAATAATAATTGCACCCAGCAGCAGTGACAACGAAAAGTTTTGAATGGGAAACATGATAATTAATTTTGCGATTAAAAAAAAAAATTCTGTTTCGTAATATACATGTCATACTACTTACCCTTAAATTTATTACATTAACTTTAAAACCACACGGTATATGTCCATTTTATTATAAACTTTTACGTTTTTATTTTGAACAGTGTTAGATTAAAAATGTAATGTAACTTGTTATCCATTATTTCGACTTGACATTATGATTTTTGTCATTTAATTTTTATCATGTATACAACATTTACCATATTGATTAACTAGTTATCTCACTGATTTGTTCTTTTGGTACTCTAGTTGTCTTGAAACTGGTTCATATTTGAACCGAAACGTCAAATTTTAAATAAATGATTTAAGACATTAGATAAATCGTAATACAGCTTACACTTCATTGCACCAATTATTGAAATAATTAATATAGCTGGATATCTCTCGTCAATATTTTTATAAAAATAATAAAGTAAATTCATAAAAAAAATCTGACGTGGACACCACATGACTTCCTTGTACGCCTATTAAACTGTTCATACTTTTCTTAATCACTAAAATGTAGAATTATATTAAAAAATCTGACGTGGCCACCACAAGACCTCCCGCCATACCTACTTTATTCTTTTAACTTATTATACAAATAAATTAATATTATAAGTAGTACTACTACTGCTACTATACTCACAAATATATTTTAGTCATTTTATTTAAACTGCAGAAGAAGATATAAAGCATATTTTACTACTGTCACTGTCATGTCATAATCATTTAAATTTTACGTAGTAGCAAATGTTAATCGTTCATGGACTACAAGATACCGTAATACTAAATTATAAATATTATACTTTAATTATTCTTAAATAATACAACATACAAAAATATTTATAAAACATCGATTGTAGGTAATAATCACATAATCTTTCATTTAAAATTTAAAAAATTGTACCTCTTGTTCTATTAGTAGCTATTATACTTAGGGGCCGTTCACATAATACGTCACGCACTTGGGGGGAGTGGGGGTCCAGGATTTGTGACGAAATGTGACATGGGGTACGGGGGCGTTCATCATGATGTGACGTCACAAAATATTTACTTATGATTTTTCAGTTAATATGAAAATAAAACAATTTTTGTTTACATGCTTTTTCTGGTGTATTGGCGGATATATGAACAGTTTTGATCAGTTGTGACAACTTACGAATTTGTATAATACAAACATGTCTTTATAGGAACACGTTACGGTGATGCTGTCGAATGTTTGCTGCAACGGAGTTAGGGAAAGAATGAGTAATTAACATTTTATAACAAGTAGATCATAGCGGATCATAGTGCGATTCCGTGTTTATGGAAGAATTTTTCTGTGACAAGATGAAATCATTACTTTCCCATAATTTTCACTTTTTTCAAAATTTAAAGTTATATTTTTGTGACGTCACATAGGGCGGGGGGTACCGATTTGTGACGTAGTTTGACAAGGGGTGCGGGGGTCAAAAATGGCCAAAAATCGTGTGACGTATTATGTGAACGACCCCTAGTACGAAAATTGAAATAGAAGCTGTCTTATATTTATATCATTTCATAAGTTGTGAAAATTTCTTTAAATCTAAAAAATTGTTGCATCTAGCAAACATAAACCGAACGTACGCAGACGTCTATTTATTCACGTTAACTGTTTCTTAGTTGGCTGGAAACTGTCTTTGTAAGGTGCTTTCGTACCGTAAATGGATGTCGCAAGGGACTCAATGTACTACTGCTCAAAACTCTGCTAAAACTTGTTGAGCCCTCAGATTTGCAACTCTATATCGACGGAGTACACTGCACTTATTAAAATTTAGTAAAGTTAACCAATTTTAGAATAGTGCGCTTTCAAACCTGGATTAATAATTTTATATTCAATGGTAACATAATCTAGTTTTACTAGATTTGAGTAAATAAAACGCAAACTGATTTTAAAAGTTAATTATTTATTATTAGTGTTTCATGCCTAGGATATTGCGAATGTAATCAATTTGATTTGATTAATTAACTTTGCTATATTGTGTGTTCAATTTCGTTTTCGTCGTTTTTGATATCGGCGGTAGTTCAATATCCTATAATAACTGCATACATTTAAAATTTTAAGTTTTTATGTATATAATCGAAATAAGCGATTCCTTTTTTGAAATAAAGTAGATTTCTTAAAGTTGAAACCTGCTATTTTCGAGTTGTGTATTTTTGAATAATTGAACTTGTTGAGTTGATAAAATATTTCTTGCAGATATATTTAACGAATAAATCTGTAAATATGCTTAAGTCTATTTCAAAACTAAGCTGTAAGAAATTACTGAGCCTAAGCATTTATATTCTGTAGCAGGGAGGCCGATGACAAAAGTTTCAGGTGTCAATTGTTACATTGCAGAGATTTGCCCCCATATTTACCAATCCCTATTTACCACCGTACCTTTTTTACCACCGTAATTCTTTTACCAATCCATTTTTTACCAACATTATACTTTTACCAAACCATTTTTTACCACCGTCCCTTTTACCACTAATTCTTTTTTACCACCAACGTATTTACCAACGTATTCTTTTACCAATCCATTTTTACCACCGTCCCTATTTTTACCACTAATTCTTTTTACCACCAACATATTTACCAACGTGTTTTTTTACCAATCCATTTTTACCACCGTCTCTTTTTTATCAAAGCTAACAAAACCATACTAAAGCCCCACAAACTCGGTTTTTGTTTTTACTACACTAACAAAGCTAACAAAACCGTACAAGAGCCCCGCAAAAATTCGGTTTTTGTATTTACTACACTAACAAAGCTAACAAAACCGTACTAGAGCCCGACAAACTCGGTTTTGGTATTTGCTACACTAACAAAACCGTACTAAAGCCCCACAAACTCGGTTTTGGTATTTACTACACTAACAAAACCGTACTATAGCCCCACAAACTATTAATGGAAAAACGGAATAGCGGTAAAAAAAGTATGGTGGTAAAAGTTGTAATGGTAAGTTGTAGTGGTAAAAATGTATAAGTGGTAAAACAAAATAGCGGTAAAAAGTATAGTAGTACAAAAGCAGAGGTAAAAGTTAGAGTGGTAAAAATTGAGTGGTAAAAAATGGGTTAACGGTAAAACAGGATAGCGGTAAAAAAGAATGGTATGGTAAAAGTTGGAGTGGTAAAAATAGAATGGTAAATATGTAGCACAACGCATTGCAGATTCTAGTTGCATCTCATTCTCATGATAGATTTAGACACTTTACATAATATTTTTAATAAACAATAAATTACTGCAATGTATCTAGTTAAATTTGAAAATAACGTGTAAATGTATATAATATATTATGTTTTAACTTCATTTGCAAATTTTGTTACTTTTCACTGTTTAAATCAAATAGAAAAATTTATTGTCTAAGATTGATAGGTGTCGTGTCATTTGTAACAAAGAATACGGTATCGATTGAAACATGATTTTGCATCTGACAATCAAAAAAGGAAATGGATTATTGAAATAAAAATGAAAACATTATGCAAGCATTAATAATGAACAAATGAACTAAGCATATCAACAATATAGTAGGTATTTTGTGCATCTAGGGAGGGAAGCGTGCTATTACTCCCGCGGGCGAAGCGGCGACCCGAGACGAAGGCGAGTCCGAGCGAGGGCGCCGGCTTCGCCCAAGGTTGTAATGGCTATTACTCACGCGGGTAAAGCGGCGGCCCGAGCGAGGGCGCCGGCTTTGCCCAAGGGAGGAATAGCCTTCCCTCCCGTGGGACACAAAATATTTTACGTCACGAGGGTCTCGAAATCACCTTTCTTGCAAGCAGGAGGAAACCAGTGTTTTCCTCCCGCTCGGAAGGAACTCACTTGCTTCCCTCCCGCGCGGGAGGGAAAACTCGCTTCCCTCCCTCCATTAGCAAGAGGAAAACACTGCTTTCCTCCCCTGAGTGACGTAAAAATTATTTGTACACCAGAGTAGATAGAACCTATTCCCAAAGTGATTTATGTATAGAGTAAAGAGTTTTAGTTTTTTGTCAAATTAAAATAATGTTTGGAAATTACTGTGTGATTCTCGATTTTGGTCTTCTGATGATAACGACGAAGAAATGGGAGGCGATCGCCTTCTCCAGCGAGGTGACTTTTATTTGGTACTGGCTTATGGCAAGACTACTGCGTCCTTCAGGCTTTTTTTTTATTATGTAGGTATATGAGTATGAATGTACTATTACGTACTGGAATCAAAGCAAGCAAGCATAAGTAAAGGTGTATTTATTAATTTGTTTGTGCAATCTTATTGGTTTATCTTATTACAAAAAATGCAAGCGAAGTTGAGAAGCGAAACGAAATGTGATTTTTTTTGTAGAATGCAGAAATATACATATTTGTTTTCATTTAAATTATCAAGTAAACGTTAGGTATGTTAAAATAAAATTTATAATATTTATGTTCAGAGACAGACAGGGCTGTAGATGTAGACTATATACAAATTTAACATTAAACACAATTAAATATTTCGCCTGCGGCACATATATTTTTTTAGTTCCAATTTTATTTTCACCGGTCCGAGGAATTTTTAACACTCTTTCATAGAATTCTGGCTTTGATTACCCTTTTGCCTATTAGTCCGCCGGTTCTATGACAAAACTATGCATTTTGTAATTAAAGTGTGAAAATTGGCATACATGTCAATTTTACTATTCCCTTTCATATGTTATGTTATGTTATGTCATAAGTGTTAACTACCAGAGACGACCGCCATTTTGATGTCTGCCATTTTTAGTTTTCTTTATTTATCTCGTATGATTAATATTAGGTACGAGAAAAATTATTACATAGAATATTGTAGAGCATAAAATTTACTATAAAATGATGTATCCATTTTTGCTGTGAGTAGTACAGTTCTCGAGAAAATCGTGAAAATATATTTATACAATTTCTTGTCATTTTCAACAAAAGAGTAATTTTGTCTTTTCAAACAAAAACAGCTTTTATTTTTAAAGGAATCAAGATATCGACCTCCGGTCTTCAACATTCGATTTCTTAGACTATTTCCCTCATAAAATTTAAGCCAATCAGAAGTCTGACATTTCTGAATGTCGACCAATCAACGTAGAATTACACGATAATTTTGCACTAGTGCAAATTGTCGATAATTTGCACTAGTGCAAAATTATCGTTATTCTGACTTGCTGTCAAAAGAAGTTTTTAAATTTTGATTTATTTTTCATGAGAGAAACAGAGTTTGGCTAAATTTTAATCGGGAAATAGTCCTTCGAATATCCCTCGTGCATGTAATTGTCGATAATTTTCTCTCGTGCGCTTCGCGAATTTAATATTTATAATAATAAAGAAGTTAATTATATTTTTGTTGTACTTACACATGATTAAGTAAGGTGGGTGAACTTGGCAGAACAACATGAAGCACAAATTATGAAACATGTAAATATTTTGTGCCCAATTTGTTCCTATTTGTGCTTTATAAATTATTGCATAATTCCTGCACGTTCAGGAGTTATTACAGTATGAATGACTTTTTTGCCAAGTTCAGACCAACAGAAGAAAAATTGAATAATGTTAATTTTACAAATAATTTGTGCCTAATTTGTGCCCATTTGTGCCCATAAAATTACTAACTTATTATGAATGGTTTAAAAGTTATAAGGCTTTAAATTGATTTTCTGCCAAGTTCACACCAGCAGAAAAAAGATTGAAAATGTTAATTTTTATTACATAGATAATTTGTGCTTAATTTGTGCCTATTTGTGCCTTATAAACGAATTTCAAATCTCTACAGGTTTTTGATTTAATAACAATTACTTTTTGGAAAGTGTGAAGTTGGCAAAAAAGTTCTTTTATTTTCGAAAAATTTATATACCATTACAATCGTCATAATTTGTGCCCATTTGTGCCCCATAAATAAATTAAATATCTCCATAGGTTCTTTATTAATTAGCAATTAAATGTGCGCGCGAGTTCGTGCGGGCCCGGTACGAGGCTGATGCCGGCCAGCGAGGGTACATGTCCCGACAAACGTTACACACTGCGAGACGGACTAAATATGGGTAATAGGAAGCATAATATACAAACAGTGAACAGCCATTATTATTATTTTTTAAATTTTGTATATATTATTTATGCCGTATTATCAAGTTTGATATTTATTAGAGGTTGGTATATAAATCTGATATTTTATAAATGAATAAATATTAGGTATGCAATTTTTACGTAAATAATTATTATAATATACTTACTTTAAAAGTGTTATATTCTCAACTGTTCATAGAAATAGGATATAGGATTATAGGATTAGATTTGAAAATTTTGGGTAAACTATTTTACTGGGAATTTGAAATATAATATTCTGACACCCTCCATTAGATCTGATTAGATTTTGTTGTTAATTGTGCAACCGGAAGTGGAAGTTTCTTGAAGATCTGAAGAGTTTTTCTGAAATATCCTCAAAATTTATGGATTCTCAGGTATTTTTTTTAGTAATAATGTATACTAAATGTTACTATCTACAATTTGTATTTAAATTTTTGTTTCTATGTAGTATCATTTTTTAAATTATAAGAAGTTTAAAGTTTTACAAATTTGATTTATTTGCGTACCAATGAATAACAAAAATATTTGAGAGTTAATGTCAAATAAATTTTTGACTTTTTGACAAATTAAAAATATAAAATGTCATTTATTATTTATATGGTTATGAAGTTATGATAAACTTTAATAATATTATAAAAACTACAAATCCCGAATTCCCTTCTATAAAATGATTATATGACCTACATTATAATATAATAATACGTTTATTTATCGAGAACAAAATACAGCTATTCATTAACACAATACATATATTAGTAAATTAAAAATAGTAGAGTATGGCGAGAGGTCATGTGTTGGCCACATCAGATTTTTCTATTGTAGTATTATATTCTTTAGAACAATCGACAGGCTCCAGTGGGGAGTTAATTTACAGTTAAAATAGGATTACGGTTTATAACTTTCCAGCCGAAAGCCGAATTCCCAGTAAAATAGTTTACCCAAAATTTTCAAATCTAATCCTATTTCCTATTTCTATGAACAGTTGAGAATATAACACTTTTAAAGTAAGTATATTATAATAATTATTTTTTCAAAATCGGCATGAAAATCGTCATTTCCAGACTAATTTGCGGCATGAAAGTAAGATTTTCATGACTAGGCATGAAAATAAAATTTTTACTTTCAACTTTGTTTACTTGTCATGACAACTTTTTCTAAAATTTGTCACAGCTCTGATGATTTATGCAAACCTAATTTTTTTATAATTTTAAGCTTAATTGCCGATTTAAAAAAAATAGAATACATCACGCGTCATAAAAATGTCTTTGCTTGACTCGGAGGCTTTGAAGAAATGCTCGGACGCTGCGCATCCTCGCATTCTTCAAACGCCTCCTTGTCTGCAATGAAACATTTTCATGACTTGTAATGTAATATACTATTACGTAAAAATTGCATACCTATAGGTATAAATATTATAATATTTATTCATTTATAAAATATCAGATTTATATACCAACCTCTAATAAATATCAAACTTGATAATACGGCATAAAAATAATATATACAAAATTTAAAAAATAATAATAATAATGGCTGTTCACTGTTTGTATATTATGCTTCCTATTATCCATATATTTAGTCCGTCTCGCAGTGTGTAACGTTTGTCGGGACATGTACCCTCGCTGGCCGGCATCAGCCTCGTACCGGGCCCGCACTAACTCGTGCGCACATTTAATTTCTTATTAATAAAGAACCTATGGAGATATTTAATTTATTTATGGGGCACAAATTATGACGATTGTAATGGTATATCAATTTTTCGAAAATAAAAGAACTTTTTTGCCAACTTCACACTTTCCAAAAAGTAATTGTTAATAAATCAAAAACCTGTAGAGATTTGAAATTCGTTTATAAGGCACAAATAGGCACAAATTAAGCACAAATTATCTATGTAATAAAAATTAACATTTTCAATCTTTTTTCTGCTGGTGTGAACTTGGCAGAAAATCAATTTAAAGTCTTATAACTTTTAAACCATTCATAATAAGTCGATCCTGTCTGGCCAAGCGGACATTTTCTTACGAGTTTCAATGTAGTATTGTGTCCGCTGTGGCCCTTCAAAACAAACGCTGGTTCAGGCTTTCTGTAGCCATAATTTTAAAGCAGAAATAATTCATTTTTTTCTGAAAAATCATTAAAAGCCAAATTAAACGAACTAAATATAAATGTTTTATTGCAAAGATTAAAATTTGCCAAAATTGTGTGAAATAGGTTTTAAAGACACAGATTCATCAAAATATGTCGAAAAATATCTTGGTCCGTGTGGAAAGTTTAGATAAATATCCTTGGCGCTTAACCTGTTAATTAAAGTTGTAATAACTCCATAATGTTTTTAAATATAACATTCGTTTATAGGGCACAATTAGGCACAAATTAGGCACAAATTATTTATAAAAAAAAATTGCAAAATAATAACTTTTTTTTGCTAGCGTGAAGTTGGCATAAAACTGTTTCAAATGCCCGTATCTCTAAACTCTATGGAAATTTTTCAAAAATTATATGGGCACAAATAGGCACAAATTAGGCACAAATTATTTATAAAAAAAAATTTGCAAAATAATAAATTTTTTTTGCTAGCGTGAAGTTGGCATAAAATTGTTTCAAACGTCCGTAATTCCAAAGTCTATGGAAATTTTTCAAAAATTATATGGGCACAAATAGGCACAAATTAGGCACAAATTATTGATATATGTTTCATAATTTGTGCCTATAGTCGTTTTGCCAACTTCACGCACCTGTAAAATTTTCGTATTTTTTGTGATTATTGAGCTGTCATTTCTGAACGAATTAAAATATTGACTTGTTGTTTGCTGCATTAAATTCTTCACTTTGGCACCACTTCTTAAATGAAAGAGAATAGTTTAATTAACATGTATGGCAATTTTCACACTTTAATCACAAAATGCATAGTTGATATGAAATTTTTCCTATAACCGCCGGACTATAATGTCATGTCAGTATGGCATGAAGCAAGGTGCTCGAAGTGGCATTTTGCTGCATGAAAATCTGTCAAACGTGTGTCATACCGGTGTAGCAAAAGGCCATACGAAATTTTGTATATTACTATGTTCACTTCGCATTTTAAAAGTTTTTGAAAATGATATTTATTGACAAAAGCATAAAGTTTTATATTATATATATATATATATATATATATATATATATATATATATATATATAATCTTTTTATATCTCTTAATACCCTTTCGGGTGTCGAGACTGTTATTGTTTTAACATCAATTATTTCCTAAAATCCAAAAATAGAATTGAAATGTCACTGTTAAATTAACAACAAATTTCCATATGGCAAAATACTTGACGGAATAGCGGCGATATAATTATTAAGTTATTCATTTATTCCATCGAGCACCGTGCAAGGGCATCGGAAAGCATTCTAGTAACAAAAATTTACTGATTGACAAAAAACAACTCAAAAGTAATAAGTAATATTAATAACTGGGTTTGAAACTTAGTAGGTACCTAGGAGCTGAAATTTAATTAATAAAAAACTGACTGAATTCCAGTAAGTTTTTATCCTTCTATTAAACGTATCCAGTCAAGAAGCATCATCGATTCATTATTAAGTAACTGGATATAATGTAATAAGGTAATAATAAAATAAAAATTGTATCCATAAAGAGCTAATTTGATTTGAATGTCAATCGGAATCGGTACGTTGCTTGAAGAACTATAAAAAAATTGCAAAAAGTAGCCTAACAAAAACCAAATTCACATATTACAGTGTCAAGGCGGGAGGTTATGTGCTGGCCACAACAGATTTTTTAAATATAAATTTAGAAGAATATTAGGGGTGTAAACATTACCCTCCTTCTCATGGATAAATTGGGAACAAGTGGATCATTTTCTCATATGTTTACTTGTTATATCCAATTAAATTGAAGCTGTAATAGTATGTATTTAAAACAGTAATTATTTATGTATGTATTTATAATATATTTTCAGTGTTCTAAGTTCTAAGCGAGTTATTCATTGGCCACAACTTTAGGGGAAACAATATTTAGTACAATGAATGAAAATGCAAACATCCGGAGTAAAATTACATCATTTTAATAATAATACATGAACTATTAATTAAATTTTGATTACCATATAGTAACATTAAACAATACAACATGTTAAAGTGAAATTAAACTTTCATAACAACACACAGTGTGGGGTCAAAGCAAAGGCCAAACTATGCTCGGCAAAATTGTTTTTTTGCGATTTAATCTAATATTGGGAATACAATTATTGTTTTCAAACTATTCACTATTCATAAAATTCAACTAAATGAGATTTTATTAATGAAGATAAAACAAATTCATTTTTTTGGTCATAAAAAAATTAATTCATTAGTCTATCCAGGAATCTCGGAATTCAAAGCTTTTCAATTCAACACTTTTGTTTCTTTTAAACTAGTCTTCATTAATTATTGAAATATGAAATAAAAAACCGGCCACTCTATCAAAGAATTGAGTTATAAAAAGGAACGAGACAACAACCAATTACGAGAAGTGGTGCAAGAATTTTTAATCGCGTTTTCTTAAGAAACCTAGTTAGAGAAAAATAGTAGATATTATATCTACCTAATATACTAAAAACTATGTATTATAGCTTACGCACAACTGTATCAAAATTGTTTGTTTACAACTTGGTTACAATGGCAGAAACATTTGCTTTACGCCCTTGAGTGGTAAAGTAGAAAAACGAGCCCATGGGCGGTAAAGTAAGGAATTCGTCCTATCAAAATTAATTCACACATTAAATCTTTTTTGTTGCCATACGCCACCTTATGATTTTTTAGTAATAAGTATTTTTGCGTGTTTTCAACAACGAATTACGAATAATTTACAGGAATATTTAAATTCGGGGTTGTGCATAAAACGTTGTACTTATATACGAACCTCTGGCCGAAAGACAGATTACACCCTTGGACGAATAAAGGCCTTCGCAAGCGTCGGGCTTCAAACTTCGTCCGCAGGCGTAATCCTTTTTTTCGGCCCTCTATACGTAAATAACTATTATATTATGTTACTTTTTACTACAAACGAACAAATAGTATATTAATATTAAAGGGTTAAAGTGCATGATTTAATCCTGAGGGTGAAGTTTATGTCAGGAACCGAAGAGAAATAATCACATGAGGTATTAAAGGTACTTTCTGCACTTCCAGGACTAAAACTCTTCTTTAGTCTTTATTTTTAGCTACTAAAGTTCTTAATTTGGTCCCAAGGGATTATTTTTAATATTTAATCCCGTTGTCAAGAAATTGAATTAAATATTCCCGTTGTCAAGTAAATACGTGCTATTTGTTACAGAGTATCTATGGTAACAATATAAATATTTGTCATAAAATTTACTGTCAAAATTGCAAAATGTGTATTCTTTTAAACTATTTTGCATTATTTGAGGATGAAGTGCAAAAAATAGCGTATATTATACCACAGGACTAAAGTATCTTTAATCCCTCAGGTGATTATTTCCCTCACCTTCGGCTCGTGAAATAAACTTCACCCTCAGGATTAAATCATGCACTTTAGTCCCTCAATATATAATATACTATTAGTCCTGTGGTATATACACTATTTTTTGCACTTCACTGCTATTCGAATGCATAATAGTTTAAAAGAATATTTTGTAATTTTGACACTAAACTTTATGACAAATATTTGTATTTTTACGATAGATACTATTTATAGGAACAGGGTACAGAATAAAGTACTATTAACAAAAAATAAAAATACAAAATATTTACTAGTTAAAAACCAAGTAAATATTAGGTACATAGGTATACGAGTATATTGACGTTTATCTACAATTTGAGGGGGAAAAAACTACTAGTATTTAATCCTTTGACCACGGATATATTGAGAAAATGCAAAATAATATCAATGCGATAGGTACTTGTTACAAATGGGTTAGGTCCAATACAGGTTCGGGCGCTAATTCGAAATTTAAAATTCTACATATATGAAAATTATTATAATATTAATACAACATAATTTGTATGGTTAAAAATAATCTTATTTTTCTAAATTTCTTGCCGTTACTCCGTACTGGCCCTATTTTGCTACTTTCAACACTGCACTAGATGCAAAAGTGTGTATAAGACATCAAGTCGATTTTGAGATAATCCCAAAAAACTGTTTACGACCAACTACGTGGAGTTCAGCCATGAATTTTTCACTGAAGATGGTTCTGGACTGTTGTAATAAATTAGTATAAAAACATTCATCATAACATGGAGATTTACAGAAATATTGGAATAAAGAGGTATCATATAGGTACACACTTTTGCAGCTGAAAAAAGTATTTTTGTGCTTTTTGTTACAATAAATTCAATATTTAAGTAATTTAATTATATTATTAAAATAATAGTACAAAGACAAAATAGAAATATTGATATATAGCTAAGAAATTAATAATAATTACATTTAATTCTTTTATCAGCGCCCTTTTACATTCTCATTGGTAAGTACATCGCTTGACTATTCAGACATTGGCTCAAACGAAATGTACAAACTTTTGCATCGGAATTCTCAATCATATACACAGTTTTGTATCAAGTATCGGTTTTTGAGATAACATGGTAAATGCATAATTTTGCATCCACCAGACATAGCTTATGATACGGTGATACATTTTCATTTTAAAACGACGTGCATAACTCGTTTTTTAGTATATTTTTAGTTTCTTCAAACAAATAATATCCTATTTAAATATCTGAACACATTCGAGTCATGTGTAAAATTACTATATTATTCATTGGAGCCTTGCTACAAATTTAAATCGTAAACAATATCACATAGTACACTTATATAGTCCATATCCTAGTACACTAATATAGTGTTTACATCTCTGGAGATGACGTCGTACTGTGTGTCAGTCTCCTAGATCCATTGGGAGCAATTACGTATTAGAGCAGCGGCGAAACATCAAATCCAATTGTGCAGACTGAACGCTCGCGCGCAGAGGGACACTATCATTTTATGCCTCTGTCCATCAAGACATAGCGTAGCTTGTAAGGCATAGCCACTTCGGATAATTGGAACATAAGGAGGAGAGGGTAGAATGCGACAAAAAAAGCAATGCAATCGAACTTGTATCATATTGTAAAAATGATTTGCAAAAATACAAATTTAACAATCGAGAAGAGTACTTTTTTGTGTGTAAATAGCTTCTGCCTCGAATATAAAACATAAATAATGCAGTAAGTACATAATTATTTGTTTGTTTCTAGGATGCAAGAAATATCAACGACGATGTCAAGTGTTTTGTTTCGAATCTTAATTTACGTTCAATGTAGGAATGTAAAGTAAAAAATAAAGTAGGTATTGTATGCACTATGAACATTTTTTTGATTATTCTACCATAGAGACGAATAAACCCTGGGATCAGAGGTCTTCGACATCGACTTTGTAAAAAATCTGATGTGGCCAACACATGATCTCTCGCCATACTCTACTATTTTTATTTTTCTAATAGAAGTATATATTATGTACTATACTTACTCACAAATATACCATTGTAGAAGGAAATTCGGGTATTGTAGTTTTTATAATATTATTAATGTTTATCATATAACCATATGAATAATAAATGACATTTCATATTTTCAATTTGTCAAAATATCAAACAGTTATTTGACATTAACGCTCAAATATTTTATTTTTTGTTTTCGTTGGTACAGGCAGATAAATCAAAATTGTAACAAATTTGTAGAATTTTAACTTCTTGTAATCACACACACACACACACACACACACACACACACACACACACACACACACACACACACACACACACACACACACACACACACACACACACACACACACACACACACACACACACACACACACACACACACACACACACACACACACACACACACACACACACACACACACACACACACACACACACACACACACACACACACACACACACACACACACACACACACACACACACACACACACACACACACACACACACACACACACACACACACACACACACACACACACACACACACACACACACACACACACACACACACACACACACACACACACACACACACACACACACACACACACACACACACACACACACACACACACACACACACACACACACACACACACACACACACACACACACACACACACACACACACACACACACACACACACACACACACACACACACACACACACACACACACACACACACACACACACACACACACACACACACACACACACACACACACACACACACACACACACACACACACACACACACACACACACACACACACACACACACACACACACACACACACACACACACACACACACACACACACACACACACACACACACACACACACACACACACACACACACACACACACACACACACACACACACACACACACACACACACACACACACACACACACACACACACACACACACACACACACACACACACACACACACACACACACACACACACACACACACACACACACACACACACACACACACACACACACACACACACACACACACACACACACACACACACACACACACACACACACACACACACACACACACACACACACACACACACACACACACACACACACACACACACACACACACACACACACACACACACACACACACACACACACACACACACACACACACACACACACACACACACACACACACACACACACACACACACACACACACACACACACACACACACACACACACACACACACACACACACACACACACACACACACACACACACACACACACACACACACACACACACACACACACACACACACACACACACACACACACACACACACACACACACACACACACACACACACACACACACACACACACACACACACACACACACACACACACACACACACACACACACACACACACACACACACACACACACACACACACACACACACACACACACACACACACACACACACACACACACACACACACACACACACACACACACACACACACACACACACACACACACACACACACACACACACACACACACACACACACACACACACACACACACACACACACACACACACACACACACACACACACACACACACACACACACACACACACACACACACACACACACACACACACACACACACACACACACACACACACACACACACACACACACACACACACACACACACACACACACACACACACACACACACACACACACACACACACACACACACACACACACACACACACACACACACACACACACACACACACACACACACACACACACACACACACACACACACACACACACACACAGACATCATCGCGAAACTATCAAAATCGTGTTCTAGGGACCTCAAAACGTGCTTATCCATTGAAAACTCACTATCGAAATTTTAGCATGATTACAATTAAGGCGGTTGCGCAGTCAAATAATAGGTTTTGCTGAACGCTCTGTATTACTTTAATAGACAAAGAATTAAATTATATATCTGAATAAATAAATTGAACAATTTTTGAATTTTGTATTCCAGAAAATTAAATTTAGAATGGATCTACACCAGCCGTCAAAATAATGAAAAACAATATGCAGTTTTCCCCATAAAATTGGTTTAAACAATAAGATTTTTTAAACAAATAAGACGTTTTCGAAAAGTTTGAAGTTGCCCTCTTTTTGCTCTAATGCCACTTTCTTGAATTTTTATGTAGGATTGTATTAAAATACACATGAAATATTCACAAAATTGGACATGTTTAGCCATGCACATAAAAAAAATTGAAGAAAAAACTAAAAAAAACTGGCATTAGAGCAAAAAGGGAGCATCCTTAAACTTTTCAAAAATATCTGAGTTAAACCGAAAATTTCAATTCTTACTTCAATTTTAATGGGAAAACTAAACATACTTTTCACCATTTTAACGGCTAGAAGCCAACCACCTTAATACCTCTCTTACAGGACTAAATGGCGAGAGGTAAAAATGGTCTAGTTGAGATATAAATGTAAGCAAATAAATGTATAAGTTGTTAGATTTAAGTAGGTAGCAAATTAAATATCTATTTCTGATGCAAGCAGAAGTTTACTTAAATTAGATTAATCAATACAACTGTAAATTTAATGGAACTGTTTATGTATCAAATTAGAACTTTTGCTTTCTCAAAGAATATATGTTAATTATTCCGATCCTTGCTCGTCTACAATAGTATTTTGTGGACCTAAGGAGGGAAGCGTGCTATTACTCCCGCGTTCGAAGCGGCGGTCCGAGCAAGGGCGCCGGCTTCGCTCAAGGGTGTAATAGCTATTACTTGGGAAAACTCGCTTCCCTCCCTCCATTAGTAAGAGGAAAACACTGCTTTCCTCCCCCGAGTGATGTAAAAAATTTACTGTACTAGACCTGTGGACAGGCTGACAATGAGAAACTATGTTCTACCCGCCTGTAACGTTGTTATCAAACTATCACACTACTTACATACAAACAGATCCTTAAATCCAGTTCCCAAATCCTTGTTTCATCCTTGCTGTACCAGGAGACAAAACAAGATTTAAACTTTGGTTGATATCGATCAGTATGCCGAAATAATTTTTTGTTCATATAAGGCCTGTAATATTTAGTAATAGAACATAATAGAATTATAACAAACTCGTTTTCTTATTATGAACTCTCCTCATTTAACATCTGAAATTAAAATAATCCTTAATTTTAACATAATAGAACTTTAAATTTTGATAAATACAATCCTGGATATCGATTAAAGATTAAACGTGAATATCTAATCCGAATTTAATCATATTAATTTCGCGGTATTATAATAGGTACGCTCTTAAAATCACAGCTGTCAAAAGGTCAGTGTTTTTTGTTTGTTTGAAATAGTTCTTAACAACGTACAACATCCTTGGGCGATATCACAGCTCTACAGAATTTACTTTGGCAGCTTTTTACAAGCCAGGCTTAACGACTAGGAACAAAAGCGAAGATTCGCTGCTGAAATAACGAGAAGAGAGTTCGCTTTTTTAAAGCACTCGCGAAACAGATAAAAATAGGCCGATGCTGTTTCGCATTAGAGCGACAAATAGAAATAAAATCAGTCAAATCACAATATTCTGACAAAAAGCACACTGTCAGCGACAATGACAAATATGTAAAGCAGTTATCTTTTTACTTGTTTATATCTTATTTAATAAGATTATATCCCAAAATTTGATTAAACTGTAATCGAACAATTCGAATGAAGTCGTATCTTTGTCATTAAAACGGAACTTGTTTAATATCTTTTATTGAAAAACTAATTAAATACCTAGTTATATAGTTATAAATTATTCTTAATGATACCCACGTTTCTTAAATATTCATTATCGTTCGGGCATGGGTATTCATATAGAAAGTTTTATTTAATACAAAGCAAAGCATTTGTTAATAGCAAAAAACAACTTAAAAGCAAAATAGTGGAACAATGGTTATATACACTGGCGGAAAAAAATGAAACACTTTGAAATTCGTGAAATTTCGACCATTTTCAAACCGCTATAACTCGGCGTATTTTCAATCGATTTCGATGACTCTTTGTGGACGAAAAACTTTGAAGTGTCTACTTTAAAGTCATGCCTGCGAATTTTAGCGCAACCCCTTCCGCCCCCCTCCAGCACCTCGGTGAAAAATAATAAATTTTAATTTTAAAAATGTCCAACTTTGACGATGTCTATGGACTTAAAAATTTTTTTTTTACTTGATCCATCAAAAGGGCACTAAAATTCACTCAATTCCCTGTGCAGGACTCAAAGAACGAAGTTCCTATCATTTGGAACAAAGTTATGAATTTTTTTTAAAAAAGGGCATTTTTTGGTTTTTTGCACATAACTCAGCGACTTTTCAACCAAATTAGACGATTCTTTCGGGGGAAAACCAAATTGTGGGTGTACTTTAAGGGGATAATCTCAGATTAGGATGATCTTTTTTCGTACCCTTTAAAACCCGAACAAAAAAACACGTTTTTTCGCAAAAAAAACGTCTAACTTTGGCGATGTGTACCGAGTTGGAAAGAATTTGTCGGCTCGATCCACAGAAAAGGCATTGAAACTTGTTCAATTACCTGTGCTGCGCTCAAAAAACGAAATTCCTACGACGATTTGGCACAAAGTTATGGCCGTTTGAAAAAAAGTGCATTTTGTGATAAGTCGGAAGTTTTTCGGCGAAATTGTTTGTTTTTTTTCACGAATGAACAGGAGATGAACAAATGCGTAACGCTTTAAACGTCAATGTCAGAATAATAGATTGTCAAAATCATTTATACGTAGGTACTAATAATTTGACGTTTAAAACGTTACGCATTTGTTCATCTCCTGTTTTTAATTCCATGGCTGTTACTATTAATTCGCTATTCCGTGTATTTTCAAATTTGATTTTTGTAGTTATAAAGCAACCAAAATAAATTTTGTTTACTGATCCGGATGTAGAATTTTATGCTCAACAACATTTATTTGAAACATTTTTGTCTAAAATAATTAGGGAAGCAATGCGAACGGAAAAACTGATTTACCATGTTAAACGCCTATGTTTCACTTTTCAATATACACCCATATGATTTTAATTAAATTATCATAATTTTCAATAGCGTTTTTTTATGTTTTTGTTATGCAAGGGTATAAAACAATTATCTCGTTGAATTCAGAAAAAAATAATGAATCTAATAAGAAAATAAAACAAGTTCCCATTTGAAATAAGAAAGTTGCACCCCGTAGTTTGAGAACCACTGGTCTAAATTCATTATGAGTACGTTTCGAAAGTAACATCGGGAAGATGCAGCGAGAATTTAGTGAACTAAAATGAAATTTAGTACCGGCATAAACGGTAGATCGCAGCACATTTAAAATCGCAACTACTTGACTACAGAGGCGCTACTATACGAAATTCAAATATTTACTGTAAAAAATATAAATAGAAATTTAAAGATTTATAAAACGAATAAAATCACATGGCTTTTGATTCCAAATTATATTTTAATAAAAAATAGTAGTTTGATATTGTGTTATATTTGTGCTTCGGGCTCGGATTTATATGCAAAAAAATCAAAAGTACCTATGTGAATTACATATGCACAAAAATATCCAATTATATGCACCAATTTTAACAATATACCTATGCACCAATTTAGAAAATATATGCAAAAAAATATTTTTCAAATTCGTTTGAACAGAAAGAAATTTATTCTGAGTGTAAAACAATAATTTAATAGCCGGAAATATTACATTGTACACTGCAAAAAGAGTTTATTATTATTTCAAAATTATCAGACATCTACCTAAGTTAAAAAAAAATTGATGTCCCGACGTTAACATAAAAAGAAGGCACAAAATACTAAAATTGTTTTATATACAAAATATGTGATATTTCTTATTTCATTAGTATAAAAATTAAAATATTGAACTAGTGCACAACAATGTAAATAACATAAAGTGTTACATTGTTGTTGCATTTCGAGGACCCTTCAAATAAACTCGTTTTCTGTGTAACGCCCCGGTACTTGAGTACTGGACCCGTGGACTGGGGTTTATTCTTATTCTTAAGAGGCCCGTCTACTACCTAAAATTCAGCATAAAATGTAATAACGTAGCGAGTGTTTTGTGGCCAGGACAAGAATGGTAAAATTTTATTTCAAGGATTTAATAGAGAAAGAATGGATCTACAGATGTGCCTTTTTAAATTTTTTAAAATTAATTTCTATCATGAAATATAACCGTGTAAAGTTTGCATAAAATAGGATTTTTTTTGAATTTTTATATTCATGTACAATTTTTAATCAAAATTTTAAAAAGGCACATCTGTAGATCCATTCTTTCTCTATTAAATTCTGGTTGAAATAAAATTTTATCATTCTTGTACTGGCCACAAAACACTCGATATTTGCTAGATTTTAGGTAGTAGACGGGCCTCTTAATCGTTTATTTCAAACATTCAAAAAAAATTGTTAATTAACAAATGCATTTTTAAGCAATAAAATGTTTTTTTAAAAAAGAAACGATTTTGCTCTTAAAAATCATACTAATATTTATTGCTGATTGAAATCCCAAAAAAATTTCAATTATCTTATAAACAATCCATTTGTTTATAACAATTATTTAAATAATTAGAGTTAAAAATTATTAAAAATCATTTTTATGTGACTTTAAATAATAAGAATACGAACAAATTGGCAATTTTCATTGCTTAATTTGCATTTTTCATTTTTTCACTTCTTAGAAGTGGAAAATAAACATTTTTTAAATTTTCAAACGAGGATTTCTTCTAAAGCCTTTCAAAAATAGCTCCAAGAAGTGAAAAAAATTAGAGGTTTTTAGTTTAACAATTAGCATGGTTTTTATGTTAATTGAAAGCTTGTAAAAATGTGTTAAATAACAAATAGTCCATGAGCCAAACCCGAAAATGAGCTAAATTGGTACCACCTGGGGTGGCAAATGCTGACTATGATTTTTTTGTTCAGTTTTATGTGTAGACCAAGAATAAATGTGATAGCAATGTCTAAGTAGTAGCTTTATGGCACAAAATAACGATTTTTATAGTAAATAGTGATTTTTCATCATCGTTACTCTTTCAGAAAGTAGAGTTGATTAAACACAAAAAATATTTAAAATTCTTAAATTTTGCAGTTTTTACTTGAAGATAATAATTAAATTTGGGTTATTAAAAGGGCCTTACAAAAATTTAATACAATTTATCTTACGTAAAATTTACTGAGGAATCCAACGCCGCAAACTGGAAGTCGATATCTTTATTCGTTCAGAAAGTAGAGTTGATTAAACACAAAAATTATTTTAAATTCTTAAATTTTGAAATTATCACTTGAAGATAATAATTAAATTTTGGGTTATCAAGGGCCTAACAAAAAATTTAATATAATGTATCTAACGTATAATTTACTGAGGAATCCAACGCTGCAAACCGGAAGTCGATATCTTTATCCGTTTAGAAATTAGAGTTGATTAAACACACAAAAATTTAAAAATACTAAAATTTCTTTCTTTTTTTTTTATTGTTTTTTTCTGCAAAAAGCTACTCCATAGTCCGTGCTATCATATATTTTCTTGATCTAAACACAAAAATGAAAAATAAAAACATTGATAGCATGTGCCACCTTGATTGGTACCTTTTTATAATTTGATGATGAAAAATCACTATTTACTATAAAAATCGTTATTTTGTGCCATAATGCTACTACTTAGACATTGCTATCACATTTATTCTTGGTCTACACATAAAACTGAACAAAAAAATCATAGTCAGCATTTGCCACTCCAGGTGGTACCAAAAAAGTAATTGGCTCATGGACTAAAAAACATATCTAATATTTTCAGTGGATTTTCGTTTATTCAAGTGTCTAAAAGGTGTTAATTTTCTTTTTTCTTAATATTGATATTTAATGGATTAAAATTATTTTTATTGTTCAAGTGTCCGTACCGGTCGACGCGGGCGGAGCGCGCTTCACCCGCTTTTAGCGCAATTTTCGCCTCTAAATTAAAGTTATAAATATTGGTGGTAGGAGAGGTACAGCTTTTTTTTAGGAAATTTCCTGCTCTTTAAGGATCTTTTTTCAAATTTCGAATATCTTTAATAGTTTCGGAGATATTTGCAAAAAACTAAACCCCCTTTTATTTTTTTACTTAATTGTTTATAACTTTTGCAATTTTTACCGGCCCTACTTCAAATTTGTCAAATAGTTTCTAGAGTTCATTTCGAATCGAATGAGCTCTGGATCATCATTTTCGGACTCTACAGACTCTAATTCACCAAAATGACACTTGTTTACTAGACACGTATGTAAATACCTACATATAAAAAAATCATTTGTTTCTTAAATTATACTGCACGTTTATTTATATTCCAATATTCAAAAATATTGTATTATGATAATGTAATGCAATGCATGTGGTGCGAGTCGGCTACGAGCACAGCCGCCAACGTCCTAAAAATTAAAATCTCAAAATCACTCAACGTAGTCGTTGTCGCACACAATATCTGAATCCCCTCACACCACCAATCCCTCGAATATTGCATGCCAACAAACTTGTTCTACCACAGCGCTTAGAAAAATCGGCGGCCAAGGGCTGAACTACTTGGGTCTATTTTGAGCATCAAACACAGAAATTTCTTATTTCCAGATGCATTTATAAACGATTGCATATTTCTGGACCAAATTTTATATGCATAATATATAAAATGATATCTAGTATAATGACTAGTTTTTATCAAATTATTTGTTTAAATACTTAACATTTCTATTATTTCTAAAATTATTCGGCTTTACTGTTCAATTAAATACCAAAAATAGTCATTTTACTAGATATTATATTAATTAATACAAATATATAAAAAATATCATATAAAATTTGTTAGTTTTTTAATGCATCTGGAATTAAATATAACATTTAAAAAAAGTTATGCCAGAACAAAGAGTATAGTTGCAGTTGTACAGAAAAAAAAATTCATTTTTACTATTAAAATAACTTCAGTACGCCTTTATAAAACAATACGTGTATTCGGCTTTTTTTAGAGAAAAAATTGAATAACTTGGCAACGCCGCGGAAAACTAAAATTAAATTTATATGTTCGTATAGGTAAATAAAACACAATTCAAAATATATAAAAATATATAGGAACTTTCATTTAAAAAACGACGAACAATTATTGCCAAGTCATTATGCAACACCCTGTATATGTGAAAATAATTTTAAGTTATGCTCCTTGAGTAGACGAAAAATTCTGTTAATAAATTTATGCTGTATTTTTAACGAAGAGGGAGATATCGAAGACGGGCATTTCGATGACTCACCCATATATATATATATATATATATATATATATATATATATATATATATATATATATATATATATATTCGTAGAATATATAGTGTACTCTCTTCCCCACACGATTTCGTCATCATGTAAACCAGCACGTGTCAAAACCCTCCCTTCTTAATGTCTGTTTCCACATGATGACACTTG
Source organism: Agonum fuliginosum (assembly GCA_947534325.1). Taxonomy (NCBI): domain Eukaryota; kingdom Metazoa; phylum Arthropoda; class Insecta; order Coleoptera; family Carabidae; genus Agonum; species Agonum fuliginosum. Next base: position 19,817,204 of record OX384031.1, on the reverse strand, counting down.
TTTCTATCTCGCTCTATGTGCGAAGACCCGGGGCTGTTTACGTGTTGCAAATCAAGTCGCCTACGCCTCAGATCATCCAGGGGAATGAGTATCGTGTTTTTCACATGAGCAACGTTTCACACACCTTGATATGATTGCGTGTTATTTGACGGAAAAGTACACAATCGAATTTTTTATACCTGACTTACATGAAGAAGATATGTTAAAATATCATTAAGTTACATTATTCTCATTTCCTATAAAACTGAAAAATAACTAGCAATACTCAAATGTTGATAGCAAATCAATTTACAAAAATATATCTATACTTATTCGACATCAAAAATTCTCGTCTCATTTTGTCTCATCCCTATAATATTGATTTGATTTTACCTTGTCTCGCCTCGTTTTTTAAGTTGAAACAAAATACCATCGATACGAGATAATGTTAGTATACGGTGAGAAAAAATCTGCTGCGGCCACCACAGTATTTCCCCGACTACAAGTTTAATTTTATGCTTTATTCAGCAATTTACCTTTTTTTCTGAACTATTTTAGTTGATACCAACTTCAGCACAATTTAAATAACATGTGAAAAAATCTGATGTGGCCAGCCCAAGACCTCCCGCCACTCTACCCACTCTATTTAGTTTTTACTATACTATACCCACAACATATTTTTATCAATTTATGTAAACTGTAGAAGAAGATATAAACGATCTGTCACTATTTTTGTCACTGTGACTATCATAATCAATTTAAATTTACGTAGTAACAAATGTTAAACGATCATGGACTATAAGATACTGAATACTGAAGTTTCATACTAAATTATTAACAATAATATTTATTTCCTAAATACAGGGTGATTCATCGTAACTTACTTATTTCAAAACGCAATAATGTCCATTTTATGAATCAGAAACAGACCTGTATTCGACCACCACGCAACCGAGCAAATGCTCGGGGGACCGAGTCTTAAAATTGGGCCGAAATAATAATTATTGTTAATTGTTATACATATTGTATGGCATTTTATGTATTTAACATTAAATTAAAATCTTTCTAGAAGCTAGCACTAAGCAAGTGCGCATATCACATCCATCGACGTGCAGTCATCATAAGAGGTTTCGAATTTAAAATTTTGGATTAAACCTTATAGAACTATTATTTGCCCAAATTAAAAATATCAATTGCTGACGTGTTCGAACTTAATATCAGATTATTAATTTTCAAAGGGGGGTTTATTTTGGTTGAGACCGGCCAGTTTTCTTTTTCAAAAGTTCCATTTTAAGGAGGAACACGCGACATTTGAAATAATGCGAGAGTTTAATGAAACTTTGCAAAATTAATCAAAACATTGTAAGAATGTTGCCTGAATTTTTTCACAATTTTTCACCACGCATAATAGGTATCCAAAAATAAATATTAAAAAACTTCATTTTACATATGGCCTCTTATGGGACTGCATTTATTATCTTGAAGACCAGATAAAAGTAATATAAGCATTATTTACCACGTAATTAACAAGAATCTTAGTAGAAAGACTGACATTTATGCCTACTGGAGAATATTGGCGATAACATAATATACAGGGCGTAACCCAACTTGTGTAACAAAATTTAAGGATGTATTGTATTGGACGTACTGATCATGAATCAAAAAGAATTTTGTTGAAATTCGCAAATTTAAAAATAGGTCCAAGAAAATGAGACATTCTGTAAGTACCTACCAACAAATTTAATTTTTTCCTGTTTGTAAAATTATTAATATATTAATGTAATTACGCTAATTCGATACTTTATCCAGACGCTTTATAAATTTTTAACTAATACTAGTAACAATTTTGAATAAAATAAATCAATCGAATTTTATCAAATTTGTCCCCTATGCTATTGATCATCGCTTCTTCCATTTGTCCCCAACATGTTTTATGACTCCTACATCTTTGTAGACATCACTACTACCACTACACTGCCCTTAAACTTCCCAGAAATCACTATCCTCCTGCAATTGTAAGAGGACACCCGCAGAGATCGCGTTTTTGTAGGGAAGACTTATTGCATCTACGTTTTTAATTAACTGCGCGCCGTACGTGGCGTTAGTGTGTTATTTCTTGCTAGAACTTCAGGCAGGGGTAAGGAGAATGGCAGTGCAAAGGATGCTGCAGGGATTAGATTACGGAAAGTTATAATGATATTCCGGGAGGTGAAATATTTTCTTGCGAAGAGATTTGTTTTGATGAGCGAAGATTAAATAACGAAGTTAATAAAAAAGATTTGTTTATTAGACTTTGTACTTTTATTATTTATACATAGATATTTATTCGATTGTTTAATACTGCCATGGGCCATGCCAGTATTGTAGTGTACTTCTTATGCAGAACCAGCGTAATGTATCTTAACTATGTCTCTCACACAGAAGGTATCATCTTCGCAACAAAATATTGTGCCTAGTAGTTTCTGCGTAATTATTATTACATATAAATTTTCATAGAGAAAAACTATGCTATGCTTTGTTAAAGCACGAGAGTAAGTTTATCCCAAGAATTTTTTTTTTAAATCACAGAATTCTTCTACGCTATAACATCTTTCGAAGTTAAAACAACAAATTTCTGTCTGGAATATGCAGAATATTTTTTTACTCTACTAGTCAACCACTTGAAGTTATCAGGCTTGTTATAATCATTATAATAGTCCCCTTAGCTTTCCGCGATACATTGACGCGGCGTCGTTCAGCATTGTTCGTCATCGTAAAGATAAAAACGATCCCGGAGTCGCGGAGACTCTTCCTTCCTCTGTGCACACTTCCGGTACCGGAAATACGTCACCAAGGGATTCGACGCAAGAGCTATACGAAATTTATCCCCAACATCGCTGTAATGGTGATGGGAAATTCTTTTACTGCAAGGAGCGTATGGTTAAGATCAGATTTAGATGTAAGATTTTGTAACTTAGGCTGTTCAAACTAAACTCTTATAACGTCACAAGTACAGTAAAATTTCTCTTGAGCGGGCATTTTCGGGACCGTAAAAATGTGTGCGGTCAACAGAGGATCCGTTTATGGGAGTAAATTTAAATAAATGTAGTGTGTATCTGTAAATGTGTACTTTAATAAACTATTTTATACTGAGTTTATTGGAGGTGTCCGCTATGAGATATTTACTGTATTAAGATAGAAACTGATAGTTGTTTCAAGTGAAACGTATTTTGTTAAAAGAACCAACAAAAATGAATTTGGCATTATAACACAATAGTAATTTGGTACAAAATAGCTATAGAATTCAATGTAAACACTTTTATTGTGACATCGCGTATTTAATTTTACAATAATATAATTATCACAGGCTGCTCAGCTTGTATCACGGATTTTAAGTTTATTTTTCTTAGTTGGCTACAATCTTTTTACGTAAAAATGAAATTGAATTTTTTGCAATATTTCTACATTATTCATTATTTGAGTGAGAAACATTTTTTATCCTGTTGGTTGCATTGCGAGGTTTAATAAAACTATAGTTTCTTAGATATTTTTCATAAATAGTTAACTAATTATAATATATTTGATTTGTGATAATAATTAATAAAAACAGAAATCATATATTACAGACAATTACAAATTTGGTCTTATGTGTAATTAGGAGAAGAGATATTCGAAATGTACTTGGTAATAATTTATTGTTATTAATAGGTATAAGATATGGTGATATGGAGGTAAAAGATGAAAATTAAAAACGAATTATTAATATTACTACATCGATTACCTAGACGAAACAACTAATAATTAGAGTGCGGATTATATGCATTTGCATATTATATTGTATTATTGTGCATATTAGTATTTTTTAAACAAATGTTTGCATTTCATACAAAAATTAGATCAAAATATGGTATAATTATTTTGCATATTTCAATATTTTTTACATATCTTTATTAAAAATGCATATAACTGCATATTTTGTACCTTATAACCCAAAATTTCAATTTAAAAAAAAATTTATATGTATAAAATTTATAATTGCTCAAATTTGATACCACCTACAGTAGTTTTTACATTTATTTTAAAGGTAGGTAGACACACAAGTCGTATTCCAGAAATTATACGTTGTTTTGTTTATTTTGTAAGATATTCTTGCGCATTATTGACAAAATTTAGTATTTTTCTGATTTATAAAAATAAATAATTATTAAATATGAGTAAAATTATTATGTTACATATCTGCATATGCATTGTAAAATATTGCATATTTGTTTAATTTTGAGCAAATATTGAGCATATTTTGGCCTTATTTCAAAACATATTGCATGCATATTTTGATCATATTTGCCTGCATATAATCCGCATTCTACTAATAATATATATTCATAGTTAAAATACGATACATTCTGAAATGGTATTGTTGTGTAAGTAATATAATAATTTTATGACAGTTACGAGCGCGAACACCAAACAGAAATGTTTATTTCGCTCTAAAAACTTTATAAAACTAATGACTACTGCAAACAAGCTAATCACGCTTTTATCTCTTAAAATTACGCTAATTAAAAGCTTGTCACGTTCATCATCAAATGCAATTTTCACACTTTATACCCATCATAAACCATCTCGCATCTCATAATTAAAGATTTGAAAATACAAACTCTGTAGACGACTGAGGACTCCGGCATACACCGTTGATAAAGAGTGTTGTCTACATTGTACCTGCCAAGTTATAAGTCATTAAACTTTACACAAACAGCTCCTGCAGGGAGAGATTACGGCGCCGCCTTCATCTAAATATTACATGCTTTACATCCCGCGCATCTTTCGACTTTCCTCTCTTGTGGTGAGATTTTCCGGATGCTAGTGCAGTCTATCGGGAAATTTGACGAGATTTTTTGCGACGATGGTCCTCGGAGAGTAGTTGCGGAATATGATATTAATATGGTAATTTTTTAAAGTGCTTTACTTATTATCTCCCATGTGAAGTTTAGTAAATATCCCAGGGAATTCACACTTCGCTAGTTTTAGATAAATATACCGTAAAAAGAGCTTAAGAAGCTGAGAAATTATCTAAAATGATGGAGAATTAACTGATACATTAGCGCAATCATAAATAAGATTGATATTATTACTTTTCATAAACGATTCTTAAATAATTAATATTACGTTTGTTCTCACTTTTCCAAATACGCAAATAATAATACATTTTTGTACGATAAATGTACCTTTTATGAAATCATAAGTAAGTCGCAGTAAAATCTAAATCTTGCAAGATATCTCCAGAAGCAATATGATGCAGAATTTGTACAATACACTAATGAGACTGGAAAATTCATGGTGTTAGAGTAGGCAAGGATAAGGGGCAAAGGGTAAACTGACTCCTTCTCCTTCCAGAAGCGCGAAAGTGGCAAGCTTCGCACAATGGTTCACTTAAGATCGCGATAAGATACTTTAGAATTTGTGTACACATTTTAAAATTCATGAAGTCATTTTGGGGTAATACGCATAAAAACAGCTTCTAGACATGCCGCGACAAACTGAGTGCTGGTGTTCTGTGTGAAACAACACAGCGAACAGCGAAGATCAAGCGATTCTTCTTTCCCCATAACGTTACTATAACACCACTTCAGAAGGACATAAAATTTTGTTACTGCACAAGTTTGACGTAAAATAAGTCATTCTTACGCTTCTTTTTCAGTAATGATACAATGTTCATAATAAGGAATATTAAAGTTACGAAGTTGGTTAAATTAGCAAACAATTTTTATTTTATAGGACTACTTAAATGAACGAAACAAGAATTTTTTTAGACCAGTGGTTAGTGGTTCTAAAACTACGGGGTGCAACTTACTTATTTCACATGGTGATCTATTTTTTATTTGTTTGTTCGATTCAGTATTTCTTTCTGAATACAAAGAGATATTATTTCATAGGCTTGCATAACTAAAACATGAGAAAAATGCTATTGACAACTATGATAATTTAATTAAAATCTGATTGTTACAAGAGTGCTATGGGCTATGGTAGAAAACAATTGAATATATTGTTTCATATTAATTGTAAGGTTTATATGTTAAATGAAAGATAAAATGTAGCTCTATTAAGCTACTAACTGTGGTATATATTTTTTTAAATTTTGCTACGAGCGATAAGAAGTAACAACCAATTTGAACAAAAAATGTCTTCGTAATTAAATGCAATTTTTTACAGTATAATTGAATTAAATTTGGAAAAATAAGAAAAAATAACTCAATAGAGACATGTTTACTCTACTATTTAAAAAAAATCTTGGATTTTATTACTTGAAATTTGCGACGATAAAAATGAATTTTGTAAAATCTAATAAGACTGTATTTTTCTGCCTTAATTCAAAAAGTAAAATAACAAAGTAAGGCGCATTTAAACGATAAAATGAAATGAAATTTAATGCCGAAGTGCAAAAATATGAAATTCTAATTCTTATTAGGATTTTTCAACAAATGTAATTCGAACGCATTTGGTCACTGGTTTCTTCCTTAATCAAGAAATATTAACTTTCTGGGGACAGTTTATTTTTGAAAACGTATGTTATGTTAAGAAAAATAATGTTAATTTCGAACAGCATACATACATTTTTATTACACGCGTAATAAAACAAACTTAGTTTTGCCGCTAGTTTCAACAAGTAAAAGTCAAACTAACTTGCATTATCTACCAATTAAGCTTTTTAATAAGTTACCTAATGTTATCAAATCTCAACCTTTTAGTAAACTTAAATCAATAATAATTGTTAAAAGTTATTTCGTCAGAAATGCTTATTATTCCTTATGCCTTCGAATAATTTTTACGACTGCATTTATCATGAAACTTTTTAGTTATTTTATTACATGTTCATTGTTTGGTTCATAACATAAGACCTGTTTAGTATTATTACATTGTTATCATTGTCATTATTTATTCATTATCTTATTAAATATACTTTTATCTACGACTAATGTATAATCCCGCAGGGAATAATAGTCAGTATTCCCTCCTCTGTACCAATTAGAAAATTACTTTGCCAAAATCAATTTCTCCGTGCACATTATTTTTTTAAAAACATTGAAATGTTTAATGATGTAACTATGGTGATAGAGAATTGACATTTGGACATTTTTGCGTATTGGTATTTATTTTATTAAAATCTTGTAAGTAATAATTTAGTCGTAGAAAAAGGGATTATTAAAATCCTCGCTCGTTTTGCTCGCTCGTGTTGTGAACTTCATCTTCAGGAATAATAGCATCCATTATAGCGTCGTTGTATAATATACTGTTTCCGTTGATCGTTTATTAATCAGCATCATTAATGTAAAAAAATCATACATTAATTACCCCTATTAATGCATGATTTTTATTAATCAACGATATATTTGAATGCGTTCAATACACGTATAGTACAAATACATTTCATCTACCTAATAATCATTAGCGTTTATTAGGGGGTTATTGCAGTCACACAATGGTAAAAACCATAAGCCTGAGATGCGCCAAAGCATACAATACAACCATGTTAATAAGTTTCGAAAAACTCTTACTCTACCAGTGGAACACTGGGGTAAAATATACTCGGGTTAATAAATATGGCAAATACTGAACTGTTCGACTATATTTCTTATCTGCGGGCTAATCTTAAACGATTGCGGTTTTGGGCATTGTGTGACTGCAATAAGCATTTTATGATTATTAGGTAGATGTTCTGTACTTGAACTATAATATAGTTATACCCGTAAGTTGTAAAAAATGGTAAATAGAAGAAAACGAAATGACTTTGACAGTTCACGTAATATTGATGCTCAGCAATATCAATCGTGACTAACCCAACATATTTGTCATGAAATAAAATTAGTTTTTCTCCAAATTAAAAAGGTATGACCAATGGAAAAATATTGTAATTTTATTCATGTGTTAAGTAATAAGCGAGTAATAATCTCGACAATTATTAATGCGTTTGCTTCTCTCAAGCGTTAAAATGTCTCAATTATTAATATACGTTTTGTACCTTCGACTATTAATTAATACTAATTCCCCAGTCTCGATAAGTACCCAACAACCCAACTTATTATTGTAACCCTAATTTGGATGTTACACAGTAGAAGGAACATGTGCTGTTATTCAAAGACGCAACAATAGCGTATCTGAATTCTTTTCTATCTACGACGGTGCCGCTAATACCTAATTCACACATTAATTTGCGTGTCATTATGAAATTTTGAGGTACAAATGAAAAGAAAAATTCGATCCAAAATTCATTTCATTTATTATAATAATGTTTTGGATAGAAACTTTTATGAGCAATGGAATACCTACTATCCAAGTCGGAAACGTATAGTTAATAGCAATAAATATTTGATCATGATAGATCATGATTCTACATGTCAAACGTCATATAAAAAATCTAATAGTGGTTAAATCAAATTTGTATCTACTTTACTTTAATTGTCCAATGAGAATGAACGAGATTCAGCCAAGGCTGTTCTTCGATTTGTGCTGGCCTGGTGGCCTGTTAACTATTTCCCAAATTGAAATGGTGATAAGAGTACGACGAGAGTATAGATAATGACTCAAATGAAGCTATGAAAAATTCATACCTGGCTCGGATCCGAGCCCACGACCACAGTAATTAGAGCCGTGTCAGAGCCAAGCACTCTACGTCTGTGTCAAGTGAGATGTCACCGTGGATGTCACACAGTAAATAAATATAGTAATTGTAGAAACAAGTGTCGAAAAAAATATCTTACTTGAGAGTGTTTTATTTGCGGCACGGCCCGAAGGGGAATTCCGCAAGAAACATAAACTACTATTGTAACGAGCGAGGATATGGAATCTCAGCGGGTCGAGCGAGTGGGCATGGTCGGTCAAGAGACAGGTAATAGACTGGTATCGATGACTCAATGGCGGATGAGTCATCGTGTCACGCTATACAGTAATAATTAACTTAACGACATGATAGAATAAATTTATGCCCGAGTGAAGGAATATTCTAGACAGAGTTGAAAGTAAAAGTATTTTTTACCAGTACCTACTTTATTTTTTTTAAATGTTGATTTTTTCCCAAGTGATCTAAAAAAATGTGAAAATTACCGTAATTATAAGAAATACTTACCTATCTAGTTGCAGTATCAAAATTTTAAATTAAAAACATCTACATGTTTCCCGTAGACAAAAAATTAAAAATTATTACATAATACTAGTAAAATAAACAAACAAAATTTAATTATTTTTAATGAAATAATAATTACTCCACCCAGTGGCAGTGGCAACGAAAAAGGGAAACAAGGAATTTAATTTTGCTATTTAAAACAAAATCAGCATATCAAACAACATACCTATACCTACCCTTAATGTATGTACCTACCTGAAGTTATGAAAAATCCTGTATATATACCTACCCTTAAATTATTTTTCTAATAATTTGGAAAATTTTGATTTTGATAAACGACTATTTGATTTTGCTAGATGTCGTTTTTACCTCTCGCCTAGAGAGGTATAGGGATCGTGAAAAAATTCGATGTCGAGATTTTTGTCAATAAGCACGTTTTAGCACCTTCAGAACCTATTTTGACTATTTTCACGATGATGTCTGTGTGTATGTGCGCCTACTATAGTCTTTCGTTCTGATTCATTATCTCAAATTCTACTGTACATAAAATTCTAATATTTTGCAATATACATTTATATATGTTAATGAAGAGCTGATAAGATTTTGGTAAAAATCTGCCAACCGGAAATGGTATTTTCTTGAAGCATTTTAACATTTTTTGCAAAAAATATAGAAAATACTGCGATAGTTACAATTTGTCATTCGACATTTGAAAGAACAAATTATCTTTTACAATATTTATTTAACATCGTTTCTATATCTCTTACCAATAAAGGAAAATTAATTTTCAAAAATTTGTAATTTTACCTACCACGATTTGTAAATCATAATATAGGAACAAAATTTAAAAACAAAAATGAAATGTCAATGTGATAGATGAACAGACGTATACACAGTTTCTGAAATTTTTGTGACACCATTTTTAAATATAAATATATTATTAACTGGGTTTGAAACTTAGAACCTATAGGAGCCGAAATATAATAAATTAAAAAATGACTGAATTCCATTACGTTTTTATCTTTTTATCCTTCCATTAAACGTATTCAGTCAAGAAGTATCATCGATTCATTATTATTATTATTATCACTGGATATAAGGTAATAAAAATTAAAAATTTATCTACAAAGAGCTAATTTGATTTCAATGTCAATAGAAATCGGTACTTTGCTTGAAGAACTATAACAAAAATTACATAAAGTAGCCTAACCAAATCCAAATTCACATATTACAGTGTCAAGGCGGGAGGTCATGTGCTGGCCACAACAGATTTTTTAACAAAAAACACAAAATCGAATGTTAATAATTACACTTTTTCCAAATTAATTTAGACTCGATATTGTTTGTTTAGACAGAGGGTTGTATTTTTAAACACATGCGCATTAATATTATTCAACTGTCAAAATAATCCATATTTACGTCATCATGTTTCATTCCCGCATCACAAGTTAACGTTAGTACATCTCTTGCAAGTTTAAAACTCAAAACTTGACTTCTCAACTACTCAGTATTCTGGGGTAGAGTTTAGTTTCACTACTCTAACACCTGGTCCTACAGACTCAGGATCACTAACATTGCATCTTTCAAATAAACTCTCGAACGAATGTACTTTTACTTCACACTATTTGCTGTCGCCACACACTTGCCTCGATCTCGTACTTACACAGTATAGGTGTAGTACCTACTTCTTTCAACAGGTCTTGTAATTTGGAACCATGTACACTGTAAATTTACAAAGAATAAGGGATTTCCAAATTATATATATATATATATATATATATATATATATATATATATATATATATATATATATATATATATATATATATATATATATATATAGTTCCGGACAAAAATCTCGACATAAATTTTTTTCACGATCCCGATACCTTCCTGGGCGGGAGGTAAAAATATGACACGATCTAAATTTTTTTCGCTGTCAAGTTGGCCTTTCTACTTTGATTATTAATCAAATAAAAATATGTAAGTTCAAAAATTAATAGCGCAATAGAGCGCGTAGATAAATACTTACATTGTTGTAATCAGTAGGTGTAGGTAAGTAGGTACTTATATCTAAAAATTTATAAAATCTACCCTTAAGTTTTTTGCAATAATTTTGACACATCTGTATTTTCTTTACTATTTTTTTAAAATATTAAATACATACATACACACATACCATCACGCTATTTCTCCTAATAGGATTAGGGTTATTACGAGAACCAATTACTTCTACTGTTCTACTGGGTACATATTTCAACTTTGTTGTTGTGTATTGTTAGCAGGCGCTAAAATTCACAAATTTGACTTTTGTTGGCAGTAAAGTCATTTATATTTTTGTTGATCTTCACTCTGATTAGCATTCACATTGTTGTAGAAGCGTCAAAAGTCGATCCAATAAATTATACATGACAGTAAGTGGTAACAGATTCTCTTTCTTCATTTTTTATGTATTCAGTGAAACCCTGTTGTGTGCCACAATAAATCCAAGTGAAAAGAATTTCAAATTCATATTTTTTATTCGATCTGATTTATTTTTAAGCGTTTTAGTGGAGTTTTTATTCGTGTTCAAGGGCGTGAAAATGTATATGTGCTTGAATGAATATCTAAGACGACTCAGACCTCGAATTGATTTCAATAAATCTGCACTTTTGCGAATAGTTTTCTTACTATGCACAATCGTTAAACTTAGAAATAGCACACAACAAGAAGAGTTTATAGATTTTAAATATTGGAAGATACGGAAAACCATTATCCTACTTTATATTTATAGAAAATCAGTTTTTTCTACAATTATACGAAATAATATTATTATTTCCGAATCTTGAGGGCCGGATTAAAAAAAAATTGGTCATATGGAAATTAGTAGGTACATCCCGAGGGGTGAATCACTATAATGAAAATGTACAGTGATTCCCAAAATATGGGAATACCTATCATTTATTGCCGGTATTTCCTGTATTCCTGATGTATTTCCAGTATTTCCATAGTATTCCCAATATTTCCAGTGTATTTTGTAAGTATTCCTAGTATTTCCAATGTATTCCCAATATTTCCAGTGTATTCCCAGTATTCCCAAAGTATTTTGCGTCACACGTGAACGCAAAGCACGCTTTTACTACCTGTTTAGAGGGAGCAAAACACGTTTTTGCTCCCTCGGGTGTGCTTTGCTCCCCATAGGGATCAAAACATATTTTGATCCCTCTAAACAGATAGTAAAGCACCCCCTAAGAATTGATTTTAGATTTTTAAAATTAAGGGTATCGTTTATAAAGTACCTCTGATCGATACGAAATTTTAATAAAAATAATAGTAAATTAGGTAGTAACTGATAACTGATTCATATGACATCTTTCTTCTGTGATAATTCTCAATGTTATAACCACCAGCGACACTTAAAATGTAAAATGAATTAACTATGCCCTCAATTTTGTGAATTTAAAAAAAAATTCGTTGTAATTCGTGGTCATAGTACATTATGTACCTACTCGTAATTTTTATTCTGAAGTTATGACACATAGGAACTGTAAAAAATCCCTTGTTAAATTTGTTTATTATTCATACTTGTATCTATAGTGACTTTTTTAGGATTATTTATAATTTGAATATGTATTATAAATGGTCATTGCTAGATAAGGTTATTTATGTAAACTCGATGTAAGCGACCAGTGGTTAGCTCAGCGCGAGCTCAGCGGTAGAGGGACCGCCTAACATGCTAACGGTCCCCAGTTCAATTCCCAGCACAACCGACAATAATACCACTGAGTCCGAATGGTTGGACTCCACTATAATAACATCTACCATTCTGTAATTGGTAGTTAATCCTGTAGATTGGTTACCATCAAAATCAAAATAAATCGAGAAATAAATATATTCCTGTCATTTGACATTTTTTATGGAATACAATGATAGATAGTTGCATACCTATACTATTTTTGTACTTCAATGCTTTAATGCTACCTGAAAATGGACATTGTGTCGAAATAAAAATCTGTAACGAAATGAATATCTATATGGAAATAAGTGTCATTAAAAAACAGATAATAATCGTAATAACAAAATATAAACTTAAAGTAATTATTGCATTCAAACTCATTTATCATAATATTATAAGAACTGGTGTACGTCTATGAAATAGAAGTCAGTGACTAATTTGAAAACATAATTGAAAGAAAACACCTATTATAATCACATTTCTTTATAATATAAGTAAAGTTCAAAGAAAAATACAAATATTTAATTTAAGTACCTAATACCCTTTCAAAGCAACAACATTTATAATTATTATCGCATACGCAGATAAATCAACCAATATTCCGAATATTTCTAGTGTTATTTTCATGTATTCCCAAGAATTCCTGCAAATTTCTATGTATTCTATTGGTATTCCGAAATATTTCCACGTATTCCCAAGTATTTCCATGTATTCCCAAGTATTTCCATGTATTCCCGAGTATTCCCATGTATTCCGTAGTATTTCCAGTATTCCGAAATGTATTCCGACCAAAATGTACAGTGATTCCCATTGGTGGTTCACCCCTCGGTACATCCATTTATGAGACGCACAGCGCATAGAAAATAATTTAGCATAGCACACGAATTGACCAATCTTAATTTTTCTGTGCGCTGTGTTGTGTTTCGAGTTTATTCGTTGTATTCATGGAATAAATCAATGTGATAGTTCATTTTAGTTTACTTCTTATACGCACGAGCATTCGTTGTTTATTATGTTCATAATTTTTGCAAAATAGTTAAAATACAATGACAAAATCACAAAGTCAAATAATACCAAATCAAATCTAACGTAACTAACAAAACAGCTGTCATGTCAAAACGGCATAACAAGACAACACTATACCTAAGGCAAGGATATAATGCGACTTCTTCTCTTACTTTTTATTGCAATCTGTGTTTGTGTTCTGTTTATAAAACTAAACCCCCCGTAACGAAAATGCTGTGCGCTGTGCTGTGCTATATGTTGTGCTAAATTATGTTATGTGCGCAGTTATAAATCCACCTTTAAGATTGTGGGGGCTCCGAGGCAGATCCAGGTGATGTTTTCATAAATCAATTTTAGAGACTAATGACAAAATTTTGTGAATTCAAGGTCAAATGCCTTAAAATGAAATTTCGGATATGCATAAAATTCTTTTTATGTGTGAAAAGAAATTAAAATGTAATTTTTACTAATAGTTCTCGATTTGAAGATCGTAACATGTAAAAATATTTTTATAAATTTTAGGCAAGAAATAGTTTGTGGGGGCCTTTATTGTTTAGGGGGGCCAGAAGCTCGCGCCCTGCCCCCTAAATCCGGCCCTGCCTTAACCACCGTTAACAAACCGACAAACCTGCGTTCAGGTGTACATTACCTTTACTAACACCCTGTCAACCCTTAGTCTATCTCTTCCTCCTAATCTAACCCTTGTCGGCTTTAAGATCTGGTAACGTCGAACAGAGAGCTGGCGCTCATGTGACCGATTATAATTCCGGACCGGAAAGATAAGTAGATCAGCGGGAGTAAGACTGCAGGATCCCGCGGGTTTTCAAATTTCCCTCGCTAAAACACGCTGAAAGGGAAATGCACACTGACTGGGATGTTACTGATGTTAGAAGGGTTAGTTAACCGAAACTATCATACTGTGGTTACCTTCGAGAACAAGAAGGCAAGGACAAGAAGGGTTCATTGATACTATGTAGTTGCCATGGTGTAATGACATAGAAATTCAGATTTTGGCTAGTAAGGACCAAATACTACGTTCAGTCTAAAAGTTAATATTCTAGAATCTAGATTTAATACTTGAATATTTCAATAAGAATACGAACTTTGTGGTGTTTTGTTATTAAATAACGGTGCGCTTGTGAGAGATTTACATGTTGCATTAAAATTAATTTTTAATAAATAGTTAGGTTAATATTATGCACTTTAACATCCCATATGATTTTTTAACTGTGACATTGAATTAGTTATTTAGCTCGTAATTTTGTTGCTCTGACCCTTGATTGGCTGTTTTTTAGTTTTTTACATCTTTTTGACGATTGCTTAGCTGCATACTTCTTGCATAATTCAGTTGATTGATGACAAGGTTATCAACTGTACGCTTTTAGAGCGTACATAAGCGTTTTCGTTATAAAATATTAATGTGTACGTGTACGCTATACGCTCGCTTTTAAAGAAATTGTAGTAATGTGCGCTTTTCTGGTAATTCAAATAGTAGAATCCAAGAGTTCCAAACCTTACATTTGAGCGACTGTGAGTCAACGTCAATCTGAATCCGATTTAGTTTTTATGTAGTATTTCACAGTGCATGGTCGACAGAGCTTTATAACTTGCTTTGTTACTTAATCATTGCGTCAAGTAATAGGGAGAATCATCTAAGCCGGAGCACGGGACAGTAAGTTTAATAATAATAATGAAATATCAGTCGTTTAAGACTGCGTTCAAAGTGTCTGATATAAATCTTGTAATTTTTAAAACTATTGCACTTAGAGAGATACGGTTTTAAAATGTGTATGTAGGTATGTAAATATGTAAATTTGTTCATATTTAAAAATTCCAAAATCATATTTGAATACACAAGTAATTTAATTATTTTTACTTGAAAAATAAAAATTTTAAAAAGTGTTACATAATAGTGACAGATATTTTAATACTAAATACAAATTTTAAAACCGTAACCCTCTATGTGCAATAGTTTCCATGATTTGTATGCTTGAAATTTCTTACACATTGAACGCAGTCTAAGGACGTTCGCCAGCTTCAGTCCAGGCCAAAAGTTACAGCGCGCGTCCTACGGTGACCTCACTCTTGCTTTTGCTGATCACAGTTTGCAATTAGGGCACACGTTTAATTTTAACAATGCAAAAATAATAATATAATTAGAAACCATATGTTAAACAAAAAATAAATCCTTATAAGAACCTTAAAATAAACATTCAAACCTCGATTCAAACCTACATCTACAATTTTAAATTTCTTTCAATAATAAAATAAGTCTGCTTAAGCTTGAATGAAAGTAAATAATATAGACAAAGTGAAACAAACAGATCTAGTAATTTTTTTGTCATTAAAATTAATGGTTTTTCATGTAGTACTGTAGATTTTTGTTGATTTTACTTCCTTGTACAGAGTAAAAGGAAGTATTGTAATCGCGAAAAATTTCGGTTTTCAGATTTTAATGGAAATATCCGTTTTGACCTTTTCTGAATCCATTATGACTAGTTTCGTCGTGACGTCTGTACGTACGTACGGACGGACGGACGTACGTACGTACGTATGTGTGTCGCATAACTCAAATACGGTTAGACGTAGAAAGTTGAAATTTTGTATTTAGGACTGTTATAGCATCTACATAGTTGTGCACCTCTTATTTTTACAATACACTGCTTCTGAGGAGGGCTCAAGTGGGGCCGAAATCGGTAGAGGTGTAATAAATCTAATTATTTGACTGCCATAATCCATAAATTTATTCAAGTTTTAAATGTTCGACTTGTTTATTATTCTTGTTATAATAATCCTGTTTCCATTGTAAATACACATCAAATAATGCCCCAGGATATTATTTTTTTGAATAACACCCAAGGGTACCTATTATTTGTTATGTAATTACTATGGAAACAGAGTTATTATTATTATCACGATAACTAATAATAATCTCTCGAATAAAAATCACAATAACATGACAAAAAAAATTGACGTGGCCAACACATGATCTCTCGCCATACTCTAATATACGAGGCATGTCCAGAAAGTAAGAGTAGTGTCGAGCTCTCGCGCCGTGGGAATTTTTTTTATAATGCCCTTGATACATGCATAAATAACACACAAACAAATGAAACACATATTTTGTACAGTAACTTTGACTTTAAAAAAGTACAGGTTTTGAGCATGAGTTAAATAAATAGATGAAGTGTTTATTCATCTAGATTCTACAATATACCCAAATCCGCCCAAATCATATTCCAAAAAATCACGCCGATCAGACCATCATCATATCGCACCATTATATCACACAGCAAAAAACAACTAAACAAAAAATGTTATCTGGCTTGCGGAACGAGACAAAAGAAGCACGAACTCTTTGGCAACCATTTCTTGTACCCTCTCCACCCTTCGGGGTGTCTTATATCTCCCCATCTTTGTCTGTTATATCCCATCTCTGGGATTTGCACATTTTATATGTCCATTGTGTGAACGTGCGAGTCCGGGACTCGGCCATTGTCCACAGGACACCTTGCCGCTGACCCCGCAGAACTCAAGTCCTGGCAGGAATAGCGTTGAATGCAGCGGTGACGAACGCAACAGATTTATAAAACTCCGGGAGACGAGAAGGAATACCTTAGTGAAGAAAGGATTTTGTTGACCATTTTTTGGAGGTATTAAAAAGTGTCCGCCACTATATTGTGTGGAGAATTCGATGGAGATGTCCTAGACATTTCAAATATAAATCGGATTTCTTAGTAAATGATTTTAGGTTGTCGTTACAGAATACGTGTTTTCTTTAAAACTACCTGACTAATAAAAAACGGTACAATACTATTAATTTTTGGGATATAGTTTTCAGGAGAATCAGTTCTATAAGCTAGTAGATTCAAAAGTATATATAATATAAACCTTGAAAGGTAGGTATTGAGTAAAAAATTTAACTGGTTTTATAGGGGCGTAAGTAATCGACTGGAGTTTTGCTAATATCAGTAATACAATAATACCTACAATATATTATTTATTCTTTTTCTTACATAATCGATGTTTTACAGTCAAACTTACTCGTATGTACTTCAGGGTTAGTATACGGAAATGACACCGTATCCGTAGTAAACTTTTAATAAAAAAATGTGTTTGTCATAAATTAAATAATTGTTTCACATAATGTATAAAACTGATAAATGACTAACTTTGTTAACTGAACGCTTGTTTCACGAAACGAAAAAAAGTCTGTATGACTCATATTTCGTGTAATTTTTCGTCATTTATTCACGCTATCTATTCACAATAAAAACAGAACAAAGAACAAATAATGTAATTCGTTCGAAAACGAGTTAAAGGTTTGTTTTGAAGGGACGTTAGTTATGTACCTAAACTTAGAAATTAGTTAAAAGAAATGTGTTCAGCACAAAAATGAAAATCATTTATTTTCGCTTGTGGGCTTCTCTCTTATGCCTTCATACAAGGATTCTTTAAAGATTCTTTCATGCTTCTGAATTTTAAGAAAAATTGTCCTGATGAGAATTACCTGTCAAATGGGGGCGCCCCCCAATGAGTCTTGGAAATGAATTTCTAATTCATTGATAGCTCCAGAACAGTTAATTTCATTTTTTCTCCAGAAATCAGAAGCATGAAAGAATTTTCAAAGAATCCTTATATGAACAAAGCTAGAATGGTTAAAATTTTTCAGTAATTTCGCATATTTGAATACTATAATTATAACCAATATAGGTAATGGTTGTGAGGTTATATACTTTCCTGTTATAGTACCAATATTTCCGGGTACAATTAGTAGGTAATTATAATATAATAATATATAATCTCTCTGGCTTGTGTTTGTTGTCAACAAATATCAAATATCAGAACTAATTGAACTGTAGATACAACACATTTGATGATAAACAGAATTAGTGCTAACTATTGTTATTTGTAGATAATATACCTGCACTAATTTCATATTCACGTTTATCGGATTTAGCGCATAGATGCACAAAATGCACTTTTTTCAAACTTTTTGCCAAATCGTCGTAGGAACTTCGTTCTTTGGGCCCTGCACAGGTAATTGAACAAATTTCAATGTCTTTTCTGTGGATCGAGTCGACAAATTTTTTCCAACTCAATACACATGGCCAAAGTTGGACGTGTTTTTGCCCAAAAACGTGTTTTTAATGTTCGGGTTTTGAAGGGTACCAAAAGATATCATACTAATCTGAGTTTACCCTCTTAAAGTAGAGCCACTATGGGGTTTTTCTGCGCAAAAATCGTCTAATTTGGTTGAAAAGTGGCTGAGTTATGTTTTTTAAAAAAATTCATAACTTTTTGCCAAATCATCGTAGGAACTTCGTTCTTTGAGTCCTGCACAGGGAATTGAACAAATTTTAGTGCCCTTTTGGTGGATCAAGTAAAAAAAAATGTTTAAACTCCGTACACATCTTCAAAGTTGGACATTTTTAAAACTAAAATTCTTTTTTTTGCACACGATTGCTAGAGCGAGGCGGAGGGGGTTGCGCTTAAGTTTGCATGCATGACTTTAAAGTAGACACTTCAAAGTTTCTGGCCCTCGAAGATTCATCGATATCGATTGAAAATACACCGGGTTATGGCAGTTTGAAACTGGTCTATATTTTTACGAATTTCGTGTTTCATTTTTGTTGTATTATAGACCAATATTGTATGTTATATATATATATATATATATATATATATATATATATATATATATATATATATATATATATATATATATATATATATATATATTCTTCAATGAAACTGTTTAAGCATGGGGGTCTAGAGAAGCGATAAGAAGTAGATTAAATTACGCAAAAGTTGACCCTTCAAAGGGCTAATTTAGAAATGTTTTTGTTTTCCCATGCATAGGTGACTAGATTACAGGTACGCGAAAATGTTAATTTTGCCAATTTAGTTTTTCCTCGAATTTCGAGCAAACAGTGTCATTTACAGAAAAATCTATATAAATCTATCTTGTAGAGAATTTTGTGCTCTACATTTCAATTTAACAGCTTTCTTCGTAATGTAAACAGTTTGCAAAATAAACGCAAAAAACTAAAAATGGCGCCCATTTTCTCAAAATACTTTATATAAAGTGTCTAAACTGAAATTATTAAAATTGTTTTTGGCTCGAAATGCATAATAATTTCACTAAGCCGACGGACTATAATAGTAGAAAGTATTCTGATCATGATTTTTTGACATTTTTTTAAACATGAACATAAAAAGTTAGTCGGTTTATCTGTCTATCTTTGAAATGCGTTCGAATTTTTGATTGGAATTTTATATTTTTTTAAGCCAAATTTCTTTTTTGCACAATTGGTCTTTTTTATTAACTTACCATGCCTGTTTCCAAGACAGTATGTTGATCTTACCGGTTGCTAGGCTAAATAAAACGGTAAGTAAATTAACAGAACGATAAGTAAATTTAATATTAATTACGAAGAAATTAATGCGTATGGATATAAAAGATCAATAGTCCAAAAATAATATAAGCATCACGAACGTTAAGGAATTACGGATATGTCAGACAAAATTGAAGCCTTCGCTTCGCTCAGTCTCCAACCATTGTCTTCCATAGGTAAACTGTCCTTACCCTTCTTGATACTTAATATACTACTAAGTATACAATATACATGCGTTGCTCGTTCCGATAGTATAGTTCGGTACATTTTCATATTCCTGACTTTATAATCCCATCATTAGAGGCAACAATAAGGCAAAACCACAAATGGCAGAATAAATAGCAAAGGAAAATGGTTCTAACTTACAAGGCATCTTAGTTTCGTCTTAGGTATAAAATTGCTTGTACGTACTCAGAAGAAAGTAGTTGGCCTGATAGTTATTTATGCTGAAAATTTGTATTTCAGAAAATGCGTTGCAAGAAGACCATTATAGAATTATTGTATAACTGGATGTTTGGTTCTTGGAGTATTGTAAACAATTTGTAGGACCGTACTAAAATATTTGTTGTTTTTTTCATTTATAAGTTAACTTTTTTTTTAGATTTCAAAAATAATGGTATATTTATATAGAGACTATTTCATAGCATCCTATTATAATGGTTTATATAAAAATGACTTAAAAACAGGTTTCCATGACTACCCGTAATTCCTTTTAGCCCGTTAACTCTTTATGTACTCGTATCTGGTTCAGATGATTAATTTTCTCAGAATGTCATTATTGTGAGCATAATATTTTTATTTTAAACTTGTAGTAGGTAATAGTAAAGTAATTCCGTGTCCCTACCAATATCTGTGGGTTAACTGTTATTTGTACTGTCATTTTGTATTAGATACCTGTGTATTTATACATGTTTTTAATTTTCTTACAATGTCGTTATTGTTTTAATTTATTTAAACAGTATTTTAATCCGGTTTACGGTATACACAAACACACACAAACGCATCATTATCATCATCATCATCATCATATCGTCATCATCATCATCAATATAATTAATAATTATTATATTGGAAGATAAGTCGATAATTTGATGTTATTTTAGTAACCAGCAATCCTTCTTAAATGAAAATCACCGTTGGAAGCGTTAATCTTTAGAAAATCAATAAATACAGTGACAGACATTTTTAATCCTATACAAGGTTAATTATAACAATCCCGGCGGTGTTTTCCCTCTAAATCCGTAAAATCTTTCATAAAATATTTAATTTCCGCGATCTTTCAAAAGTTCCAAACAGCATCTTGCCGGCAGTAAAACAAACCAGAAACCAGTTGAGGTGATATTAATAAAACTCCGCTTTCAAGAACCCCAATCTCGAGCTAAATTATAAATCTTGTAAATTTGAATACCTACTGCAGAAGAAATTAGAATAAAATATTTGTTTTGTAGGGCGAGTTTCGGAAACTTGTGTCGTGATTCTTGACATCCACGACTTTCAATCGATACGAGACTTTGTGAGAAGAAGTGGAAGAAGAAGGAACTAGGAAAGAGAGGGGAATATTTATAATTGATATTTAATGATGCTACAATGGATTAAACGGCTACTTGATTATTTTGGGCAGCAATTATCGTTCTTTGTTGTTCTGTTTCTGGGGGTAATGATCGTGTGACATCTGGCTTACGAAGTTTTTTCACTTTCCAAAGGCGCAGGTTTGGGGTTTAGAGGATTTTCTACTATGGATTTCCCAGATTTTGCACGTCTTTGTGTTGTTTCCTTTTTGTAACAAGAGCCGGATTGAAAATCTTTCTAATGAACCGATACATTTCACTGGAACAATCTCTTGCTATGTTAGGTTAGTTCTGTAAACAAAAAGTTTCACAAGGTTGATGTAACCAATGGATGATTTTTACACCTCCCCAGTACTCTCGCAGTAGAAGAATTTAGACATTTATTTGATCTGGTAGACAATGTAATATTAACTCCATTCCTAAATTTCATACAAATATTTCTGTATTTTTGTTGCCATTATTTTTTTCAAAATTATAAAAATAAAAGGTATCTAGTACATATTTAAATTAATATATTACGACTGACTAAGCTGACATCTAGTTCGATACTTAAATAATACAAATACTATATGGTAACCTCGATTTTCTCTCGGGTAGAATTGTTATCTTAGAAGATTTCCGTTATGAAATTTATATTTTCTTTGCAGATAGAAATCAATAATTATATTCGCCCCTCAGAACAAAGACAAGAAGAAAGAAAACATGAATCTATCAAAATTAGAATCCAAATGTGCATTTACATAATCTTCTTATGTACAGTTCCCTCTGTAACAAGCTAAAAGAAAAATAACCAAAGAAAAATTTAATAATTTGATATTTTTTTCACTTCTAGCGAAGGAGAATAATCAGTAGTACGGATCTGGATCTGGAATGAAGCTGCCTGTACACGTAGAGGCACGTGATATACTTTTATTATGGTAAAACTGAAGATTAAGATTCACAAGTAGAAGATACTTCTGTCTGTTAAGAAGATTAGGTACTCCTTACTTGAAAATATTTTCTGAGAAATGAAAATAGATGATCCTTGAACCTTTTTACATTTAAAAATGAATATCAAAAAATTGAATTTTCATCCTTCAGATACGTTTGCATATTACGAATTCGTACATACATACATTCATATTTATTACACAATCCTAGAATAGCAAACTTTCTGTTAGGTACCTATATAAAAAATATGAGAAAATTATCATCTTACGTTGGAAGATAAAAATATTAGATATTCTTAACAAATACATATTTTCTTGTATAAAGTAAGCAAGCAATTTTAATAAAGGTTATTATATAACCAGTTACTTCTAACCTTTATAAGTTTCTTGAAGTCCGTTATATAACAAGACTCTATTTCTAAAATTATTATTTGGCATCGTTAAATCCTTGTTATCTCAATTATAAAATGATAAAATCGTTCCTCTTTCTTTCTGAATTATTATTTGGGGTTCCAGTGACCGCGTTCTAATAATTTACAAAAGTCTTGTTTTAATCG
This sequence comes from Agonum fuliginosum, assembly GCA_947534325.1. Lineage (NCBI taxonomy): Eukaryota > Metazoa > Arthropoda > Insecta > Coleoptera > Carabidae > Agonum > Agonum fuliginosum. Next base: position 19,793,956 of record OX384031.1, on the reverse strand, counting down.
CTAACATAACAACTTGAGTACGAAACAATGGAAACAAGTGTAGCAGAAGGACTAAACACTGTTAAATGATATTTACAGAGATAAATTATTACCCTTGCTTCTGTTCCTTAAATTTCAACGGCTCCAGGACATCTGTGTGCAAGAAGATAGAAAAGAACGAAAGAAGAATTAAAAAAGACATTTCATTGATTTTAGTTATTTTCTGTATCACAATAATTTATTGAATGAAACACAGATTTTGGATTTGATTTAATTTCCACAAATACTATAAAACTATTTAACGTGGTTTTTAGGTTTTTTTACCAGGCTAAAATCATAAATAAAATTCTGGGTTACTAAATAATAAATATACCTACGCGAATTTAAAATTTTAAACAAATTCAAATTGGTTCATGAGATCTCCGTAGCTCTAATTTGCCAGTGTCAACAGTTTTCGTATTTTTCCTTTATTAGTACTATATACAAAAAATTAAACTTTTGAAACCCTTTCTGTAGTAGATTTTGAAATCTATTCGATTTGTTATTGCGGTAAGTAACAATAATAGACATTTGATATCTCAGGAATAAAATAAAATATGTCTAATTAAATTTAGAAAATTTGAAATCTATCACTTAATTTTGTTACTCTCAAACTGATCAATTAATTATCATAACCTTATCAGAGTGCATTGCAAGCATCGGGCGAGTCTCAGAGACTTGAGCAATAAATTACACGGACGATGCTAATAATTTTAATGCATTTCATAAACAACTGTCGGCTGCTATTAGTCCGTTGCCTGATTGTCCATCCGTCCAAACAGGCCGAATAAATCAAGTGGTCCAAGCCAAGCTGAGCCCAATATTCATGTAAATTCAACAGTCATTTCAAAGTCATCACTGCTGGGGTCCAGAATGGATGGCCATTTACTTTGTGGCTAATTGTGATGAAGAAATGGAGATTCATTTCATTTTTGATGTTTCTTTTACTTCAGTTAATTCATTAGGTACACGTGTAGGTACATCTTGTGATTATACGGACCGAAGTGAATAAGTAATTAAGTACATTATATTATTTTTAAACTTGATAAAAAATTAATAAAACACTTTCACGTTTGATATTATAAATAATTTTGGAGGCTTCACTGTCTTTGAAAACAAAATCGTAACAACAGGACTCCAATCTATAGAATAGCCAGAATAGGTATTTGTTCTAGGTTGTAAATTTATTTTTTCTTCTCTCATGCTTTAATATACTTATTAAATATGCATTCCCTATACTTGTAATAACATTCATTTCGATATAGATTTTCAATTCGACGCAGGACTTACATTTAAATACAGATTTTAATTATGAAACACCCAAGTAAATTTCATGCGAATTAATAATTTTTTACCTCCCGCCTTATATTCTATAAGGGAGGTATTGTGATGGGGCAAAATTTTCGGTTGTGAGATTATAAGACATAAACACGTTTTATAGAATACGAATAAAGTATTTTCGCGTGTGCGTGTGTGTGTGTGTGTGTGCGCGTGTGCGTGTGCGTGTGCGCGTGTGTGTGCGTGTGCGTGTGCGTGTGTGTGTGTGTGTGTGAGTGTGTGTGTGTGTAACATTTTTTTCGTTTTCTATAACTCAAAAAGTTACAAAAATTTAACAACCAAATTTATATTTAAGATTTTAATACGAATCTTAAGAGCCCAGTGAATTTTTGTACCAATTCATAAACCGGAAGTAGTACTTTTTAAAAATATTTCGATAAATAATTAATTTAAGACCAAATTTTATATGAAAGATTATGTTATTATTATCTACAATCGGTATTTTATAAATTTTTCTGTATGTGCTATAATTTTAGAATAGTTTAAGTATATACTTATAATTTAGTATTTGGGTATCTTGTACTCCATGATCGTTTAACATTTGTTACAAAATTTAAATGATTATGACATGACAGTGGCAGTGACAATAGTAAAATATCGTTTATATCTTCTTCTGCAGTTTAAATAAAATGACTAAAATATATTTGTGAGTAGTAGCAAAAGTAGAGCGCATACGAACTACTATCCAAATAATGAAGAAAATTTTATATACTTTTTTTAAAGGAAAGGCTAGTGCTAGTGTCAACTTAGTCTTTCCAAACTTTTTATTCTCTGAATTACGGTTAAATTATAGCAGCGCAAAAAATGTTAAAATTATTTTATATAAATATTTAAATGGGACAGTCAACTTGACTTGGCCATTAAAAATTAAAAGACACTTTCAAATTTTTGTTATACGGCATAATTCAGTAAAAAACAATCAAGAAATTAATTTTTTTAAATTATAACTTTGAGGCATGTCATTGACTTCTCATAATTTAACTTTAAATAATATCTCGTATACGGGCTGAGCACAAAATATTTTTATTGCTGCACAATTCAGCACAAAACGAGCACAATATAACAGTAAAAAATTATTTAAAAATAATTAAGTTGAGGTGGGCTGATCATGTCAATGGCCCCCCATATTTCTATGCTCATTTTTAACCTTATATGAGAAGCACAAATTTTTTGTTATACAGCACAATTCAACACAAAACAAGCACAAAATAATAGCGACGAGAAAGTTTAAAAAAGTTGAGGTGGGGGGGGGCTGACCATGTCACTGACCCCTCCTATTAAGAAGGAGCACAAAATTTTTATTATACGGCACAATTCAGCACAAAACAATTGTGAAATAAAATTTTAAAAATTATAACTTGAGGGGGCAGAGCATGTCATTGGCCCCTCATAATTTAACTTTGAATATCTCGTGAACGGATTGAGCACAAAATATTTTTATTGCAGCACAATTCAGCACAAAAGGAGCACATATTATGTATATCATAAAATCAGTAATTTATTTACTTGGGGAGGCTATTGACATGGTCCTCTTTAAATACGACTAGTGGCACATCAACGTAGCGTTCTATTTGTAGCAATACATGATGTCACACGAGCGCAGTTTTACCAGCCATTTGCAGATATATCTCTAATAACTAGTAGGGAAAAGAACTAGTGCGTTACGACGCACATAAAATCAACGCTTGTGTGTTCCTAGCCCAAGTACAGTACCGCTTAAACGTGCGTCAAAGCGTGCGCACCAACGCATGTAAAATCAGCGCCCGTGTGTCCCGAGCCTCAAAAAATGCAAACCAGGCAAAAATGGCACGGAGAGATTTGAAAACAATTATTGATCAAATCAGAATGTCAAGTAGTGGGGAGGCATGTTCGGCAATCTGATCGTTTTGGAATAGTTTTTGTTTAAACATTTTATTATTTCGATATTTTATAGTGTATATAAAATTTTAATTTTGTTTTCCTCGATTAAATTTAATGACGTTTAAATGTTCTTTAAAACGTTGTCTGAATGATTTTCCCGTCCAGGCGCTGAATGATATTCTCAACTGTGGTTTATATACTATTTTTCTAACTATACTAGCATTTAAATTGCAATTAAAGACTGCAAGTTTCTAAAACTTTTCACCTAGTGCGCACTATTTACAATGCGTTTGTTCTGATTGGTCTAAATATTAAAAATCTTGTTGTTCCATTGGTTATTAAAATATGAAGGAAATAGTCAGTTATTATACCACAAGAGCTTAGAAAATAATCGACTGACTGATGAGCCGTAGGTATTTCCATAGAAACAACTCGAGACCGGAGGTCGAGAGGTGTTTTGCGGAAATACGTCGAACCAGGAGGCAAAAGTATTTTCCATTATTTTTGATGATCGAGTGGTATACGCATTGACTATTTAATGAACAAAACAAATTTAATAATTTTAAATAACACAATTTTATTTATTAGCATAATTTTTAAATTCATTTTAAATATTTTGACATTAGGTGAAAAATAACAAACATTTATTATTGTTTGTCGTGTCCTGGTTACGGTGAATATACGTATACTATGTCAATATTCAATTTTTTTTTACCTAGAATCATAAAACGAGCGAAACTTCATGCCATACCTAAGAAAACTCGTGGCAGTCACTTATTATGCAATTTATCGTGATATGCGCAATGACGAAAAAATTGAGTGGCCTAGATGCAAAACTCACATTCTGCACAAATCACGAAACACTGAAATCGTGCAATTATCATAAAATAGATTATAATAAATGATTTTACCATTATAAGAATAATAATAATATTATATGAGTAAAGGGAAACAATATTTGTTTTGCTCAAAAATTTGGGAAAATGCGTGAATAATAGAAATTTATAATAAAAACTTTACTACCTACTCATTTAATTTGCAAACATATTTATTGTGTTAAATATTACAATGCAGTATAGTGTAATATGTGATAAGTGAAGAAATTTAAGTAATTTACATTAAAAAAGCTAGTAAAACTTCTCTAGCTTTCCACGCTTCATCCTCTTCAAGTTCCAGTGTCTCCGGATTTTTGTCAATAATGACTGCAAATCAATAAAATAATGCTAATTATTCATTTAAATATGCTTGTAGTTCTTTAATAAAGTTAAATCATGTAAATAAACCACGAACCTTTCAGATTTTGCTTTAGGCTTAAACCTTTTGCAATTTTTCGGTGTTCGCATAATCTTTTCTCCCGTTTTATGCGGTGTTGCAAATCTTGCAGTGAATTCCTATAGTAACTGATTTATTTATAATTAATTACGTTATAATAAACGAAAAGTAATAGAACACCCAACAAAGCGAAATTCAAAATGTCAACTTAAAAAGTCACGTGATTATATTCGTGTGATCTTATTGATGCAAACGGATAATGTTAGTTTTGACAGATAATGGCGTATGGAGAATGTGAGTTTTGAATTAAAACTGTATTTTTACATTAACAAAATATATGGGATAATGTATATATATATATATATATATATATATATATATATATATATATATATATATATATATATATATATATATATATATATATATATATATATCTACTAAATAATGTCCAATATATAATAATAATAATAATAATAATAATAATTTATTCATCACAAAAAACATTACAATTAAGTAAGAAAGACAAGTCATTGATAAGTATACAGTGCATACAATACATCAACAATTATTATGATGCAAATATAATCGACATTTACATATTTAAAAATTCTTGTACAATATAAAAACAATTGTTGAGAAGATACAATTTTAATTGTGACTTAAAATTAGAGATTGTACATATATTTTTAATTGAACTTGGCAGTTTGTTATATAAATTTATGCAGCTATACATAGGGCTTTTTTGGGTTGATATAAGATTACAGGCAGGCAGTCTCAACAAATCCGCCTGTCTTGTATTATACGTGTGTATATCAGAGTTATTAGTAAATAAATCCAAGTTGTTTCTAGCAAAAACTAAACATTCATATATATATATATATATATATATATATATATATATATATATATATATATATATATATATATATATATATATATATATAAACAAGGTACTGTTAAGATATTTAATTTTTTGTATATTGATTTACATGAAGTTCTACTAGGTGCAAAGACAATTGTTCTTATAATTCTCTTTTGAAGGACGAAAATTCTATTGGCTGAATTAGAATTGCCCCATAATATAATTCCATATGATATAATGGATTGAAATTTTCCAAAATATAGCATACGAAGTGTTTCACACGACACATAGTTACATAATTTACAAAACAGAAAGCAAAGTGATTTTAATTTTGTTAATAAGTAATCAGTGTGAAAATTTTCTTGTAGAAGTGCTCCCAATAGTTTGTTGTTATCGAGAATGCATATGCTTTTATTATTATTGGGATTCCGTATTAGTTGTCTTGATAATAATTTGTGATATTGATTGTGAAAACTCATAATGACAGTTTTCTCGCAATTTACCAATAGTTTATTCACATCGCACCAATTAAACACATCAATGACATGTTTTTGAATAGAAGTATGGATCAAACTAAAATCCGAACTAGTGACTATTTGACAAATGTCGTCGGCGTATAGAAAAGTACTACTTTTTAATTGGGAGTTCCTATAATCATCAGAGTTAAACATGATAAGAAGGTCATTTATAAATGTTATGAACAGTAAAGGTCCTAGTTTAGATCCTTGTGGGACACCTAGCTCATTTGATGTCCTGGATGAGGTAATATCATAAATGGTGTTATTTTCTTGGTTATGATATTTCAAGGAAACTACTTGATCACGTCCTGTTAAATAGCTTTGGACTAAACTATTTGCAACGCCACGAATTCCCATGCTGTCAAATTTGCTCAAGAGCAGCTGATGGTCAACACAGTCGAAGGCCTTTGTTAAATCATAAAAGATGCCGTATGTGTGGTATCGAGTGTCAACTCCTTCATAAATTTTATTAATAATTTCTATGAGTGCTAAATTAGTGGACCTCGATTCTCGAAAACCGAACTGGTTGCCGTGTAGCATGCTTTTGTTCTCTATAAATTCATATATTCTCCGATATATAACTTCCTCAAAAACTTTTGAGAGACACAATTGTAGAGCTATGGGTCTATAATTATTGACATCTTGTTTGCAGTTTTTCTTGTGTAAAAGATTCCCGATGATAGACACTCGTTAATAATATGTGTTAATGGAAATAATATATGGTCTACTATATGATGTAGGATATTACATGGAATTTCATCGTAACCATAACATGTCTTAGTCTTTAAATTATAGATGATGTTAAATATTTCATTTTCCGTGACCGGATTTAGAAATATGTTATTGTTATTGGACTTTTGCTGTATATTATATTCTTGATGGCATTCTTTTATATTAATGTTGTCGATTAGGTTGACTGTCTCTTTAGTAAAGTAGTTATTGAAGAAGTTCGCAATTATTTCTGGTATCTTTCCAATTAAGTTGTCTATTTTTAATTCATGATTATGATATTTAGCGCTGTTGTTTTTGTGGCTGTTTATAATTTTCCATGCAGTTTTGCCACGATTATTTGACGATGCCATGATATTGTCAAAATATTCCTTCTTTCTCTGTGAGATAAGACTCTGTAAATTCTTTTTAGCTTGTCTAAAATTATTCCAGTCGTTTTGATTTCTAGTGTTCATGGCATGATGTTGTAACATATCAATGTAGTTACTATAAGTTTTTAAGTCATCAGTTAACCAGTTAGATTCATGTTGCAATGTTCGTATTTTGCACAGTGGAAAAGCACATTTGAAAGCATGTAATAAAGATTCGTGTAACGCATTAAACTTCTTATTACAGTCATTGATCGTGTATATCTCATCGAAAGTTATTAAACTTATTAAGTAAATGAAATAATTAACATTCAAATTGTTGTAAATACGACCAAGGCGATAAGTAGTATTGTCACGCACTATATTACTATTATTGATTGTGAAAACTAGTGGATTATGATCTGACATTGAACATTTAGGTAACACACCAGAGATAAAGTTATTAGTATTATTGTTAGTTATAAAATAGTCAATAAGTGTTGCACTATTGTTTGTTATTCTGGTATGTGATTTAGTCACTATAATTAAATCATAGGAATTGATTAGATCTACCAAAGATGTTTTTATTAAAGAGTTTTCATAGTAATTAATATTAAAGTCTCCACACAGTATTAGTATATATATATATATATATATATATATATATATATATATATATATATATATATCTCAATTTCGAAGAAAACTGGATAAGGCGAGTTTTGCACCTAGGTTATTAAATTATCAAATGTCAGAAAGACAACACACACAAGGTGATACAAAAATTTAAACCGTGCGTTAAAATCTGTTCGATATCTTATCGAACGGGTAGAACGGATGTGTGATATTGTTTATTTTCGTAACTAGGTATTTGTATGAAAATGGTTTGTTTTGTTATGGTGATAGGAAAATTTATTTCCAATATTGTGATCTATTAATTGTGGTAGGTAAAATTACATATTTTTGAAAAATAGTATTTCTTTATTGGGAAGAGTTATAGTAAAGATGTTAAAAATAAATATTATAAGATGTAATTTGTTCTTTCAGAAGTCGTATGAAAAATTGTAATTATTGCAGTATTTCCTGTGTTTTTGAAAAAAATGTTAGAGTATGCTTCAAGAAAAAACTATTTTCCGGTGGTAGATTTTGACCAAAATTTTGGCAGCTCTTCGTTAAGATGTACAAATGTATAATTCAAAATATTAGAATTTTATGTTTAATAGAATTTGAGATAATGAATGACTAGGAATGCGCGCATCTGACATCCATACACACACACCCTCAAAGCCTCATACGTCACACAGACATCCTCGTGAAAATAGTCAAAATAGGTTCTAGGAACTAAAACGTGCTTATTGATAAAATCCCGACATCGAATTTTTTCACTTTCCCTATACCTCCCTTTTAGGCGGGAGGTAAATATGAAAAAAATCGTACTTTTGCACCATTTAATAGATTAGTGCAGGATTGCCTTAGGAAGATAGAGATAAAGAAAAGGTCCTCGCCTCTCCTCCCTTCGCCGTAATATAAATTGATGCGTGAAAGCGAAGCCCACTCTGGCATCCACTTTGCGAAATAAACGAGTGAAAATTGATTCTCGCCGAATGAAATTTAATTCTGTTTATAATTAAAAATTCATTTTGGTTTAATTGCGCAACGGCACGGGCTGAAACGGGGTTTAATTATGCAATACCCGGACAGACGCACCGACGTTCATATTTTATTTTGTTTCTGTTGACGACATATGAAGCCAGAGAGGTTCAAAGTTGTGTTCAATATTAGCACATGTTGCGTTGCTGATGGAGATGAAAGTATACAGATACAGAATGACCCCGAAATCAAGGCAAATCTCAAATTGTAAGTTTAATAATTGTGAATGGCTTTATCACCAACCCTACGCATTTGGAGGATATTAAGTGAGTGTTTTTACTTCCTTATTACTCAGATTTTGATGGAAATATCCGTTTTGACCTTTTCTGAATCCATTATGACTAGTTTCGTCGTGACGTCTGTACGTACGTACGGGCGTACGTATGTGTGTCGCATAACTCAAATTCGGTTAGACGTTGACAGTTGAAATTTTGTATTTAGGACTGTTATAGCATCTAGTTGTGCACCTCCTATTTTTGGTTTCAATCTACAAACCGGAAGTAGTAAATTTAAAAAAAATTTCGATAAATATTTATTTTAAGACAAATTTTTTAATTTTAAATGAAAGATTATGTGATTATTACCTACAATCGGTATTTTATAAATATTTTTGTATCTGGTATCATTTAAGAATAATTAAAGTATATATTTATAATTTATAATATTTCGGTATCTTGTAGTCAATGATCGATTAACATTTGTTACTACGTAAAATTTAAATGTTTATGACATGACAGTGACAATAGTAAAATATGCTTTATATCTTCTTCTGCAGTTTAAATAAAATGATTAACATATTATATTTGTGAGTATACTAGTATAATAAGTTAAAAGAATTTTTTATATTATTCTACATTTTAGTTATTAAGAAAAGTATGAACAAACAAGGCGTACAAGGAAGTCATGTGGTGTCCACGTCAGATTTTTTTGTAAAAAAGAGGCCAAAAGTTAAAAAAATCATTTCTCGAACTATACCTCATTCAGCTAAGAAAAAATCAGATGGCACTGCGCGAATGCAGTCCTTTTTACACTACATTTTATTAGTTAAAAATTTGGCGTGAACTTAAAGAAGGTATTTTTTTTGAATAAAACTGTCATCTATAGAATAATGTAGTACCTACTTAAATGTAACTGAAATTGAAAATATGATAAGTATATGTAATGTTAACGGAAATTGAAAATGTTTTCAGGTGTAAATACACCACTCATCTCGACCAATCAGATTCAAGGATATCATCGTCTCATCTTCCCAATACTTTTTTCTTATCTGAAATAAGGTATAATACAAAAAATGATTGCTGTCATGGTAAAAACAAATTCATATCTTTACGGTTTAATTGTTGGGTAATACGAGGATATGTCAATTTACATTTACATGAAATAACATCTAATTAAGTGGTTAGCAAAGAAATATTATGTTTCATTCATACAAAAAATGTTTGAGACTCGTAATTAAGATGGCCGAACTCCACAGCGCGTCATCAGGTAACCGTCTTATATGTACTCGTCCTATTTTTAATTTAATTTTAATTTTATTGACGAGATTATATAACATTTTAAATATTTTAATTCGTCCCTTCGCGCTTGATGTTGTCAGTTTGCCTGCATAGAAGGTAAACCGGCAATTCTGTTGATTTTCTCAAATTTTAATTTGTAATTTATGAATTTGGTTTATTTTGTAATATTAAATTACCTTTATATTTAATATTAGCATATATTTACTGGTAAAACAAATATTAAAGTAAAAAAATAATATGATTTTTTTTTTTTTTCTAAAACCGAAACCCTTTGAATACCGGTATACCGAAATCTGTTTCTGTCTTTAAACCGAAACTCAAATCAAAACTGATTTTTTTTTTACGGTAGCCGAAACCTAAATCGGAACCGGTAATTTATATATTTACCATCCCTGGTTTAGATACCTATACCTATTAGTTTATTACTCGTAGTTCAATTTGTTCAATTTTACTTGCGTTGAGATATAAAATAGTTTATTATTGATATATTTAGAGTACGTAAGTTGACAGTATTTTGCCCTATATACAGGGTGTTCATATTAAGTGGCGCACCATTGCGCACGAGAGAAAATTATCGACAATTACATGCACGAGGGATATTCGAAGGACTATTTTCCGATTAAAATTTAACCAAACGCTGTTTCTCTCATGAAAAATAAAAGAAGATTTAAAAACTTCCTTTGACAGCAAGTCAGAATCACATTGCCACGCCGTATCCAAATACGATAATTTTGCACTAGTGCAAATTATCGATAATTTGCACTAGTGCAAAATTATCGTGTAATTCTACGTTGATTGGACGACATTCAGAAATGTCAGACTTATGATTGGCTTAAATTTTATGAGGGAAATAGTCTTCCTAATAGATGAACAAATGGTCTTTTTCAATACCTGCACCAAAAACGTCACCAGGAAGGGAAAAGTATTTTTTCCCGCTTTATGTAGAAATTCACTTGATTTTTTCCTCCCTAGGGAGGAAAAGTACTTTTCTTTCAGCTTTATGCGGGATTCCAAAATTGATTATTTAGATTATTCTTATTTATTTTATGGAATTTTTATATACATTTTTTCCAATGTTATCATCATCCGGTTCATCCCTTTATTCAACTTCTAATTTCTTTTCGGTACAGGTATTGAAAAAACTATCGTGTGCATCTCGGGACAAAAGTATTTTCCTGACTCGTGCGGTGGCAGCCCTCGCTTCGCTCGTGTTGCCAACTCCACTTTCGTCCCTAGTTCTACAATATACTATTCTATTTCGCAGGCATGGGCGTCGCGAGGGTGGTGCAGGGAGGGTGCCTTTCTCTCCTGGAATCACTCGCACGCAATCACTACATTTTGTCATATTTTAAAATAAGTTATGAAATTATAATAATTTCAAAGAGCTTAATTTTTTTTATTGGTGACCCTCTATAAAAAAAATCCTGCCGACGCCCATGTTCACAGGCATTTCTGCAAAACTAAAGTCAAAATTAAAATTATTTTGAGTCGAACTAACAGAATCGCTGTTCTTCATAAAGTACAAATCGAAAACGTAGGTCATTTTTAAATCCTGTTGAGGTAATAACAATAAATAAATAAATAATATAGTCATGTTATCCTAAAGGACGAAAATAAAGCAAGAAGGCGCTGCAAATTGTGCAAAAATCACACTATACACATTTTGCAAAATTTAAATTTCATCTGCAATCCCATTATTTCATGGCACACACCACTAATAGAATTCAGTAATTTTGTACACGGATTCGGCCAACGCATCATATGTTTTTTTTTATATGTGCAATTAAAGTTATTTAGAATTATTGAATGTAATTTTAGTTATAAACAATTTAAAAAATTTAAAAGTTTTTGTCTAATTCAATGTTTGGTCGTAAATGGGTTAAACGTTCCTAATACAATGTTACATAATATGCAATTAAAATAATGAACATTATGTTGGTTAGAGAAAAAAGAAAATAATTTTGTTTATTTATGAAAGGTTTATCCATTATCCCTTTCCTCATCAGCACCTATGAAGTAGTATATAATTCATGTATCACGTCTAATTGATTACACTAATTTGTTTGGCTGAAATAGGATAGTAAGGTGCTATCAAATCGATGATATTTTTATAACCGCTGTTACATGTCATCTGTTTTTATAAATTTATTTCCTACTGTCAGTTTCTTATTTAAATATTGCTGTTTGTCAAAAATAAGACTTAAATTGAATGAATCTGATTGTATTCGGTGGGGAAATGCCAGTGAAGACAAAATTAAGAAAGGTAAACAGAATTTAAAACATTTTTGACAGCTATTGAAAAAATATAACCAAACATTTTGGACTCATTCATTATAAATATTCTTCCCAAATAATATAACTCGGGCTATGATTAATCATAGGTGATAGCATGAGTTAGTCGATGAAAATTGACCGAGTGCGCAGCACGAGTTCAATTTTCTGAAGACTATGATAATCATAGCACTAGTTATATTTACTCCCGAGTATGGGTCCGTGAAGTTGGCACTAAAGGGTGAGGCACGAATTGTAAAACATATGCCCATGTTTAGTGCCTCATTAGTGCCCTTTAGTGCCCTAAAAATAATTAACCAATTGTTGTTAATTATTGATTTATTTACATTTATTTATTTTTGGTGCCAAGTTCACGTTAGCACTAAAAGTACATTTATAAAAAATAATTTTACATATATCTTTAGTACCTCATTGGTGCCTTTTAGTGCCCAAAAAGGTTTGTTTATTGTTTATAACAATTGAGTAATTGATGCTTTAAATTTTTAGTGCTAACTTCACGCTAGCACCAAAAGGTCAGAATTATTATATTTTTTTATATATATTTCTTTAGAACCTAATTCGTGTCCAATCGAAATTTTTATTATCTATATAGTTACTGCTGTTTTTGCATCATGAAAGATATGGAATTATTTAATTATTAGTTTTGTACTCGTATTATAAGTATACTCGGGGGGTCCGTGAAGTTGGCACTAAAGGGTGAGGCACGAATTGTAAAACATATGCCAATGTTTAGTGCCTCATTAGTGCCCTAAAAGTAATTGTTGTTAATTATTGAGTTATTTACATTTATTTATTTTTGGTACCAATTTCACGCTAGCACTAAAAGTACATTTTTAATTTTTTTTTACATATATCTTTACTGTCTCATTGGTGCCTTTTCGTGCCCAAAAATGGTTTGTTTATTGTTTATAACAATTGAGTAATTGATGCTTTAAATTTTTAGTGCTAACTTCACGCTAGCACCAAAAGGTCAGAATTATTATATTTTTTAAATATATTTCTTTAGTGCCTAATTCGTGCCCATTAGTGCCCTAAAAAATTTAAAACACTAATACTTAACTGATTTATAGACGTTTATTTTATTAGACAATGTGGCGATGTGCAGATTTTCTTACAATTTGTTTAGTAAAGTGGCATTACAAGAAGTCTGGGTTGCTACCATCAACAATAAACTTTTCCTGCCAACTCAATCGGAATTTTTATTTTTAATAGTTATTTATGTATTAATGGGGTAAGGAAGCTTTTATGGCTTGAGACGTGATTTTGAGCCCGAGCTTAGTCGAGGGATAAAAACACGTGGTACATACCCAACTTTATACACGGTTCAATATTTTCTACTAAATTAATTAATATAATTAATTTGTTCAAATTACCAAAAATTTCAAAATTCTTGGACTGTTACTAAGATACCAAAAAAATCCGAAAATAAACAAAAATCTAAAGTCGGATTTATGCAGCATCATCATAGTCACTATCATAGTCACAGTTTTAGTCTTAAGAAATAAAACTTGTTTCTTTAATGCACCTGTTTATGCAGCATTGTCATAGTCACAGTCATAGTCATTATGATAACCAATTAGATAGTTCCAATTCTTAAGACTAAGACTGTGACTATGATAGTGACTATGATGATGCTGCATAAACCCGGCTTAAATGTCAAAGTTGTTATTATTGAATTAAACCTTACCAAGATAATGTATATTAAATGTAAGTAAAAATGATGTTAATAAAAATGCTTTTTCATCAACAATTACCCATTAAACAAAAACATTCATTCTCGTTTTTAACTTGAAAATATGGCGCGATATTTGAATTGACATTTGATAATATTCTACACAACTAATTATAGAAAATGGTTATTTATAGAATTATTAGTAATTTATATGAGGAAAATTTAAAATCTAAATTGTTTGCATTAATTTGACATTTTTTTATGGCGCACTGTCAAAGAAATTTCGTGTATAAGTGTCAAATTATGATATGACCGTGAATAAATATTTTTTATATTCACTGAAGTTTAAAGACCTATATGCATATGCTAGTTTATTAATTGTAGAAATTTGTACACAAATGATCAAGAACCAGAATGCATATTATGAAAATAAATCAGTTTTCTTGGTTGTTTTACTAATAGCAACTAAAATATTTTTATTACACACAAGTACTATGTAGGTCGATGTAGGTATACCTAATACATAATATATTTTGTGTAACATATTTTGTAAACCTATAATATAAATAAAACATAATTTACTTTTATTTTCCTATGAACCAATATTTTTACCTTCCGCTTACCTGTAAAGGAAGGTATTGGAATCATGCAAAAAATCGGGTCCAAATTCCGACTAATCTCCTACCTAAATTCTATTGCTGGACACTACTTCCAATTATTTTTATTATCTCTTAGACAAAAAGTTTAAAACTCGGCTTAACCAAGGCCTTTAAAAGTTTTTAATTACTTATCTTCACACAAGGATTCTGTGAATATTATTTCATGCTTCTGAATCTTGGATAAAAATAAATTAACCGTTTTGAAGTAATAAATAAATTATAAATTCTTCTTTTCCAGGACTCATTGAAGATTCAATTTAGCTGTACCGGCGTACCGCAATTTAACAGGTACCTAATTCTCACAAGAATTATTTTTCTCAAAATTTTGAATCATGAAAGAAATCTTCAAAGAATCTTTGTGTGAACAGGGCTTTATAAATGATTCGGTGATGCCGGAAATTCGATATCAGTGTTGGGCGCGTAATCTCCATCATGTAGTATACATCATTGTTTACACGTAGACAATTACGTATTTTACATCATGAAAATTATCAGACATTATGTAGAAAATGTAGATAAGGTAAATAACTATATTTAACTGAAAATATTCATAATTTAAAAATTTTACATTTCAAAATAAATGCATATTGGTCAACCACCATCCATTGTAATTTTTTTAATAATTTATAAAAGATGTAATTGCAGCTTGCAAACACTACTAAAGTAACTACAAAATAAATTTTAGGTTAGTACAGTTTTACAAATGAAAATATTTTACATTGTCGACATTGTCTACACATTGTTTACGTGTAAATGTATAGAACTGTAGGTACTCTACACGTAGACATCCAACACTGTTTGATAAGAAATTTAAAAATATATTAAAATTCTCTATTTTTTCTGTGGAAATTCTGGCTAAATCAGATCCCTCGAAATTTTTAAAACAATATAGGTATTGTTAAAAGAAATATGTCTGTAGAATCGAATGCTTCGAAATGAAAGACGATATTTTTATCCGTTAAAAACTTACAGTTGTTTTTGTGTCATGAAACAAAATTATGGAGTGATTTAATTAGTTTTGTATTATATTGGCCGAATATTGGCATACTATACCTAATAGCTGGTGCAGAAAGGGCTATACACCATAATGATCCTTGTTTCATTTGCGTATTGTATTGTATGGTGTTTTTTAGACGTGTGGTTTTCAAGTTGGCACTACTTTTTTCGGAGATGGTCTTTTTGACAGCTGTCACTTGGTTTATGCTCAGCTTGTTTTGCCATTTCATAATGAATATGCAAATGCAAATCGTGCAAATTTATTACCAAAATAATGGTTCGGTTCGCGCGACGCATCGCATTCGGTCGACATAATCGCCCAGCAGAGTCGGTTATTCGAGCAACCATGGATCGGTTTCGCACCACGTTTACTCTAGTGGATAATGCGCATCCTCAGAGACGCCGTACAGTGCGCACCGAAGACGCTATAGACTTGTTTAGTGGTTACGTCACACTGGTTCCAAACAAGAAATTGGCCGTTCGTTGCTAAGACCGTTGCTATGCAAGTCGGTAAAACAGGCTGGTTTGACGTTTGCCGTTTGACAATAACTGCGTCTTTAAATTTATTTTGAGATTTAATTGTTTTAAACTGGCTTAAAAACACGTAATAAAGTTTAGTTCGGTAATAAATTATTTTATAAATGATTTTTGATTGTCAAACCAAACTGTTTCATCGACTAGCATAGCAACTACCTTAGCAACGAGTGGCCATTATCTTGTTTGGAACCAGAAAGTGACGTCACACTAAACAAGTCTATTGCTGCTGTGGAGCAGAGTATCGAAGAAGACCCGAATGAGTCCATCCGCCATCGCGCGCAACAATTGGGCCTCTCGGCTGGATTTTATTCGAGCCACCCGCGGCGGCCACTTGCCCGAAATTATTTTTAAAACATAATGGCAAACCCTTATCTTTATAATAAAGCTAAATTCTTGGCCATAACATTAAATTATATGCGTTTTATTTCTTCTTGAAAACCACACGTCTAAAAAAACACCCTTTATTAACATTTAATAAAATATTATGTTTATTCATAATTTATTCCATAAATCTACACTGCCTGCGCATTTAAAGATGTATTTTACCATATCTTCACGAATAATTCGTTCTAAGTACGTAAAAGAACTGTCAGAATATTTTTTGTTAAGAAATTATAGCACTATAATTTTTATAGGGAGAATTACCTTCTTACGAGTAAACTGCGAAAAACTGAAAACGCCGGCCATTTTCCAATATGGCGTCTGAAGCTGCACTTAAATATATAGGGAAATTTAGTATGTTGATAAGAGAGATAATGCAAAGCTATACAAAATTTCAGCTTTATCATAATTATAGTTACCATTTAAAATCTTTTTTTTTCTAGATCAAAATGTGAGCTTTAATTTTAAATTAGGCACGTCATAGCGTGCAAGCATAGCGGGTGGGGAGTTATTACCAAAATCTTTCTAGCTTCTTACACACCCAAGTAACTAATCCAGCAACATTTTCCTCCCTGCAATGATTTGCATACAGAAGTGTTCCTAGCTACTGGACTATAAAGTAGGTAATCTTTAATATTTTTAATTTGTTTTAATTTTAAACTGTAGATTGCACGCTTATCGCTTGTACTAGATTTTTTTTCTCTTTTTAATAAAATGTAATTCAACAGTAAAATATTTTATCTAGAATAATTATTTATCTAAAGCAAAAATCCTATCATAAAAATTGATCAATGGTCTGATCTAGATCATATTAAATGTGAAGATCCTGATCTCGATATAGATCCTTTTTAAAATGATCTGTAACAACCCTGATTATTCATGACACTTCTTCTCAGATGCAAGTTGATGAACAAATTAAGTACCTACCTACAAATTAAGTACGCAGAACCAAATCAGACCAACACGAGAAGATACCCGGAAGAATTCAAACTGCATATATATATATATATATATATATATATATATATATATATATATATATATATATATATATATATATATATATATATATATATATATATATATATATATATATATATATATATATATATATATATATATTGCGTGTCTCAATAAGAGTGCACTTTTTCATTTTTTAATAAAAACACGTATTTTTTGAGAGAATTGGGATTTTTTTATTGCATTGTAAAGAAGATATGTTCCGATATGTATGGAATAAAATATCCGTCAAATGGCCTCCACGGTTCTGATGACAGGCCATTACTCTTTTCATGAAATTTTCCATGACTTTTTCACAGAGATGTGGCTGTATCTCACCGATGACGCGTTGGATCTCGGATTTGAGCTCAGGAATTGTTTCTGGTTTATTCACATAAACCCGAGATTTCACAAAACTCCAAAGAAAAAAATCTTACGGCGTTAAATCTCATGATCTTGGTGACCAGTTGACAGCAGAATTTCTTGAGATAATTCGTTCTGAAAATCGTTATTGCAATAAATCGATTGTTTCATGCGCGGTGTGGCAGATGGAGCCGTCTTGCTGAAACCACATGTCGTCTAGATCCATTCTGTCCAGTTTAGGCCACAAGAACTCCGTTATCATGTTCCTGCAAAAAGTCATGGAAAATTTCATAAAAGGAGTAATGGCCTGTCATCAGAGCCGTGGTGCCCCCCACGGATACTTTTTTCCATACTTAATCGGAACATATCTTCTTTACAATGCAATTAAAAAATCCCAATTCTCTCAAAAAATACGTGTTTTTATTTTAAAATTAAAAAGTGCACTCTTATTGAGACACCCGTTATATATACAGGGTGCTCATTTTAAGTGGCGCACCATTGCTATCTCGAGAAGTACGAGAGGTACAAAGTTGGTTAAATTAGCAAACAATTACTATTTTATATGACTACTTTAATGAACGAAAGAAATTTTTTTTAGACCAGTGGTTCTCAAACTACGGGGTGCAACTTTCTTATTTCAATTGGGGACCTATTTCTACCTTCCGCTTACCTGTAAAGGAAGGTATTGGAATCATGCAAAAAATCGGGTAGTGAGTTTTTAGTGGATGAGCACGAATTAGGGTCCTTACAACTCATTTTTGATAGTTTCACGATGATGTCTGTGTGTATGTGTGTGTGTGTGTGGTCAAGGCCGGGTGTTAGGCGCATAACTCAAATACGAATTACCCGAAAATTTTGATATTTGGTATTTAACATTTGTATATCAATTGGAAGAGCTCATTAGATTTTGGTACAAATATCTTCATCGGAAGTGATATTTTTTGAAGATTGAAAAGGTTAATTGTCAAAATTGTGAATTTGGAAAAATATAGTATTTATTTGTAATAATAATAAGAGGAAAAGTTATTTGCAACTTACGTTATAACAAAATTGTCTTTATCTGGTAGCATTAAAGAACTGCAGTAAAATTTTAAAAATAAATTTATCAAATAAAACGTTGATATCTTGTAATCCATGATCGGTTGATTTTTGTTTCTGCGTAAAAAATATTGACAGGTGAGACGGGTGACAAGTTGGCATACTAGCGCTATATAAGTCGTAAGTAATATATTAAATGTAGTAATTAAACGGAGGATGGGTTCAACACAGCAGAGTTTTCCTGTGAATGAATAGTTTTATTCAGGTGATGCAAATTTCTGTGTTTGAATATTTTAAATTTTTATTTGAATATTTTAAATGGGCACCGGATTGTACGTATACATTTCTGTTTAAAGTCTAGATGGCGGAAGGTTGTGTGATGGCCACGTCAGATTTTTTTATTCGCTTATTCGATTCAGTATTTTTTTCTGAATTCAACGAGTTATTACTTTCATACCCTGGCATAACAAAAACATGAGAAAAACGCTATTGAAAATTATGATAATTTAATTAAAATCTGAGTGTTAAGAGTGCTATGGAAGAAAACAATTGAATATTTGTTTCATATTAATTGTTATTTGATAATGAAAAAGATTCTTTGATTTTAATTAAGAGATCAGGACCGCTACTGAGAGTATGAGTTCAAGGTACTAAGTACTCAGTAGGGTACAAGGTGGAGGTAACTACGGACACGTGTTTCGACCTTATTTGGTCTGATCAGTGTAGTATACTAGAATCTTTTTCACTAACAATTAATATGAAACAAAATATTCAATTGTTTTCTTCCATAACACTAACTAACAATCAGATTTTAATTAAATTTTCATAATTTTCAATAGCGTTTTTCAAATATTTTTGTTATGCAAGGGTATAAAACTAATATCTCGTTGAATTCAGAAAAAAATACTGAATAGAATAGGCAAATAAAAAAATAGGTCTCCATTTGAAATAAGAAAGTTGCACCCCGTAGTTTGAGAACCACTGGTCTAAAAAAAATTTTCTTTCGTTCATTAAAGTAGTCATATAAAATAGAAATTGTTTGCAAATTTAACAAACTTCGTAGCTCTTATAGTTCTCGAGTTAGCAATGGTGCGCCACTTAAAATGAACACCCTGTATATATATATATATATATATATATATATATATATATATATATATATATATATATATATATATATATAATTTCTGTAAAAATAAAAGAACGGAATGAAGAAAATTAAGTGCGTTTGATTGCTAAAACATTGAAACAAAAAGTTAAGAATATTATATCCATTATTGTCAAAGCTGAAATAAAAGTAAAAATTGTAAACGAATTATAATAATTATGAATAAATAATGCAATTTATAAGAATAAATAAGGACATTCTGTAGAATGTACGTGGGGAAAACCATAGATTTGGAACGCAAAATACGTTTTTGGTATTTTTTTTCGAAAGGATTGCACGAATCGGAAAAATCTGAAAAAATACCACTTATACCTCTCTTGAAGACGAATTATTGAGATTTTTTCAATGAATTTCTTTCGTCACATGGGGAAAAACCTAGATTTGGAACACAAAATACGGTTTTGGAAATTTTAAAAATTT